>SJXQ01006956.1:26535-70907 GCA_006408695.1 Aepyceros melampus | reverse complement strand
CTTACACTTAGGGTCCAGGGGTCAGGGCCTCTCTGCCTTGAGCTGGGTCAGGATCCCTGAGCTTGGCTTGGTCCGTACCCACCCCCCCCACCCCCCATCAGCTGGAGCGCATGGAGGGACCGGGGAAAGTCCAGACTTGGGACGAAAATTTGAGGAAGCTTCAGGGGGAGCCGACCAGGGCCCTCAAGCAGACTGCACCACACTCCACATCCAGAGAAGCTTCTGTAGCCGCCTTGCCCTCAGAAGTCACAGGAGCTGCAGGGGCCCTGAGGTGGAGAGGCTCCCACCTCCCAGGGGCCCCTGGCATCCAGGGCAGGGGCCGCGCCTGTGTGCTTACCCACAGGATGTGTCCCTCAGAAGGGGCTGCAGGGAGCCTTGCTGACCGTCTGGGCACCGAGACCAGGGTCTCCTGAGCCCTGCTCAGATCCCTGTCCTCAGTCACTGTGCCAGGGCTCTCCATGGCCCTGGCCAGCCCCATGGGGCTTGACGCTCACAGCCTGGCCCACCTCCCCCGAGACCACAGCCCGTCACAGCCACGGCCTGGCTTCTGTCTTGGAGACCCAGGGCCGCCATAACAAAGAGCCACAGCCCCGGGTCTCAGCAGCACACATTTCCTTTCACAGTGGAGCCTCGAAATTGAGACCAAGGTGTCAGCAGGAAGCGGCTGCTCTGCGAGCCCTGAGGGAAGCATGTGTTCCAGGCTTCTCTCCTGGGCGTGTAGACTCCTAGGCCTGTAGACGGCTGTCTCCAGGTCTACATGACGCCCTCCCTAGACAAGTATCTGTCTCCTAATTCCCCATTTTCAGAGGTCACCAGCCATAATGGATTAGAGCCCACCCTAAGGACCTCGTGCTAACTTGATTCCCTGGAAAGACCCACCTCCAGGCGCTGCTGCTCAGGACTTCACTGGGTGCATTTAGGAGAACACGACTCAGTGTCTAATATCCTTGAAGAGGAACCGGCCTCCTGATGGACAACCCGTGTGCACCCCGTGGGGACAACCTAGGAATCCCGCTCCTCAGGGAAAGTCTCTCTTGGGTCCACCAGACCCCAGCTGCATCCCCTGCCCCTTAGGAGCCCTTCAGTTGTCTGAAACTCCTTTCTCAAACCCAGGAGGTCCAGATCCTTCCCTGAGCCAGCTCAGAACTCGAGGGCGGGAGGGACACACAGAGCCACTCTTGCTTCAGCTGCAGGCTTCCCTGGTGGCTCAGAGGGTAGAGAATCTGCCTACAATGAGGGAGTCCTAGGTTCGATCTCTGGGTGGGGAAGATGCCCCTGGAGAAAGGAACCCACTCCACTGTCATGGCCCGGAGAATTCCACGGACTGCATCGTCCATGGGGTCACAGAGTCAGACATGGCTGAGCGACTGACTTGTTTGAGCTGCATGCCTCATTTCCAGGTCTTATCTCCGGAGATCTGGCTCCCTGAGACACGACACTGGGCACCTCCACATCTGTCTCAGGAAGGCCACCTCCTGAAAGGCATTTCGTGTCTCACTGTGGGCTGAACCATTTTCTTTATAGAGTTTTAGTGAGATGTAATTCACAATCATATAATTTACCCAGGAAAGTTCCTAACGTGATGCACAGTACTACTCAACCATCACCACCATCAATTTCAGAACACTTTTATCATCTCCAGAAATCATCCTGCACGCCTAAGCCATCATCCTCCAGGGCCCACCACCAGGCAATTCCTAAGTCTGTTTTTAACTTTTTGAGGTACAACTAGACTTTATCCCAAGGGTTCCCTGGTAGCTCAGTGGTAAAGAATTTGCCTGCAATGGGAGAGATCCAGGTTCAATTCGTGGGTCAGGGAAGATCCCCAGGAGGAGGACATGGCAAGCCACTCCAATATCCTTGCCTGGAAAACCCCATGGACAGAGGAGCCTGGGGGCTACAGTCTATGGGGTCATGGAGACAGCATTGAGCCTGCACGATCATAGACAAGAGTGGTAAATGTTTTCTCGCTCCATGGTCTTATCACAGGTATCATTTGCAAACTTTTGTCCCCATTCTGTGGGTTGTCTTTTTACTTTTCCGGTGTTGCCCTTTGAAATACTAAAGTTTTAAGTGTTTCTCTTTAATGTTTCGTATCATTTACTTCCCATTCTTTAAATAACATAATTCAATGTGATGTGGCATTTTTGTGAGGCAGACTTCATGAAGTCTGAAAGGCTGGAGAAGTTCCATTGTCGCAGCGAACGAAGCCTCAGATGTCACATGGGACATCCCTCTCTGGGCCCCTCCAGCCCGCTTTTGGTTGCCCCCCAGCTCATTCTCAGCCACCCAGACACCCATCAATGCTGGATTCCAGCCACTTCTGTAAAACAGTGCTTCTGGTCTGTCAAGTCCCTGCCACCAAACTTCAGCCTGGCTCCATCACTGCTGTGAGGAAACGAAGGGTTTTCTCTCCTTTTATTTTTATTGTCCTGCTTCGGGGCTGACAAGCTTTTCGAACACAAGTTTCCTCCTCCTCATACTTAGAAAGGGTCCTGACAGAGGCGCACATGGCTTTGGTCCCTTTGAATTCCCAGGTGCCTGGCTGGCTCAAGACACCTGGCTTTTGTCCTCCTTCTGGTCGTGAGCTCGTGGGGCTCCGTGCCCTGGGTCAGCTCTGGCAGCACTGTGGGCTCGCTCAGGCTGTGACACATTAAGAAAGGGTGGGTATGTGACTCCAGCCATGGGGTGAACCTCTCTCACCCAGGCCACGAGTGGGCTCTGTAAACACAGGGAGAGGGTGGCCCCTGGTGGAGAGCATGGAGGGGACACACGAGTCCAAAGATCTCATATTTAGAAAGGGTCCTGACAGAGGCGCACATGGCTTTGGTCCCTTTGAATTCCCAGGTGCCTGGCTGGCTCAAGACACCTGGCTTTTGTCCTCCTTCTGGTCGTGAGCTCGCGGGGCTCCGTGCCCTGGGTCAGCTCTGGCAGCACTGTGGGCTCGCTCAGGCTGTGACACATTAAGAAAGGGTGGGTATGTGACTCCAGCCATGGGGTGAACCTCTCTCACCCAGGCCACGAGTGGGCTCTGTAAACACAGGGAGAGGGTGGCCCCTGGTGGAGAGCATGGAGGGGACACACGAGTCCAAAGACAGAGGCCAGAGCCGCTGCTGCTGGCCCGGGTCCCTTGCAGATCGGGGCCCCCCCGCCCACATCAGCCACCCGGTTTGTTCAAATGCAGATTTCTGGCCCCAGACCCAGAGTGAGGACTCACAGTGCAGACATGGGATCTGCATTTTTGAAGTTCCCCAGGTCATTCTCTCTTTTTCTTAGACACACAGATTGGCTTGAAGGATCTTAGTTCTGGGACTCGAAATGTAACTCAGGCCATGACAGTGAGAGCACCAGATTCTAGCCACTGGACCACCAGGCAACTCCCTTCCTGGGTTATCCTGTGTGGAATATTCCAGAAGCATAGTTCCGGAGGCACTCACTTACGTCTTGAATTCAGTGGGCAGGGGGGTCATTGAGGTGGCCCAGGTCCACCCACTTGTCACCCANGTGGTCATTTATTTAGGCTCACTTGTTTAGTTGTGTTGCGGAGAGGGAGGAACACGGCAAACAAATATTACTGGCATGTGTGGGGAGTGCTTGCAGTGTCTGGGACACACTGGGTTTGCCCCCGCTCACGTCATGTGTGCTTTCCTGGTCTACACTGCCAGGCTCCAGGTTACTCTGCAGGGGAACTGTCTAAGCAAGCCCTGGGTTGCGTGCACTTCCCAGGTCTAAGCTGTCCAGGATCCCAGGAAGACTTGGTTAGCATCTGGGAGCCTGCTTGCAGTTTGGTAGGGGATGCCTGTCTCTGGAGTTTGCCCCTTGCCTTCCGACTCTGGCTGTGACCCGCCTGCCTCCCTGCCTCCGCGGGGGTTGGGCCGGTCGGCTGCCGGCTAGCTCGCCGCTGGTATTCGCTCAGTCCTTTGTTCTGTGAGCGGGCCAGCAGTGCCTTAGGTTAGAGCTTTTCATGGGAAAGTTCTCTCTCTCTCTTTCCTCTTTTTTTTTTTTTTCCTCTCTCTCTCTGGCTATCACACAGTTTGGGTTGCTATGTCACATTAGCTCCCTCAGATTGCCCTGAAGGTGTTGAGGCCCAGTCCTAAGCAGTGCAGCCCGTGCCTCCCTGTTCAGCCCCTGCTTGCTGGTGGCGGGAAGTGAGAGTCTGGGCTATTTCTCCTCTGGGAGTTGCAGTTAGGCGCGTACTCTGTAGGTTTTGTTTATTTATTTTTTCCTCCCGGTTATGTTGCCCTCTGAGATTCCAAAATTACCCACAGACCGGCTTGTTGAGAGGGTTTCCTGGTGTTTGGAAACTTCTCCTCTTTTAAGTCTCCCTCCCCAGGACGGGTACCCATCCCTAACTCTTTTGTCTCTTTTTGTATCTTTTATATTTTGTCTTACCTCCTTTTGAAGACAATGGGCTACCTTTCTGGGTGCCTGGTGTCCTCCACCAGCATTCAGAAGTTGTTTTGTGGTATTTGCTCAGCGTTCAAATGGTCTTTTGATGAATTTGTGGGGGAGAAAGTGGTCTCCCTGTCCTATTCCTCCGCCATCTTCTAACTCCATGATGTACATTTTAAAACATACTGGCTCTCTTATAAGTAATGAATTTACCAATTAAATTAGGCAACATTTTTGAAAAGAAAAAAATATTTTTTAAACATCTCACTGAATAATGTAGATAGCTCACAAAAAAATAGGAGAAGTAGCTATACTAGGAATCCCAGTGCCCTGTAAATGTTTTTATTTAATGATTAAAGAAAGAAAAAAGACTTTAAGATCTTATTGACATTTCAAAACAATGATGTACTGAATAGCGTAGACTCTTGAATGGTTTTCCCGTGTACACAGTTCTTTTTGTTGGTTTTTTATACCAGAGACAATATCTTCCCCTATGTGATCAGTGCTGTATTTTATCCTTTTTCATTAGGAAGCTCGAATATGGGCCTATAATTGCCACAAAATAGGGAAGAAGGAGGCCTCCCTTCCACATACACATAAACCTTCTGAAAATAACTGAAGGAGGACAAGAGGATAAATTCACTGGACAGAAAAAAAGAAAAGACTAGGTTGTTTAAGGAAGAGTTTAGTTACTGCATAGCCTTTCTTTAGTTGCCCTCCATAAGGTATAATTCCTCTGAAGATCAGCTTTTCCACATCATTAAGCCACTTGATTCTATGCTGTTGCCACTGTTCATGAGCTACAATGAGAGTAAACAGCAGCTATAGGAATGGGGCTTCTTATGGTTTTACTTTAAGGATAAAATCCTAACTTCCAAAATATTATATCTGACTGAGTATATCCTTCTTGCAGTTACCCTTGGAGACAGAATTTGCTGGGAGAGTTTGGTTTGCTAGAACACATGGCTGAAACACATTAACTTAGTACTTTGGGTATCCAGACAACCAACTGGAGCACAATGGGAAACTGGTATTTTAGAACACTTACTTTGAAAAGCATGTTCCTCACTAGCTAAAAATAGGCTTTTAGGTGACAAATTATACTTGAGTTATTCCCTATTATTTAATTAGGATGATACAGTGGTTAAAAGGGCAGGCTTCGACCTGACTGCCTGGGTTTGTATTCTAGCTGTCACTAACTAGCTATGTGGCCTTGGGCTTTTGTGCCTTAGTTTCGTTAGCTATAAAATAAGGATGATGATTTATATGTTCATTAAAATTGAATTAATAGCATTTTTATTGTTACTACTGCTATATTAGTAAGGATAGTACTACACTGTAGTCTTCAGTGCAGTGGATTTAAATTACTTTCTTGAAAAAAGCAAAGATCCCTTTGTTACCTGGTTTGCCAATTTAAAATTTGACTTGTCAATTTGCTTTTTCTGTTCTTAGTTTATCTTAGTCCCTTATGAAGTAAGTAACTCTTTGCTTAAATTATGGTTTTCTGTTTTGTCCCAGCTTTTCCCAAAGAACAGCAAATTTATTAATTGGCTAAAAAAAATCTATGTTGAATGCCTGTTATATGCAGGCATTGAACAAGGTACTGAGAATATAAAGATAAAACAGGCTCTCTCTCTTGAGGATTTTATTAGGGAGATAAATTAGAAAATGATTTCATTGGGGTGGAAACACTTGAAACAGTTGTTTAAACAGAAAGGAGTTTATTTGTCCCAAATAAAATAAGTAGAAAGGTAGGTAGTTCACATCTGCTGTGGATCTTTTTCTTTCTTTTATCTTTCTGTGTAGCATGTAGCTCTTATGTATATCTCCTCGGTGCAAAGTGGCTACCTCACATCCAGGAGGGCTGGAGGAGAAATGATCAAAGGATCAAAAAGCTTTTCGCCTCCTTAGGAGAATTTTCTGTTTTATTTTGGAAGGGACAGCTTTCTTAGGTACTTCCATGTATGTCTCACTGGCCAGAAGTATTCTTGTGGTCACTTTTACTGTCATGGGAAGCTGAAGATTTTTAGCTTTCAAGCCTCATTAGGAGGTTGTGGGAAAGGATTGTTAAATGAACCAACCTACAGTAACTGTCAAAATATAAATGTGAATAACAACAAGCTATAAAATGGTATCAGAGGGCACAGTTGAAAAGGGGGCAAGGTGACAATGAGCTCTTGAAATCACCTGGAGAAATCTGTATGGAGATCCAACTAGAAATCCTGCAACTGGCATTTCCTTGACATTGCTACCCACAGTCTTGGTTCTGGCCTTTAACTGGCCCAACAGTTGACTAGACACATTGAGACTGATTCTCACTCAGCAAACTCGCAAGAATTAAGGTATAATTTACTCTGCTAATTTATTCATTTATCAGTAGGGACTATTCCAGAGTCAAAAACTCAAATTTCCTATAGGAATTAGGCAGGAAATGTTAAACATATGAGTCAGCCAAGTGTGTGGAAACTAGTTGTAAAGAACAGAGAAAACCTATCTGAAGGCTTTCAAATTAGACAAAATTTAGGGACCTCCCTGGTGGTCCAGTGGTTAAGACTGCCATGTTTCCAGTGCAGAGCGCATGGGTTTAATCCTTGGCCAAGGAAGTAAAATCCCACATGCCACATGGCACCGCCAAAGGAGCAGAGATTGTGAGAGAAGGGATATCAATGGGATGAGAGGCTCCAGGGGGGAACAAGGGTAAGAGTTGACCAGGGAAAGGAAAAGCCACACCCTCTGAACTCACTTAGGACAAGATACAGGAGAGGGCCTGTTTGAGAACTTGTGTAGGTATTTGGTTGCCCCTCAGCCAGACATCCTGGAATGTGAAGTCAAGTGGGCCTTAGAAAGCATCACTAAGCTAGTGGAGGTGATGGAATTCCAGTTGAGCTACTTCAAATCCTGGAAGATGATGCTGTGAAAGTGTTGCACTCAATATGCCAGCAAATTGGGAAAACTCAGCAGTGGCCACAGGACTGGAAAAGGTCAGTTTTCATTCCAATCTCAAAGAAAGGCAATGCCAAAGAATGCTCAGACTACCATACAATTGCACTCATCTCACATGCTAGTAAAGTAATGCTCAAAATTCTCGAAGCCACGCTTCAGCAATACATGAACTGTGAACTTCCTGATGTTAAAGCTGGTTTTAGAAAAGGAAGAGGAACCAGAGATCAAATTGCCAACATCCACTGGATCATGGGAAAAGCAAGAGAGTTCCAGAAAAACATCTATTTCTGCTTTATTGACTATGCCAAAGCCTTTGACTGTGTGGATCACAATAAATTGGAAAATTATGAGAGATGGGAATACCAGACCACCTGACCTGCTTCTTGAGAAACCTATATGCAGGTCAGGAAGCAACAGAACTGGACATGGAACAACAGACTGGTTTCAAATAGGAAAAGGAGTACGTCAAGGCTGTATATTGTCACCCTGCTTATTTAACTTCTATGCAGAATACACCATGAGAAATGCTGGACTGGAAGAAACACAAGCTGGAATCAAGATTGCCAGGAGGAATATCAATAACCTCAGATATGCAGATGACACCACCCTTATGGCAGAAAGTGAAGAGGAACTAAAAAGCCTCTTGATGAAAGTGAAAGTGGAGAGTGAAAAAGTTGGCTTAAAGCTCAACATTCAGAAAATGAAGATCATGGCATCCGGTCCCATCACTTCATGGGAAACAGATGGAGAAACAGTGGAAACAGTGTCAGACTTTATTTTTGGGGGCTCCAAAATCATTGTAGATGGTGACTGCAGCCATGAAATTAAAAGACGCTTATTCCATNGGAACTAAAAAGCCTCTTGATGAAAGTGAAAGTGGAGAGTGAAAAAGTTGGCTTAAAGCTCAACATTCAGAAAATGAAGATCATGGCATCCGGTCCCATCACTTCATGGGAAATAGACGGAGAAATAGTGGAAACAGTGTCAAACTTTATTTTTGGGGGCTCCAAAATTGCCACAGACGGTGATTGCAGCCATGAAATGAAAAGACACTTACTCCTTGGAAGAAAAGTTATGACCAACCTAGATAGCATATTCAAAAGCAGAGACATTACTTTGCCGACTAAGGTCCGTCTAGTCAAGGCTATGGTTTTCAGTGGTCATATATGGACGTAAGAATTGGACTGTGAAGAAGGCTGAGCACTGAAGAATTGATGCTTTTGAACTGTGGTGTTGGAGAAGACTCTTAAGAGTCCCTTGGACTGCAAGGAGATCCAACCAGTCCGTTCTGAAGGAGATCAGCCCTGGGATTTCTTTGGAGGGAATGATGCTAAAGCTGAAGCTCCAGTACTTTGGCCACCTGATGCGAAGAGTTGATTCATTGGAAAAGACTCTGATGCTGGAAGGGATTGGGGGCAGGAGGAGAAGGGGATGACAGAGGATGAGATGGCTGGATGGCATCATTGACTCGCTGGACGTGAGTGAACTCCGGGAGTTGGTGATGGACAGGGAGGCCTGGCATGCTGCGATTCATGGGGTCACAAAGAGTTGGACACGACTGAGTGATTGAGCTGAACTGAACTGAACTATAACTAGAGTTCAAGTCTCACTTCACGTCCATTTATTAATCCAGTAAAAATTTATTAAGGCTCCTGACTCTCTTCTAAAATTCTTTTTAGTTGCTCTGGTAATTATTTTTCCCTTTTTGTTTTGTCATTATAAGATACCATTACAGACTGTATTATCAATTATTGTTTCATTTCACATGCCCTGTTGATCACCTCATCTATCTGATAGATTATAATGTCCTTGGGTAGGTCCATAGTTCCATGATGTAAACTTTTTTCACATCACACAAGGCATGGCACAATCTAGATATATGGAGAGAACCACTGTTTGCTGTTTAGCCAATTTACTGGTTATTACACAATAGGTATGAAAGCTTAGATGTTAATAATTAACCCACAGAGCTCTAATTATAAGGAGATAGAACAACATCACATATGTATCATTTGTCCCAGATACTTGGGGAAGATGATAAAACCTAAGAGCTGGCAGAAATCTCAGGGAACATTCTCAGTGCCTGTGTTATTCTAGGAACAACTTTAAGCTTCTGTTTCATTTCTGTTTAGAGCTTGTTACATAATATTGAGAATATAACAAGACCTTTGGGTTAGGAAAAAAAAGTTAAAAAACACTTAATTGTCATCTCTCAACTGATTTTTACTGAAGTTCTATTATATGCACAATATTGTGGATATTATGAATAAACAAAATGGAACACACAGACTTCTTCATTTTCCTTAATGTGAATTGCACTTTAAGTGTGATAGCACTTTGTATGCTCATTTCAAACTTTATAGTCCACCATGGCAGTTAGACCGGCTTCCCAAGTGACGCTAGTGGTAAAGAACTTGCCTACTAATGCAGGAGAGGTAAGACATGCAGGTTCAACCCCTGGATCAAACAGATCCCTTGGAGAAGAGCATGGCAACCCACTCCAGTGTTCTTGCCCGGAGAATTGCATGGACAGAAGAGCCTAGCAGGCTATAGTACATAGGGTCACACACTTGGACATGACTGAAGTGACAGCATGCACATGGCAGTTATATGCTTGAGCTCTGAGTCAGTATAAATTTAAATCCTGACTCTATTACTTTCCAGCTGTGTGACCTCAAGCAGTTTGTTTAATCTCTCAGTTCAGTTCAGTTCAGTCCCTCAGTCGTGTCCAACTCTGCAACCCCATGAATCGCAGCACGCCAGGCCTCCCTGTCCAGCATCAACTCCCAGAGTTCACTCAGACTCACGTCCACTGAGTTGCTGATGCCATCCAGCCATCTCATCCTCTGTCATCCCACTTTTCTCCTGCCCCCAATCCCTCCCAGCATCAGATCTTTTCCAATGAGTCAACTCTTCACATCAGGTGGCCAAAGTACTGGAGTTTCAACTTTAGCACCATTCCTTCCAAAGAACACCCAGGACTGATCTCCTTTAGAATGGATTGGTTGGATCTCCTTGCAGTCTAAGGGACTCTCAAGAGTCTTCTCCAACACCACAGTTCAAAAGCATCAATTCTTCAGTGCTCAGCCTTCTTCACAGTCCAACTCTGGCATCCATACATGACCACTGGAAAAACCATAGCCTTGACTAGATGGACCTTTGTTGGCAAAGTAATGCCTCTGCTTTTCAATACATTATCTAGGTTGGTCATAAATTTTCTTCCAAGGAGTAAGTGTCTTTTCATTTCATGGCTGCAGTCACCATCTGAAGTGATTTTGGAGCCCCAAAAAATAAAGTCTGACACTGTTTCCACTGTTCCCGCATCTATTTCCCATGAAGTGATGGGACCAGATGCCATGATCTTTGTTTTCTGAATGTTGAGCTTTAAGCCAACTTTTGTACTCTCCTCTTATCAAGAGCCTTTTTAGTTCCTCTTCACTTTCTGCCACAAGTGTGGTATCATCTGCATATCTGAGGTTATTGATATTTCTCCCAGCAATCTTGATTTCAGCTTGTGCTTCTTCCAGCCCAGCATTTCTCATGATGTACTCTGCATATAAGTTAAATAAGCACGGTGACAATATACAGTCTTGACGTACTCCTTTTCCTATTTGGAACCAGTCTGTTGTTCCATGTCCAGTTCTAACTGTTGCTTCCTGACCTGCATACAAGTTTCTCAAGAGGCAGGTCAGGTGGTCTGGTATTCCCATCTCTTTCAGAATTTTCCACAGTTTATTGTGATCCACACAAGGCTTTGGCATAGTCAATAAGGCAGATATAGATGTTTTTCTGGAACTCTCTTGCTTTTTCCATGATCCAGTGGATATTGGCAATTCAATCTCTCTTTCCTCTGCCTTTTCTAAAACCAACTTGAACATCTGAAAGTTCATGGTTCACGTATTGCTGAAGTCTGGTTGGAGAATTTTCAGCATTACTTTACTAGCGTGTGAGATGAGTGCAATTGTGTGGTAGTTTGAGCATTCTTTGGCATTGCCTTTCTTTGGGATTGGAATGAAAACTGACCTTTTCCAGTCCTGTGGCCACTGCTGAGTTTTCCAAACTTGCTGGCATATTGAGTGCAGCACTTTCACAGCATCATCTTTCAGGATTTGAAATAGCTCCACTGGAATTCCATCCCCTCTGCTAGCTTTGTTCATAGTGATGCTTTCTAAGGCCCACTTGACTTCACATTCCAGGATGTCTGGCTCTAGGTGAGTGATCACACCATCGTGATTATCTTGGTCATGAAGATCTTTTTTGTACAATTCTTCTGTGTATTCTTGCCACAAGCCTCAATTTCCTCATTTGTAGACAGTGATAACAGGGCTCTTGGGAAGGTAAAAAGAGATAATTCATGTAAACCATTTAGAACAATGTCTGACACAGAGTAAGCCCTCAGTGAATGCTAGCTATTCCTATTATTTACAACCAAACTGTGAGGTAGGTTATACATATGTTATTTATACTTTACAGAGAAAACTGAAGCTGAGAGAAATTATGTTAGTTGCAAAGGATGACTTCAGGCATTCTCACTCCAGTCCTGGTGCTAACTCCATTTCACACTGGGTGAGGAAAAGAACGAATGTGGAGGACAATTGCTTTAATCAATATCTGATCTGCAACTTACCAACAGGTGAACACATACTTGGTATGATGGAGTTTTTTTCAATTAAACTTATTTTTTTAAATCTATGTCAGTTCTTTGCATTTTAATCCCATGCAAAGACTTAACTGTTGGATTTTTTTGACACCACACTGTGTCTTCAGATTAAACTAAAGTATATAAAACACATGTTCAAGGGATGGTTATTCAAGGGATGATGTGCCCAGAGAAATTATGAACAAGGCAAAATTTACCTCCAGTTCTACTATACCTACACCTAGTTCTTAAACTTCAGTCAGCATCAAAATCACACAAATTGCTGGTCCCATTTCAAGTTTCTGATTCAATAAGGCCTAAGATGAAGTTCTAGAATTTGTATTTCTACTGGGGCCATGGGACTGCCATATATCAGTATTCCCTAAAACAGTCTCCAGATAATCTATACCCAATCAAATTAGGTGATTATCAAAATTTTGCTTCCTAAGTCCCACACCAGACTTGCTTGATATGATTCTCTTTGGATGGGTCCTAGGGATCTTCATTGTCACAAGTTTCCTAGGTGAATTTTAAGCCTGTAAAAATTTGAGAACTATTCATTTAAATTCTAAGTTTTTCCATGACCTAAGTATTATTGTATGCCCAGGACCTAATAGAGTATTTGGTTTATAGTACCTACTAAAATAATATAAAAATTATTTCATTTAAATAAACCCCTTTTGTGTATCCTGTTCCACATCCTCCTCCCCCAAATAACAGCTCTATTCTCTGAATTTCCACCTTATTGCCACACCTACTTACTCAATATTTACAGTTGATTGCCTTAAAATGGATGTTATTATCATTTTAATTACTTCTTCAAATTGTTATTACACCTTATACAAACTCCCTCTTTTAAATGGGATTGTAATCTTCCTAAGAGAGTGACCAGGTCCCTTGCCTTCCTTCTGCCATCCACAGAACCTCAGTCCCTGTCAATACACTGTCATTCACCCCAAAATAAAATAAAATAATCAGCTTGTTTTTAATTTTGTTTCATTGAATAAAAAACCTGTTTTTATTTGTTCAGTAGTTTAATTCAGCACCTACTACCAGATATTTAGCAAAATACTAAGCTCTCAATTAACATATATAAAAATAATCAGAGAGTGAATAGTTAGCAAATATTAATGTTTCATTTTTTATTTTATTTCATTTTATTTTATTTCATTTTATTTTATTTTATTTTATTTTATTGTCTCTCCATCACAACACACACACTTCTAGGAAGCTGGCAGTATTCACTAGAAGCTAAAAAGGAACAAAACTCTGATAACAAGGTGATTTTTTTCAGGAAAATCCAGGGAGCTTATCTCAATAGTATCTATGCAATTCTCATCCCCACCTCACCCCAGAGAAAGAAGCCACTCTCTTCGCCCCTTCTATCTGATGACAGACACTTTCGTATTCCCCACATTGACTTCGCCCCTTCTATCTGATGACAGACACTTTCGTATTCCCCACATTGAATCCAAGCGTTATCATATCACACTACATTGTTTTCTCACTGTGTGGCAGGGAAATGCTATAATCAGTTCTATGGAAGCTCCCCCAGAATCAGGTATCTGTAGGCAAGTCTGTCTGGCAGCACAGCTTAGACATGTATGGATGTGGATCGAGCTGTGCAGGAGGAAAAGGTGATTTAAAGAGACATTGTTCAGTTTGAGAGGCCTAAACATTTCATCTTTAGTTTGGTAATTAGTAACTTGAAAAGTACCTGATTAGAAATATTTTCATGGATGTTTAAAAAATATAAAGAATTTTTAATCACAGAATTATTCCCCAAATAATAAAGCCAGGAAAGCTGAAGAGCAAATAATAATTATCTCCATATAAACATGAGTTTTTTTGCTGGGAGAGGCCTTAAAGATCAGCAATGCAACACGCTTTTATGAGGAAATGAAGGCAAATTTTTGTTATACTGATCAAGTGAAATGTTAATGGCAGGGACTCTCAGAAACCTTAAAGAAACAGTGTGCAACTGAGGGAACTTGGGCAAAACCATGATCCAAGGTCACATAGCTTCCTCCCAGTCTCACAGCCACATCTCCTACTCCCCACTACCAATACAGAAAAAAAGAAGTTTCAACCAATACAGAAAAAAAGAGTCTATATTCATAAAGAGTTCAATTAGATTAAAAAGCCATTTCCTATGGTAGATTTGGCTACAGGGAACCCCTCTTTCTGCATCCTCCTATTTTTCTTTAGAAGTCAGGAATGATGGCAGTGCCACTTTTGTACTTGGGCAGATGCCTGCGGTGTGGAATTTATAAGAACTAAAAACACATTTGTGCACTGAAATCTCCTTGTCATTTGCCTACCATGATGTCTAAAGTTTCACATCAGAAAACTGTTTCAAAACCACTAAAATTAAAGGCATTTTGTCTTCAGAAAACTCCAGTATTGTGCTGCTAGTTCTAGAGAGGCTAACACATGAATCAGATATAGTCATTAGTGCACTGGCAAAGCAGGACCCTGAGGAGATGGGACATATAATCCACACTGGGAAGAGTAGTCTGAAGCCATGAGTGCTGCCTAGGGAGACAAACACACAGGTGATAGAAAACAAGCTCCTAACAAAGCTAGATTATACCTTGATGAGAGCCAGTAGCTGAGTTACTGAGGGAAAGAAATGAATAAAGATAAAAAACCAAAAACAAGCCACTTCACTTCATAATTTGAGCTCTGGACAACTTTGGATGATCTGCATGCAAAGCATAGACTAACACAATCTGAACGACTCATTGTGAAAGTCACTCAGTCGTGTCTGACTCTTTGAGAACCCGTGGACTATATAGTCCATGGAATTCTCCAGGCCAGGATACTGGAATGGGTACTTGTTTCCTTCTCAAGGGGATCTTTCCAACCCAGGGATCAAAACCACGTTTCTGGCACTGCAGGCAGATTCTTTGCCAGCTGAGCCACCAATAAGCAAGTATTGACTTCATACTTCCTTTGTGTTACATTCTGTGAAGGAATACAGACAGGAATTTAAGGTGTTTCTTTCCTTAAACGAATAAAAAGACAAGATTGACAGAAACCAAATGACAAAAGAAATGCAATGGCTACATTAGAATTATGGCCAATCATCTCTGTCTGACTTACTTCACTCAGTATGACACTCTCTAGGTCCATCCACGTTGCTTCAGATGGCATTATTTCATTCTTTTTAATGGCCAAGTAATATTCTATTGTATGTATGTACCACATCTTCTTTATCCACTCCTCTCTTGATGGACATTTAAATTACTTCCACATCTTGGTTCTTGTAAACAGTGCTGCAATGAACGTCAGGGTGCATGTATCATTTCTGGAACATGTTTTTCTCTGGATATATGCCCAGGAGAGGGATTTCTGGGGCATTGGTAGCTCTGTTTTTATTATTTTAAGGATCCTCCATACTGTTCTCCATAGTGTCTATACCAATGCACATTCCCACTGCGTAGGAAGTTTCCCTTCTCTCCATGCCCTCTCCAGCATTTGTTGCTTATGGATTTTTTTATGATAGTCATTTCTGACTCATGTGAGGTGACATCTCATTGTAGTTTTGATTTGTGTTTTTCTAGTAACTAGCAATATTGAACATCTTTCCATGTGCCTGTTGGCCATTTGAATGTCTTCTTTGGTGAAAGAAACTTAGAAAGACTTAGAAAATGAACTTACGGTTGCCATGGGGGAGGAACAGTTAGGGAGTTTGGGAAGGTCATGTACACACTGCTATATTTTAAATGGATAACCAACAAAGACAATGCTATGAGCCAGCCTGGATGGGAGGGGAGTTTGAGGGAAAATGGATACACGTATGTGTATGGCTGAGTCCCTTCACTGTTCACCTGAAACTACCACAACATTGTAGTTGTGGTATACAGCACTATGCTGCTGCTGCTGCTAAGTCGCTTCAGTCATGTCCGACTCTGTGCGACCCCATGGACTGCAGCCCACCAGGCTCCTCCATCCATGGGATTTTCCAGGCAAGAGTACTGGAGTGGGGTGCCATTGCCTTCTATACCCCAACACAAAACTAAAAGTTAAAAGGTGAAAAGAGAGAGAGAGATGGCCAACCAGATGTGGAGAGAGAACATTGCCATTTCAGTACACAACAAATATTGTGGCCATCAAGCCATTGGCCACTGCAGCTGCCCTTGACTGTGTGCCCTGTGGGGAATTCAGGATGGCAGAAAACAGGATACTGGTCCTAGATATTTAAAGTGTATCTCAAAGAAATTATTTCTACAAGCCCAGACTCTTGCATCTTCCTATACATAGATAGGCACTAAAATCATCAACTTAAGATGTCTGTTTTTTTGTGTGTGTGTGTATGTGATTGGCAGATGTTCAACTACATGCTTATTTTTCAGCAAAAACTCCTACATAACTTGACTCCTCCTTACCTCTTTGGAACAATTTCTTACAGTAATCTGAGACTCTGTCTCCCAGACTATAGTCCTCAGTGAGGACCCCAAATAAAACATAACTCTCAACATTTAGTTTAAGAGTTATGTGTGGTTTTTTTGTTTGTTTCTGTTTTTATTGTTGTTGTTGTTGTTGTTGTTTTGTCTTTCAATCAAGACAACATCCATTGAATCATAGTATGACCAAGGCTGTGAGTTAGGTATTTGTGAGTTCTTGCTGCTCTCCTAGCCTAATAGTGAAGATGGCCTTGGTACACAAATAGCCCTCGTAGGATAAGAGGTGAGGTTCATGCAGGAGATACAAGCAAAACTTAAGCCATCAGTGTGTGTGTTTGGGGAAGGAGGGGGATGTTATTTCTACTGCAGAAAGTCTTCATTACAGATATGTCACTAAACCTGAACCTAAATGAAAGAGAGACCTCAGAAGTTGAGGATCAAGGATGAAGCCTAAAAGAAGGCCATGGAAGCAAGTATCCAATATATGTCTTCAAGACTGTGAGTAGTCTTTATTGACTGGGATGAAGAAAACAAGTGAAAATTTCAATGGGTCTTATGTGCTTGGAAACATTGTCCTTTTCCCAGTTTTTAGGCATCAAAGAAACTTTGAAGGGTCCTTAAAGCCTAAGCAGATTTCTCTAAAGTAGTAGATTGAATTAGACTCAACTTCAAGGCTTGGTTTCCTCATGTAATGTGTGAGTAACTTAGACAAATCATGTAACTTCCTTTAGGTTGCTTCTTCATTTGTAAAATGAAGAAATTCTTATTACTGGCTTTGTCAAGTTATGAGAACCAAATAAGTAAGGTTAAAAAAAAAAAATCCTAGACAGTTATACAATTCATTATCACTGTTATTATGGCAGTGTCCCCAGAATGCCTGGTAGAAGCCATCTAGCAGCAGGGCAGGTCACAGAATTAAATTAGTCTGTCCTGAAAAGACCTCATATTCTGGGAAAGTAAATATCTATCCAGAGTAAGAAATCTAGAGCTAGTAGATCGTGAGGTATATCTGGCTTCTGGTTAGTCACATTCACTCTGGATACTTCTCAAGACGTGGAAAAGTTAGAGCTAGGGTGACATAGGGGTAGGAGGTCACTTTGACCTTCTATAAGTGTTAAGTTAGAGAAAGTGCTTTCAGAAAGAACAACCAAGAGAAATATTTTTCTCTACTTCTGATTGGTTAGAACTGCTTTGAATGTCATAATGCTAATAGGATTAAGATTTTCAATAGAACCAATGTATTTTCTAATGATAGCATAATTATGATGCATGATGTATTATATTTCCCTTGACTCATGCTTCAAAGACTTAAAATGCAGCTCCAAAGAGTCTTAGAGAATCTTAAGGCTGGTTGATGACCATTTCTTGGTGAGTGAGACATAGACTGACTTCTAATAACTGTGGAGACTTTTAGCTTATTATAAGGATATTCCAAAGGATCTAGCTAACAATACGCTCTCTTTTGATGTAAATGTCTCCTGTTGCGTTAATGAGCCTTATTCCAACTCTTCCTCCCTAAAAGAGAGCATGACATTCCACTCCAGTATTCTTGCCAGGAAAAATCCCATGGACAGAGGACGCTAGTAGGCTACAGTCCATAGGGTCACACAGAGTCAGACATGACTGAGCAACTAAGCATGAACATGAGCAACTCTTCCTAATGGGTTCCATTATATGCAGGCTTCCCATATATTTTTAGAACCAATGAAGGGCTTTGTGGGGAGTCTGAATGGGTCCCACATTCAGAAAAAGCCCACACATAGTTAATGCTCTTATTGTTAGTAGTCCCGGAGAAGGAAATGGCAACCCATTCTAGTATTTTTCCATGGACAGAGTAGCCTGGGAGGCTGCAGGGGTCACAAAGAGTCAGAAACAACTCAGCAACTCACACATATATTCTTAGTAGTTGTAAAGCCCTTTCTTTGAATTTATGTTTTATAAACAATTCTGATGAGACAATAGAGCACAAGTGTGAGCAGAAGAATATACAAAGGAAAAGAAAAACTTTCACAATTTAGTACTTTCAATGGTTTGTTTTGTCTTGAGGTGCCCAATGGCTATATTTGCGGAATAGCTCTTTCAGAACAGGATGCAAGACAACCAGGCTGACCTGCAGCTATTGCTTCCTCATCTCCTGCTGGCCCTGGTTCTGCCTCCAGACTCTCCCACTGGACCCAAGATGTAAAAAATTGCCACTCTTTGTAACCCAGACTGCATCTTGGACCACAAAGCTATACTACATTTTCAGAAATATATCAAGGTAGTGACATATATTAGCTTTGTATTGGGTTTTTGAACTGTAAGAATGGTGTTAATTTTCTATTGTAATCTACGATGAAGAAATATTCCCCATCAAAATCATTCCAACCATGTTTCCCAAAGTAATTCTTGAAATGAAAAGCCAAAGAAATATTAAGCCACTTACTCAGAAATTCAAAGTAAAAACAGTGAATTAAGATTAAAATAGGAAAAGGAGTACGTCAAGGCTGTATATTGTCACCCTGCTTATTTAACTTATATGCAGAGTACATCATGAGAAATGCTGGACTGGAAGAAACACAAGCTGGAATCAAGATTGCTGGGAGAAATATCAATAATCTCAGATATGCAGATGACACCACCCTTATGGCAGAAAGTGAGGAGGAGCTAAAAAGCCTCTTGGTGAAAGTGAAAGAGGAGAGTGGAAAAGTTGGCTTGAAGCTCAACATTCAGAAAACGAAGATCATGGCATCTGGCCCCATTACTTCATGGGAAATAGATGGGGAAACAGTAGAAACAGTGTCAGACTTTGTCTTTTTGGGCTCCAAAATCACTGCAGATGGTGACTGCAGCCATGAAATTAAAAGGCGCTTACTCCTTGGAAGAAAAGTTATGACCAACCTAGATAGTATATGCAAAAGCAGAGACATTACTTTGCCGACTAAGGTCCGTCTAGTCAAGGCTATGGTTTTTCCTGTGGTCATGTATGGATGTGAGAGTTGGACTGTGAAGAAGGCTGAGAGCAGAAGAATTGACGCTTTTGAACTGTGGTGTTGGAGAAGATAAGAAAAGTTATGACCAACCTAGATAGTATATGCAAAAGCAGAGACATTACTTCGCCGACTAAGGTCCATCTAGTCAAGGCTATGGTTTTTCCTGTGGTCATGTATGGATGTGAGAGTTGGACTGTGAAGAAGGCTGAGCACCGAAGAATTGATGCTTTTGAACTATGGTGTTGGAGAAGACTCTTGAGAGTCCCTTGGACTGCAAGGAGATCCAACCAGTTCATCCTAAAGGAGATTAGTCCTGGGTGTTCATTGGAAGGAGTGATATTGAAGCTGAAACTCCAATACTTAGGCCACTTGATGTGAAGAACTGACTCATTGGAAAAGACCCTGATGCTCGGAAAGATTGAGGGCCAGAGAAGAAGGGTATGACAGAGGATGAGATGGTTGGATGGCATCACCGATTCAATGGACATGAGTTTGGGTAAACTCCATGAGTTAGTGATGGACAGGGAGCCTGGCATGCTGCAGTCCATGGGTCACAAAGACTCGGACATGACTGAGCAACTGAACTGAAATGAATGGGAACTTGCTTTCCTACTAAACCAACAATATTTTCTTCATGTCTGTACCTTGAACTAGAACTCACAGTGGTTTTCTATTTCTGGGTCAAGTAAATTTTACTTATTTCTGAAAGTATTTAATTATAAATATATTTTTAGGAAATGGTCACATGCCCTTTTAAAAGGTAGAATGACAATGGAACTTTCTTTTCTAACAATCACAAGCAAGGCAGATTAGGTATTCAGTTAGATCTTGGTTCCCCAAGGTGAGAAGACATAGCTGTGAGTCCAGGGAATCCTAAACAACTGTATATATAGGGCAGTATCCCAGAAACAAGAGGACGCCACTAACAAGAGACTCTGAAGTCCTGCAGAGGTTCCCCTCAAGTCTTTTTTTTTTTTTACAATATTGTATTGGTTTTGCCATACTTCAATATGAAGCCACCACGGGTGTACACGTGTTCCCCATCCTGAACCCCCCTCCCGCCTCCCTTCCCATACCATCCCTCTGGGTCATCCCAGTGCACCAGCCCCAAGCATTCTGTACCCTGCATCATTTGTCTTTTTGGGCTCCAAAATCACTGCAGATGGTGACTGCAGCCATGAAATTAAAAGGCGCTTACTCCTTGGAAGAAAAGTTATGACCAACCTAGATAGTATATGCAAAAGCAGAGACATTACTTTGCCGACTAAGGTCCGTCTAGTCAAGGCTATGGTTTTTCCTGTGGTCATGTATGGATGTGAGAGTTGGACTGTGAAGAAGGCTGAGAGCAGAAGAATTGACGCTTTTGAACTGTGGTGTTGGAGAAGGTCTTGAGAGTCCCTAGGACTGCAAGGAGATCCAACCAGTCCATTCTGAAGGAGATCAACCCTGGGATGTCTTTGGAAGGAATGATGCTAAAACTGAAGCTCCAGTACTTTGGGCACCTTATGCGAAGAGTTGACTCATTGGAAAAGACCCTGATGCTGGGAGGGATTGGGAGCAGGAGGAGAAAGGGACGACCGAGGATGAGATGGCCGGATGGCATCACAGACTCAATGGACGTGAGTCTGAGTGAACTCCGGGAGTTGGTGATGGACAGGGAGGCCTGGCGTACTGCGATTCATGGGGTCGCAAAGAGTCGGACACGACTGCGCGACTGAACTGAAGATTAAAATTCTGAAATTTTAAATTGGCTTCTCTTTTGGCTGCTGCTACTCTAATTCTTTTCATGGGACTAAATTTGGATTTCTCTTTCATTTTTGTACTTCAGTATATTCTGATTTGTTTTAAGTGGGTATAGGGCACATAGATATATGTCACCAAATGCATTTGTTAAATTCACAGTCTATAGATATTGATGCTCTATTTAGAAGCAACTCAGATAATATATAAAAGCTGTAGGAAAAAGTTTCTTTGCATAACATAAGAGCTAATGCATCAAGTTATGGTTTGTTAATGGCATTCAATTAGCACAACTATTGTTAGTTGATTAAAAATTAACTGGGGACAACCATTTAACATTTAGCACTTACAAATGTTCCCTAATTTATTAAAATTGTGGGAACTAAGGAATCAGGGGAGAAACTAGAAATATTTATTTAGATTTTTTAATGAAACTTTTAGGCACATTGTGAAATATTTCTTCCTAGTAAATATACATTTGTAAATCAATCTTCATGTTTTAACAACTTGAGAAGAATTTGCAGACCTCCTGTTTTAAAGGCACTTGAGAAATAAATATCTGCCAGGGAGAGAAATCCCATCAGTTTTCTTGCTGTTTCTATACAGATGGTAGACCATACTGTGAAATTTGCTGTTCTTCGATTGCTCCATTCTGCACATGCCCCAAGAACCTCACAATTGTAGAAACTAGAGATGTAATAGACTAAATAGGTCACCTATTCCAATAGAAACTTTACCAGATTTATATAAGACTCTTTTGAATTTATATTACAACTTACTTCCAAGGGGATCCAAATGCTGAGCAGAAAATAGGCTTTTTTTCTGGCCACCCTGCATCCATTATTATGTTCCACTGTTAATCATGTTTTTCTCTTGTGAAGACAATATACTATCAGAATGTACATATGGAATTGCTTTTCCATCAAAAGAATTAAAGTGATCTGTACCCAGGCTCTCATCTGCACCCCCACCCCATACTCCCACCCATTGACTATATTCTCAAGACAGTTGTCTGAGGTCTCAGGAGTATTCCATGGCCCTGGAAAAATAAAGGTACTGGTAAACAGTCTCTATGTGCATAATATTCAACAGTTTGATTTCTTTAAAATATACCCTAACCAATCAAAATAACCTGTTGCAGGCATATTACATATACTCTAAAATCATTTTAACATATTTTTGAATACCAGGTGTGTAAAAAGCAGTCAAGGGAACAATGAAATTTGAGAAACAGTCTCAAGGCTTAAAGTTTGCATTCTTGGGAGGATGAAAAAACATTAAATACAGAGAATTTTATGTGGATGTCCATTGTTTTTGTCTGCCTCCCTTCCTTCATTCTTCTTCTGTTCCTACAGTGAATATACTCTCTGTGGTTCAGATGTAACTGATCCCAGAGTGACTCATATCTGTGGCCACAGCAAATGATACAGAAATGGTTAGCAATCTAAGTTAGCAAATCAGAATCCTCCCTGGAATTTTACACTAGAGGTCTCTAGGAAAATTTCCCACAATCACTCGAAATCCTAAAGTCCTACAGTGACAGATACAGGGTGAGAGGCAGCCAGTGACAACTTACTCAACACATGGGAAGCCCATTTGAGAAAGGAGCAGAGGTGAGAGAAGCCAAGAGACTGTGAAAGTCCTGACAGCATCACGAGCTTCTAAATTCAGCTGCTTCTCAACCTACATCGAATTTTTAACCCCTCTGTTCTGTTATCTCCCACAAAAGATCTCCTTCCTCTAGTTAAGATGGTCTGAGTTGGGTTTCTAACACTTGTAACTGAGAAAGATCTAACTAATAAATAGAGATATCTGCCAACTGAGATAACAAGAGTTATGGGTCTTCAGGGTAGAAGTTCAAGGGAAGATTTTCCAGAGAAGATGGAGCTTGAGCTATGCTTTTTAGAATTTGGGAAGATAGAAAGGAGAAAAGAAGCACTGCAAGTGGGATGATGTATAAAATTGCTGAAAAGTACAACCCAGTTTTAAGGGTCAGAGAAGATCAATTTTGGGTGAAAAGTACAAGCCAGTTTCAAGAGTCAGAGAAGATCAATTTGGGGTGAAATGGAAGATATATATATATATATGGAATAAAAAGTAGAGATAAGGACAAAATTAGGAATGAGCTTAACAAACGTGGAATGTAACTGATAATCTAAGAGAGAGACAATGTTTTTGAATAAACTTTGAAGAGAATAAAATGTTGAACAAGTATCACTTCATCATTATTAAAAACCATCAAATATTAGATTCATTCACAAAAGTTTTACCTTGCAGTCTTTTTTCTCTGGAGAGAATCCTCGGAGAAAGTCCCGAGAAAGCATCTTGGTGGTTACCAACCTTGCATGTGACCTCTGGCTCATCTACCCCACATTTGTCATGATGACATAATCCTTTTAGAAAGACCAATAGAATCGACTCTCTGTATAGATTGCAATTTTTCTCTTCTCTTGGTCTCTTATGTCTGGAAAATTATTCAGTTAGATACTCTTTCTCCTCCCTCACACCATCCTGAACTTTTGTTTTTCCATGTCTTACGTTCCATACACAAACTTTCTCTTGCTCTAGTGTGTTCCTTCATGCATGATACAGAAGAGAAAAGCTTATAATGGTCTTATTCATCTACATCTGAAAAGTTCTTTTGTACTTATATAAAGCATGGAAAACATACATCAAATGTCAAAATAGTTATCTAGCCATCATGATTCTTTAGAGCAGTAGTGAGGAGTTTGCAGTAATTTATAAAGACAAATTTTGTAAGCCACATTAATAGGAGCATATAGTTAGATATAAATGGCTATGATTTGAATATGGGTATGGATTTAGATAGATAAAGATACAGATTTAGGTGTAAGTAGGCTTGCAGGTGGCACTAGTGGTAAAGAACCTGCTTGCCAACGCAGGAACATAAGAATCATGGGTACTTTCCCTTGGTTAGGAAGAGCCCCTGGAGGAGGGCATGGCAACCACTTCAGTATACTTGCCTGGAGAATCCCATGGATTCTAAGCCTGAAGGGCTATAGTCCGTAGGGTCGCAAAGAGTCAGACATGACTAAAGTGACTTAGCACGCGCACACAGAGGTACAAGAAGGTATAAGAGGTACAAGAAGGGGTAGGGACAGAGAGAGAATGAACACGTATGCAATCTGAGATCACCAAAGGAGTTTGTACGGTCTTGTTCTCATCTCCTCTTTCCCAATGACTTCTGATCAAACTGTACTCCTTTTAGTTCTATAAGAGCTGTTTAATACCCTGTATCTTTTATAAGAGTGAATTTAATCAAAAACATAGTAGATTTTCTGTCTGTTGGACAGTAACTGGCAAAAAAGGTAAAGCCATTTGAACCACTCAGAATGTTGGCTGGAGAAAAGCAAAGGTTCAGTTATGTCTGACTGAGAGAAAGAGATTAGGCAAAACTTTTTTGCAAGTATCATTTATTCCATCTACACACTTTGAGTTCATTCTTATGTTCACATATTTTATAGCCAGAGGGGGGAAAAATGCATAGTGGGGGCAGGGATTGGGATAAGAAAAGGATGCCAGTCTTACAGTTTCTAGACAATTGAGTTATATTTATTAGGTTAACAAATATTAATTGCTGTTTCCTATGTTCTAGGCATTGTTGGGGAGGAAGAAATTTTCCTCTACCTTGCCAGGTTCTCTGGCTGTTCTAATAATTAATCTGTCATGAGACAGATTAATAGAAGAAAATTATACAAAGTTTAATAACATGGTACATGGGAGAGACTCAGAAAAACTGAATAACTCACCAAATAGCTGAAACTCTCACCTTAAATATCAACTAAAGACCAAAGAAAATGAGAGTAGGGGTCTGGGACCTCAAAGAGGAGACAGACTGTTGTCATGGAGGCAGAAAAGCATGTGTTTGGTAAACAAATGTTTGATGGACCAGGCAGAGACAATGGGACACGCAGTGGACTCTGATCTCCAGGCCCCACCCAAGTTTTTCCCACCACACCAAGCACATGTTCTCTGCAGATATTTCTAGTGATAGCTCTGTTTCTGTAATAGGCCCTCTATCTAAATTCTTCATACACTTAGGGAAAAGGCTAAAGTTTCTTCCTGAATCTTTTGGGCCTTAATTGTTTTCAGGCTGATATAATCTACATGCCAAAGACATTTTGGGATGGCAAATTTTGTTCCTCTATAGCATCAGATTAGCCGCATAACAGGCACACCTGTTCATGCACCTGAGTTCTAGACTGTGAACTTGCTGAATGATCTAGTCTATTTTTGTATCATAGAACCAAAGCAATGTCAGATGTGTGATAGATGGTCAATATTTGTTCAACAGATTAGTGATTTGATGATTAAATGATATAAGGCATGCAAATTATAAAGTTTCTTATCAGTGTTACTGTTTTAATATCATAACATTTAAAGAGTGGATAGGCGTGAAGTGAAGTGAAAGTCATTCAGCCATGTCCAACTCTTTGCGACTCCATGGACTGTACAGTCCAGAAGAAGAAGAACCTCCAAAGACTGAGAAGGAAGAGCCAAGAAGGGAATCAGAAAACTGTAATCTCATATAAGCCATCTGGCTTCATATTTTTTGGCATCATATTTTTTCCCTGGTGGAATGCCCTCATAACTCAATCTCTTTTGTCTGACTTATTTTCACTTGTCTGCTAAGACTCAGCTTCCATGCCAGGAACCACTAGTCTGCGTTACATACTCTCCTTTTCTAGTGGTGCCAGACTCTGCATCTACCACCCTACATTCAGTGTTTATAGTTCTGGAAACCATCAGAGTTAAAATCATGAAGGCAGGCGTCTGATGAGTTTGTTCATTTAGAGTCTCTGATGACCTCATTTATTCCTTCAGCTTATATTTATAGAGCACCCTCAGTGTAATATACACTAACCTCTACAGTGAAAACTATGTCACATCTCAAGACCAGCCTAAAAAGTAAGCTTTTCAAAAAGGTATATGGCCCAAGCTTATTGACATACTTCATGTCAGTAGTTTTTGCAGATCATTCCTATTACCATAACAACCCAAGCCCAGAATCAGCAGCATTATAAGGAAATTGAAGAAACCGGGTCACTTTTCCACAGGCATATTAAATAAAGTTAAACATTTCTTAGAGTTCAAGTAACATGAGGCCTGAAAAGTCTTCTGGATGGAGTCTCAGATGCTCCTTCACAGTCTCTGCCAGGAATGTTGATGTGAAGTGCAGAGATGGAAATCAGAAGGCAGTGGCCTCAATATGTAGTCAAGAAGCTTAACTCTCATCCAAAGGAGAGAAGGAAGTCGTTTCTAGAGGAAAGTGTGGAATATAGAGAGATTGATTTCAGGATTTTTTTGTTTGTCTGTTTTTTAAGAAAGAAAAACCTTGAATATTTTCATAAGATAAAGAAGAAGAACCAATTTAAAATGTAAAGTTGAAAATGAGGAGAGAGGCAGAAAATGACAATGTCTTAGGGGTCACATAAACTGCTCTAGAGAGATTAACCTGTTCCTTAGAAAAGGAGAGGAGCCTAGGTGAAAACATGTTTCTCAGGAAGAAAGAGGCAAGGCCACCTGCTATGACAGGAGCAGACTAGGGGCCAAGGACTTTGGGGACATGATGAAGGGACCCTTCAGGCTTCCAGAAGGCCAGAATTAGGCTTTACCTTTGTGGAGATGCCAGTCCTCACCATGGAGCTAGGCTGACCAGGAAAGGAGGTAAAATCATTCTGGATATCAGCTTGATGTGAAGACCATCAATTTAGGAAGCATGGAAGAAGGGTCAGAGACCACAGAGCCAGCTTAAGTTTTAGTTGTTTAAAAGAAACAAAAACCCAAGGTATGATCTTAGAATTATGGACCCGAGGTAAGAGGGATAAATATCATTTTAAGTTTAAGGCTAGGGCAAGAGAGTTAAGGATGCTTTGTTTCCAGAAATGCTATGCTGGCATGGGTATTAAAGTCAGCTAAGACCTGGGAGAGCACAGCAACGAGGTAAGGCAAGAACCCAACTCACTCCTCAATGACTAAGGATGGTAAAGGGTAGCTGCCAGTTTTATGAACTCAAACAGAGGAGAGGCTGTTTTTCCATAATCATGTAAGAGTGATAATCTCCAAAAGCAAAAGGAATTAACAAAATACTAATAAAATATTAGAAGATGAGCAGTTCTGCTAGGGTAAGGGGAGTCAATGGCTTTAGGGGAAATTCAGTTTTCCATTAAGAGCACTAATGGCCAAAACAACAATGGAACCATTCTCTGTGATATGTTGTCTTTGGGTTTACCATAGAGAAAGCCTGGTTTGCTTTTGTGCATAAATCACTTAGGTGTGTCAAGAGCACTGAGTCTGATCTGTAGGGCAACAAAATTTGCTACCCCAAAATATCTCTTTGGAATGTGAATTATTTTGAGCTAAAAGCAATCAAGCCCCAAAAGACCCTGGAAGAAATTTTGACCTCCCTAACTGCCTATGGACTTCCCTGGTGGCTCAGAGGTTAAAGTGTCTGCCTCCAATGCGGGAGACCCGGGTTCGATCCCTGGGTTGGGAAGATCCCCTGGAGAAGGCAATGGCAACCCACTCCAGTATTCTTGCCTGGAGAATCCCATGGACGGAGAAGCCTGGTAGGCTACAGTCCATGGGGTCACAAAGAGTCGGACACGACTGAGCGCCTTCACTTTATTCTAACTGCCTAATGGCTGTAGACCCAGAGCTTGTTCCAGGCAGGGAGCTATCACCATGGATTTGTAGCATGAACTAGGTATGTAGACAGGGAGGAATCTTAAATCTGTTTGTTAGAATCCCTTTTTGTATCCCTTTGGCTTCACCTGTCTAGCAAACAAGCATTTGCTTTTCTGTCTTCAGGTGAATTGCCTTCCTCCCCTTTGAGGTCCTAAACCACTACCTGCAACAGTCTCTTTTTTAAGTTGAAGATGGCATTTAGGGTGTTTCAACCACTGTGTTGAGTTATTTAGTTTTTCTGGGTCTCTCCCACATACACGTTTTGTTAAACTGTGTGTGATTTTCTCCTGTTAATCTGTCTCATGTTAATTTATTTCGTAGACTGGCCAGAGAATCTAAGAGGGTGAAAGAAAATTTCTTCCTCCTCAACAGATCATACATGGGTAAGTGGGTAACAGGGGCTTCCCAGGTGGTTCAGTGGTAAAGAATCTGCCTGCCAGTGTAGGAGATGTAAGTTTGATCCCTGGGTTGGGAAGATCCCCTGGAGAAGAAAATGGCAATCCACTCCAGTATTCTTGCCTGGGAAACCCCATGGACAGAGGAGCCTGGCGGGCTACAGTCCATGAGGTCGCAAAAGAGTCAAATAGGACTTAGCAACTAAATAACAACAAAGTGGGTAACAGTCATCTGAAAAACCACTCTGAATTGATACTCTCTGATTCAAAAACTTTCATTGAAAGCCCGCATTCCTGAACCTGGTTTCAGTCTAGTTTTCCATTTTTTCCACCATTCCCCTAACTAACCTTCTGCCCTAACTAGGCCAATGCCTACTCCCCGCTTCTCATGCTCATTCTCTCCTTTCAGCATCACCTCCGTCTCAGGAGCCCTTTATTTCCTTCTATTTAAATCTTTCCTGTTGTTTCAAGGCCAGTTCATTACCCACTATTTCGTGAACTCTTCCTTTGATTCCAGAGAATTATGACATCATTCTCCTCTTGCACCCATTTGTATTTTCAGTTATCAGGTTGTTGTTTTTTGTTTTTTTTTTTTTCATCACCAACAACCCTCTTAGCTCCCTGAATGAAAGAAGAATCCATGTGTCCTATTTCTTTTTATCCTCTACAATATCTGACATATACTAGATACTCAGTAAATAGCTGATGGATAAATGAAGAATGAGCTAAGGAAAAAATGCCTCTGTTACTTTCACCCTGTAAGTTTTACCTTCTTAAGGGAGTGGGATGTGTGTGTGTGTGTGTGGCAGACAAGGTGGTTAGAGATAGAATTTGAGACCCAAAGACTGTAGCATGAGAGAGAGAGGGAGGCAGAAATTCAGTTTGAATCCTATGGCTGCAGAGAGGGTGGCAGTGGTGGGGTGGCAGCCACAACCACCTGCAGGATAGACGTAAGGTGGGCACAGCCTCCCCCCGCTCAGGCTTGAAGGGTATCTCTGCCGTCATTCACCAGACAGTGTGAGCGCTTCTGGCAAGCTCCCATTATCCCATCACTCTCTCAGATGGTGGGCAGTGGAATCGATATTCCCAAGGCTTTAAAAAGCTCCCAAATGTTGTGCTGCCATTCACTCAACAACAGGGGGAGAAATAAGGGAGGGAAAAACTGATGTTGGCTTCTTATTTTGCTTATGTTGTTAAAAACTGCTCCGATGCTGCAGTTCTGGAATAGGTCCCCTCTTCCTTTGAAAGCATGCTGTGTGATAGACTGTCATTTGTCCCCTGCCTCCAGAAGAGCCAGCTGGCAGCTAAGTGCCAAAGCCAGTGACTTGCATGTGTTTTTCTGACATTTAACAAATGGGAACAGCTTGCAAATCTGCATTAACTCACTCTGTCTCACAAATAATCAGGGCCTACACAGTGTAGACGCTGGGAACATTAGCTCTGACACAAAAGAGTGAGAGGCTGGGGGGTGGGGGAGTGGGTGACAGGAAACAAGTCAGCAAATAACGGATGTTTTAACAAAGAGATGAATGTAACATTCTGGTTCAGAGGGAAGAGTTTTGAAGTCATTTTTGTTTTTCAACAAGCCACTGCTAATGGTGCTAAATCCGTCTGTCAAGGCCCAGCTTTGCAGCTTGAAGTCATCTTGCCTGTTCTTCACAAATGCCAATCTGTTGCTTGCTTCCATCTTGCAAATACCATTTCAAATTCCTTAGGCTTCAGAGCCAAAGGTATTTCAAAGGGCTGTGCTTGACCACAAGTGGACTTACGCAAAGCCATAGCACACGACTAGGTGGCTGCCCCTACCCTGACCCCAAATGAAGGAAAGGAAAAAACTACCACAGTTAAAAGGGGGCACACAGACATGCATTTGCAGCAAAGCTGTTAAATGCATGTTCAGGTGTCTCTTATATGACTTCCTCACAAACATATCCCATCAGCTGGGGTATGGCTCCAGCTCATGTTAGCACTGTGCATTTATGAGAAATTTAAGAGCCTTTCTTAAGGGCAATTTAGCATTTGAGGAATGCACTACCCATCCCTAAAGTTTCATTCCATTTAGAAGATAGCTATATTTCTGAGGTTCCAGTGTCAGTCTCAAATATCTAAAAAAAATAAAATAAAAAAATAAGTCCCTAAGCATGAATAAAGAAATAGATACACTAGGGACTGTATTTGGCACATGAATAAAGAAATAGATACACTAGGGACTGTATTTGGCAAAGAGCTTGGAAAATCTGTCTTCCAGGAGAGGGGAAATAAACTTGTCCTTTCCTTAAACATTCCGGAAGAGTTGCACTGGAGCAGCGTAACCCCCACCCCCCTATCAGGGCCTGTGAGACACCAAGATAGACCCTCAGACCGTCTGGAAGGACTCATTAGGGGAGTGGGGGATCATAGCTAGATCACTGGACCACAGGGCTGGGACAGTTTCACAAAGAGGAGGGATACAAATGTCCCCAATGACAGGCGTGAATGCCCAGGAAGGCAGCTGCTTGGCCTGTCGTCCAGCGCGGCCCAGCCTGAGGCCTGCTCACAGTCAGAGCCCTTGAGGTGCCATCTCCCTATGCTACCCCAGGACACGAGGAGAGGTTCTCAGGGAGGGTTTTCCTCCTTCCCAGGTGCCTTGATAGAGGGAGCAATAACCTTAAAGACCAAAACCAACTTTCAGGGATCAAAGACCAGGAATTAGAGTCCTACTTGACCACTGCCACCTGAAAGAAAAACCACACTCAGAGGCAGAGGCGCAGCTGCCAGTGGAAAGATAGTGACCAGCAGCGTTGCAGCTGAGGCTGCAATATTTTGACAAGAGCTCCTGCTCAGCAAGGAGGCAGAGGAGAGCACAGCACAGAGCTGAGGTTCAAGGGCATAAGTCCAGGTAGCCAGGATAAGGGACTCTGTGGCCTTGAGATTCTTTGGGTTTTTTGTATTTTTTTCTACAACCCTAATTGAGCTTTTGTGATGCTGGGCAAAAAGGCCAGAGAAAAATGTGGCCTTAGTGCAGCGTATCATGCATGTAGGCACCCTGGCACTGGACATAACCCAAAGGCCTCTGCAATTCCATGAATCCTGATTTATCCCATGGTAGGGGCCTGGGGTAAACAAGAGTTATAGACAACTTTTGTATCTAAAAGATTAACCAATTACAGAACTTCCTTGACTTACAATAGGATTACCCTCACAATATGATTGCATCTGAAAAATTCATTGTAAATTGAAAATAGCATAAGTCAAAAATGCATTTAATTCACCTTACATACAGAACATCATAGGTTGGCCTAGCCTACTTTAAATGTGCTCAGAACACTGACATTAGCCTATGGTTGAGCAAAATCATCTCACACAAAGCCTATTTGATGATGAAGTGTTGAATATATCATGTAATTTATTGAATACTATACTGAAAGTGAAAAAACAAAATGGCTGTTTAAGTACAGAATGGTTATAAGTGTCTGGATTGTTTACCTGCATGATTGCACGACTGACTGAGAGCTGTGCTCACTGCCACTGCCCAGCATCACAAGAGAGCATATTGCTAGCCCAGGAAAAAATCAAAATTCAAAGTGCAATTTCTATTGAATACGTATGGCTTTTGCACCATCATAAAGTTAGAGCACTGTAAGTCAAACCATAATAAGCAGTCTGAAATGCAAGACAGCTGTGAGATAAATCCCTGCACCTGGATCAAGCAGAGCTTGTTAACAACAGAGTATATTTCAAAAACATTATATCCTAAAATAAGTAATTATGGGTCCAAATTCTTTATTTTTCCTGCTCTCAACACAACCTTGTATTTCGATGGCTTTCATTTTAAATCATGTTTAGACACATGTCTTCATTTCCGGTCACACTGCGTGAGACCAAGACACCATCATTTTACCTTCTCTACTGTAACAGCATTTGAACTCATCTCCTCCAATTCCACTTTTGCTTCTGACCAATCCACAAACCAGAGTGGTTTCTTCAAACCACAGGCTTGTCATCTGAACGTCCTGCTTAAAAATTTTCAATTGGTATTTCTCAAAATATACTCTATTAAACCCTCACAAGAGTGTTCTTGGATATTTTTTGATTTTTTTGAGAGAAACAGCAATACTTTGCATCAGACATTACAATTTCAACATTAATCACATGACATTTCTTTCAATGACATCATATATTTTTGATGCCATTTCAGTGATGATTATGATAAGAAAGTCAATACCATATGAAAATAAATATGGGACAGAAAATAAGGATGGTGGTGTCCAAACTGATTCCAAGGTTTGTGAAGCCATGTGATGCCCAACTAGCAAAATATCCAGTTAATAAGTCAGGACATAGAATGCTACTCCAGGTCTAATGGTTGTGTTAAGGAACTAGCAATGCCTAGAGTGAGCATTGCACTATAGTTTTCCCTAGTTAACACTCACTTTTTGCAACCAATTCTTCATCCATACGACTGGCCTTATGGCCTGGTTTCTTGCATGTGTATTTTTGTCTTCACCAGTAACGAAGTCTTACTCTAAATCCCCAAGCAGTCAACCGGGATCCTCAGCACCACTTTTCCACTCATGGGGACCGAGTGAGAGAATGAAAGAGAAGCGTTTGGACAGTGCCTGACTATATGTGCTAAGTATTCAGTAACTGGTGACTGCTCTCATTGTTTGTCTGCCCTACATCTTGAAATACTAAGGCCAGATAAGTAGCTAGAAATGCAATGAAATAAGACAGGGATTAAAAATAAGCAGGCTGATATAATATTATCCTCAGGAACATTAATTTATTAACGTATCTCAACCCTCTCCTCATCTCATGAAAATACAAGGTAAATAGAATCTGCTGAAAGTGACTCTAGTAGATTAGTTAACAGATACATAAACAAATACAATTGCATGTAAAAACACAAGAGCTATAAGAGAGTCTTAAATACCATGTTGTGGAAGTCCATGGAGAAGAAAGAAATCACAGCCTACAAGGAAATCAAGAAGGCAAGGGACATGAAGGCTGGTTTTGGAAGACAGAGATCATTTGTGTAAGCAGAGATGAATAATGCCAGGAGGAAATCAGTGTGAATAAAGGTGTGGAGTGTCCTCATTACTGTTGTAAGCAAGGGAAGAGTGAGGCAGAATTATAACAGATTAAATGAAGTGACTCTTACCAATCCCAAAACCCCATCTTCTACTATTCAACTCAGCAAGCTAAAAAAATTTTTTTTAATTGTGACCAGTATCACAAAGAAAATAGTATTCATGTTTAATTCCTCATCACCTAAACATAACATCTAACACAGTAAAATGATACTATTAATATAAAATGTATTAGGATACAGGTAATGAAATGACATAGATGGAAGGCCAGTTTGTTATAAGGTGGTGCATTAGTATATTCAATGAAATTTAACCAAAGTGTATTGAAATGCCTCTTGAACATTATCCAGAATTGTGACTGATGGAAAAAGCTCTCAAAAGGAGTTCTGCCTTTCTTTTGTATGTCTTTTATATATCACCTTCTGGTCCTATTATCTTCTAATGACAAATCAAGTAATTATACCAAATCCTTTCTAGTAAACTACAAGCAAATTCTAATCTCAATTTGAAGGGCGTTTGACACTAGTCACGATCTCTATGCTCATGCATACCTACTAAGTTGCTTCAGTCATGTCCGACTCTCTGTGACCCCATGGACTGTAGCCTGCCAGGCTCCTCCATCCATGGGGATTCTCCAGGCAAGATTACTGGACTAGGTTGCCATGCTTTCCTCCAGGGGATCTTCCTCACCCAAGGATTGAACTTGCATATCTTATGTCTCCTGCATTGGCAGGAGGGTTCTTTACCACTAGCGCCACCGGGAAGCCCCATCCTGAACTAAATTCGTGAAGAGGCTTCTGGCTGGCACTTGAGTCTTGTGTGCACCAGACTTATTTGACAGCCTGTATGGTGAAGAGTGAGGACATGCCGCCATGACAGACATGCACAAATTCCTGCCCCTCAAGGCTTTCTTGGACTTTCTTTGAACATTCTTCTCACTGTCTACTGTGGAGATCAGTAAATTTGTATCATGTCAGGTATGTATGTATGTATGAATGTGTATGTGTAAGTGTGAGTTCTTTATTATTTTAATAACTTCTTCCTGGTCTCCCAACCACCATTCCTGATGCTGGCAAGATCATTTCTTCCTCGCTATGAGTTTTTTCCTTGTACTTCATTCACTTTTAATAAATTACCAGGCTAGAGGAATAAGCTTTTTATTTTTTCTTCTCATTTCTCCAAAAGTTTTGTTCTTTAGTGATTTCCCTGGACTTCCATTTATAATGTGTTTTCACTCTTTTCCAGAATATTCATGCATTTATTCAGCTAGTATATTTAGGTAAACTCTACTATATGCAGGATCCCAGTAACATAGTAGGCATTCCATGTAAACAAATAATCAACATAAAGACCAGAAAGCATTGAGTTTAGAAAGTCACACATCTCAGTTGGAAAGGCAGCCTGGTATGCTAAGTTCAGTTCAGTTCAGTCGCTCAGTCGTGTCCGACTCTTTGCGACCCCATGAATCACAGCACGCCAGGCCTCCCTGTTCATCACCAACTCCCGGAGTTCACTCAGACTCACGTCCATTGAGTCCGTGATGCCATCCAGCCATCTCATCCTCGGTTGTCCCCTTCTCCTCCTGCCCCCAATCCCTCCCAGCATCAGGGTCTTTTCCAATGAGTCAACTCTTCGCATGAGGTGGCCAAAGTACTGGAGCTTCAGCTTTAGCATCATTCCTTCCAAAGAAATCCCAGGGCCGATCTCCTTAAGAATGGACTGGTTGGATCTCCTTGCAGTCCAAGGGATTCTCAAGACTCTTCTCCAACACCACAGTTCAAAGCATCAATTCTTCGGAGCTCAGCCTTCTTCACAGTCCAACTCGCAGGGGCAAAAGTTATAAATTTGGACCTTCCTTTAAAAATGAGTCTATATTTTTATTTTTCAAGTTTTTGTTTTATATTGCAGTATAGCCTATTAACAACGTTGTGATAGCTTCATGAAGACAGCAAAAAGAATTCAGCAATACATATACATGTATCCATTCTCCCCCAACTCCCCTCCCAACCAGACTGCCACATAACATTGAGCAGGTTCACAGACTTAGAGAATAAACGTATGGATGCCAACAGGGGCAAAAAGTGGAAGAATGAAGACAAGGGATAGTTAGGGAGTTTGGGACCGACATGTACACGCATCTATATTTTAAATGGATAACCAACAAGGTCCTACTGTATAGCACAAAGAACTCTGCTCAATATTTTTATTTTATATAAAAATTTAGGCAACAGGACTGAATGAGGAATGTTCTTTCTAGCTCTAAAATTTTAATTTAAAAATCTATTCAAGATCTCCTGAAATTTTCCATGTTCCATTACATAGAAAAATACTTTACTTGTAATTCATCTTATCTCACATTTCTTCAATAGGCTCCTCATATTGACCATCAATGTTCTCTACATTATAGCTCTATTCTATCTTTCTAATAAAATCTCCTACCATTTACCTCTTACACATACCTTAATTTCCCTCCCAGTTTAACCTCTAACAGTGTCCTAAAATCTCCCCACATTTTCCCATCCAAATGCCTTTGCTCTCACTGTTTTCTCAGTCTGAAGTGTCTTTGCCTACCATCCCTATCAAGAGGCCACACTTTTCTGTGTGACTCAATAAGAAATGTTTCCTAATCCATAAACTTTGCCCTACTTGCTTCAGCTAACAATGCAGAAAGAATGAAAAAGGAAAGAAGGATGAAGGTAAAGAGAGAGGGAGGAGGAAGGGAGGAGATGCAAGGAGGAAAATATGGTGGAAGGTGTGGTGGTATGTACTTCTTTCACCAGTCCTGGACTCCTTTCTGTTGATGAATAACATTCCCTCACTGCCACAGGTGACAGCAAAGACCACTATAAGCTTGGGCAATTGATCAACCATCAGGGGCACTCCTCTCGGATTTTTGCCATGCAAGCTGGTACATCTTCAAGAAGCTTGTTTCCAATAGGTTATATTATAATTAGTAATTACCAGAAGCATGGACTACTTGGTCAAGCTGTATCCCCATCTAAAAGCAGCAGAAAGTGGGGCTTTTTCTCCCCATCAGTCATCCATATTCAGCAGGTAGCCTTTTGCCTTGATAAATGATTCCTTAGTCTTATGGATGAGCTTTTCCCTGGGTATCACCTCAGCCCTCAGCTTATTTTTTAACATTTTTTGCTAAAAGCCTTCTCTGTCATAATCCTCAGCAGTTTACAAGGAAACTTAGGCTTTATGATACATTGTTATTATGCTCTGACTAATATAAATAACTTCTTACTTTATAATTTCCACTCATAACAATTCATTCTCATAAAAATGAAGCAGTAGATAACAAAATGAATACACATACGGTGGTGGTGGTGCATGAAGTGAAAAAATAGCACAGTTCAGTTCAGTCGCTCAGTCCTGTCTGACTCTTTGCGACCCGATGAATCACAGCACGCCAGGACCCCCTGTCCATCACCAACTCCCGGAGTTTACCCAAACTCTTGTCCATCAAGTCGGTGATGCCATCCAACCATCTCATCCTTTGTCGTCCCCTTCTCCTCCTGCCCTCAATCCCTCCCAGCATCAGAGTCTTTTCCAATGAGTCCACTCTTCGCATGAGGTGGCCAAAGTACTGGAGTTTCAGCTTCAACATCAGTCCTTCCAATGAACACTACACCATCACATGATCTGGGTCTACTTTTCCTACAAAACAAGGACTCATGTATGTTAAGTCCAAGTTTCCCAGACCTCATAAACCCATGAAAATGCAATCATAAAATACCTGATTTAGAACCCCTGTCAACAAAAAGATTGTAAGGCCCTGCCTACCTTTCATGTCCACATCCTTTCCTCTCCCCTCACTGGTATCTCACAGGTCCTACATGTAGCCAGGAGAGAATGACTGCAGGACTAAGATTCTCAGGGAGGCAGCAATATGTGCACCTTAAAAATGATGCAATGTTGAAAACCATTCTTTGGCTCCAAACTGAATCATCATTCTGGCCCAGAAAAGTCAGTGAGCCCCCACTCCTCTTTATAGGAAAGGCCCTTTTACACACTGGGCTTCCCCAGTGGCTCAGCAGTAAAGAATCTGCCTGCAGTGCAGGAGCAGCAGGACACCAGGTTCGATCCCTGGATCAGGAAGATCCCCTGGAAGAGGGCACAGTAACACATTCCAATATTCCTGCCTGATGAGTCCACCAGGGCAGAGAAACCTGGTGGACTACAGTCCATGGGGTTGCAAAGAGTTGGACACAACTGAAGCGACTTAGCTAGCATTTTACAGATTGCTTGCTTGAGAATTTCAGCAGAGGATAGACTATGATGAAAACTGAAAGTGTCAGTCACTTAATAGTGTCCAACTCTTTGCAACCCCATGGACTGTAACCTGCTAGGCTCCTCTGTCCATAGGATTTCCCAGGCAAGAATACTGGAGTGGGTATCCATTTATTTCTCCAGGGGATCTTCCCAACCCAGGGATCAAACCCAGGTCTCCTACACTGCAGGCAAATTCTTTACCATCTGAGCCAACAAGGAAGCCCAGACTGTGATAACATCACCCTTTCTGGAATTTCTAGTAGTTCCTTATACAAAAGTCTCCTGATGGTCCAGCCAGCAGTAAGTGTCCATATTGTCCAACCATAACACCCTTTGAGACTCTCCCTAGATAACACAATAATTATATACATGAAAGGAGGGAATAGTCTGGTGTGTCATTACTGACCTGCAGCTTTCATAGAGCCAACTGCTTCCGGCACTCCCAATGAAGCACTCAACAACATATGAGGAAACCCATATGACCCCCATTTTTCACCACTGTGTAAATATGACCCATCTTAGAACTTATTCAGCCCAGAACCCTCTGAAAAAGTTAAAAAAAAAAAAAAAAAAAAACCAGGGTATTTTGAGAGGAAAAAGTGGGGAAAAAATGAAGAGAGTATTTTTCCTTGGTATATTTGCTTCTGAAAGTCTTCATGTTGTTCCAAAAGATCAAAAAAGACATCTAAGGATTTTAAGAAAATGGAGAATTCCTCTACAAAGTTAAACTACAAAGATCCAAGGGAAGTGCAAAAATCAATTGTTTTTTACCATATGTCATATTAATTTTACTCCATTACAGTTTACCATATAGTTTCACATATGTTAAGCAATTGCTTTCAACAACTTGCATAGAAGACAGCATTTATCCCTGCATCTCAGAGGAGGAAACAAAGTCAGAGAAGTGAACTCCTAATACTTATCCAAATAAATGTTAGTGGAATGAAAATTAGAGGACCTTCTAGTTCTTAAACAAATGTGTTTCCATTTCACAACAAATCTTTTTTCACAAAAGTTTTGGAATGGTGGTGGGGAGGGAGGTTAGTATATTGCAGAATATCAGAATTTGGAAAGGCAGAATGGAGAGACATTTAAAAATTGAAAGAAGTGATTTTAAGATGAATAAAATTGCTATTAAGGCAGTTTAGCAAACCTATTGTGCAGATAAGCTCTGCCATCAGAATATGTGAATTAGGATTCCAGCTCTATCATTTACTTTAAGTGTGTTCTAAGGCAGATCATGAGCTCCTTATTGCCAAATTCAGACTTAAATTGAAGAAAGTGGGCAACACCACTAGACCATTCAGGTATGACCTAAATCAAATCCCTTATGATTATACAGTGGAAGTGAGAAATAGATTTAAGGGTCTAGATCTGATAGATAGAGTGCCTGATGATCTATGGAATGAGGTTCATGACATTGTACAAGAGACAGGGATGAAGACCATCCCCATGGAAAAGAAATGCAAAAAGGCAAAATGGCTGTCTGGGGAGGCCTTACAAATAGCTGTGAAAAGAAGAGAAGCAAAAAGCAAAGGAGAAAAGGAAAGATATAAGCATCTGAATGCAGAGTTCCAAAGAATAGCAAGAAGAGATAAGAAAGCCTTCNAAATTGAAGAAAGTAGGGAAAACCACTAGACCATTCAGGTATGACCTAAATCAAATCTCTTATGATTATACAGTGGAAGTGAGAAATAGATTTAAGGGTCTAATCTGATAGATAGAGTGCCTGATGAACTATGGACTGAGGTTCGTGACATTGTACAGGAGACAGGGATCAAGACCATTCCCGTGAAAAAGAAATGCAAAAAAGCAAAATGGCTGTCTGAGGAGGCCTTACAAATAGCTGTGAAAAGAAGAGAGGCGAAAAGCAAAGGAGAAAAGGAAAGATATAAGCATCTGAATGCAGAGTTCCAAAGAATAGCAAGAAGAGATAAAAAAGCCTTCCTCAGTGATCAATGCAAAGAAATAGAGGAAAAGAACAGAAGGGGAAAGACTAGAGATCTCTTCAAGAAAATTAGAGCTACCAAGGGAACATTTCATGCAAAGATGGGCTCAATAAAGGACAGAAATGATATGGACCTAACAGTAGCAGAAGATATTAAAAAGAGGTGGCAAGAATACACAGAAGAACTGTACAAAAAAATCTTCAAGACCAAGATAATCACAATGGTGTGATCACTCACCTAGAGCCAGACATCCTGAAATGTGAAGTCAAGTGGGCCTTAGAAAGCATCCATGATTCCCACCCTCCAAATTTGAACTTCCGAGCCATGCCAAAAGGTGGCGCCACTCCCTACATGCAGAATTTAAGGATGTCACAGTCAAGATTGATTACAGCCCTCCAGTGTGCCCTAAGGGAATTCAAGAAGAGATAGATACCTCTGTAAAAATGCAGGATGCTGGTCCCAGATAGCTGAGATGCATGTGAAAGGTATGCCTTCAATAATCCCAGACACTTGGGGCTCTCCCTATGGCTCAGACAGTAAAGACTTTGCCTGCATTGCAGGAGACTCAGGTTCAGTCCCTGGGTCATGAAGATCCCCGGAGAAGGGAATGGCAACCCACTCCAGTATTCTTGCCTGGAGAATCCCATGAACAGAGGAGCCTGGCAGGACTGAGCAACTAACATGTTCACTTGCTTTCACTTGCATCTTCCCATACATAGAAGAGTGCTAAATTCCTTAACGTGATCTTTGGTTTTCTTTACTTATCAATATTTGATGTTCAGACACCTCCCCTCTTTATTGCAAGCTTGTTTATAGCCTGACTCCCTCTCCCACCTCCTCAGAGCAGTCTCTCAGGGCTACCTGAAGTGCTGTCTCCCAGGCTTGGAGTCCCTAAGGTTCCCACCAAATAAAATAACTGTCTAAGGTTGTGACTAGTTTTTCAGTTGACTCTGGAAGAGGCAAAATCAAGCTGATCAGTGGTTGCCAGGGGATAAGCCCCTCGGAAGGAGCCTGGGGAGCTCTGAGTACTGGACCACAGAGCTGGGAGAGATGCCACCGACAGAGGCTCCAGGAGGAGCCAGCCCTGCCCACAACTGACCCCCAGAACTATGAAACAATTTGTTCCTGTTGTTTGAGCCATCCAGTTGTGGTCATTTGTTAGAGAAGCCCTGGGAAATGAAGGTGTATGTGTGCTCACTTCAGTTCAGTCGCTCAGTCGTGTCCAACTCTTTGCGACCCCATGAACCGCAGCCCACCAGGCCTCCCTGTCCATCACCAACTCTCAGTCGTGTCCAATTCTTTGTGACCTTGTGGTCTATGGCCCACCAGACTCCTCTGTCTATGGAATTTCCCAGGCAAGAATACTGGAGTGGGTTACCATGCCCTTCCCCAGAGGATCTTACCAACCTAGGGATCGAACCAACGTCTCTTGTGTATCCTGCACTGGCAGGCGGATTTTTTACCACGGCACCACCCGGGAAGCCCATAAGAAATGAATACCCACCAAAGTCTTTTTTTTTTTTTAAGTTGAGGAAAAAAAAAAAAAAAACCTTGGAAATAACAGGCTAAATGAAAAAAGCAAGTTTCAGAACAATGTATTCAGTGTAAAGTTTGCAAAGGCCCCGAACAATACTGCTTATTGTTCATAGGCTTTGCATACTTTGCAAGCACCGGGAGGTGCCCTGGTCTGGAAGTGCATCAAGACAAGTGACTTGTCTTGATGGAGTGGGTGGAGCATTCTGCCGGCTTCCCACACCCAGTGGAGTCCTTGTGAGGCTTGCAGAGGCTTCCCCAAGGAGGAAATGCCAGGAGGAAATGCCAAGATTTGAAACACTAGGCACCCACCAGGCGGTGGGGAGGGTTGGGGAGAGCATTCAGGGCTAAGCCCCAGGCTTGGAGGCTGAAGGAGGCAGGCTTGCTTGAGGGCCGCCTGGAGACCAGAGGACTGGATACCTTCCCTTCTTTTATCTAAACCTGTCCCAGTACCGCTAGGGCTTCCCTGGGGCCACTCTGTCCCTCTTCTCCATCTTCATCTGGAATCAGCAAGGAGCCTGGAGGCCACATTCAAATGCCCCAAGAATGACCTTGGCTGGGAGGCAGGCAAGCTGGGAGGAAGCGCTGGTCATGCAGGCACAGACAAATCACTTTGCCTCCCTGAGCTGGTAAACTGTGAATGGTCATGACCTCACAGGGCTGCTGTGCAGATGGAATACACTGTCATATTAACACACGTGGTGAGTCACTTCTTATGGCTGCTGAGCAGCAGCTCAGCCTAATTGCTTGCACCTTACCTTCACTCTCATTCAACTGTCAGAACTCCATTAGCTGGGGACTGTGATCACCCCCATTCTACAGATGGGGAAACTGAGGGCAGCTGAATGACTCAGACGTACACAGCTGATATGCAGCCGTCTGGGATCTAGACTGAAGCCATGCAATGCCAGCACTTGTGAGCTACAGTCCGTGATGTGTTGTTTTATTGGTTCATTTCTGGTTTACATAGGTCTATACCTCCTCCGACCTCCTGGAGTGGACTGTGAACCTTCTAAGAGTAGGGCCTTCATGACTTGCCTCCAGGTGAGCCCAACCCCTGCCCGGTAGGACTGGGGCTCAGGGAAGGCGTGCTGACTGTGGTTGTGGTATAGGTGGAGCCCTGGGTGATCCTGGCATTTGGAGGGAGTTGCGCAGCAGCACAGAGGCAAGGCTGGGGGTGACTCCAGACCCCTGAAGTCCACCAGGCTGTCGCCCAGGTGCTGTGGGAAAATGTGGTGGCTTTACCAGGTGAGGCAGCCCACAGACCACTTTGCGATGGAACTGGTGGCACCTCTCTCTATGCTGGCAGGAAACCCTGTCCCAGCCCAGGATGCAGGAGTCTCAGCCTGGAACCGGCCCTCATATTCAATTCCCCACAAGTCAGGAGCCCCAGCTCCCATCTTCCTCCTGTTTTTCTAAGACTCAGCCAGACAGGACCCCAGTCCTCCAAGGCTCAGAAACCCTGACACATCCACAGTCAGAGGGGCAGGGGACCCAGCCAGTACTGGCTGGCAAAAGCTGATATGGATGTCTCTGCCCATCTCCACATTCAAAGATGTCATGTCAGTAGCTTGAAATTAGCTTTGGGGCTTCCCTGGTGGTACAATAGTTGAGAATCGCACTTCTAGGACTTCCCTGGTGGCACAGTGGATAGGAATCTGCATGCCAACGCAGGGGACACGGCTTCTCTCCCTGGTCTGGGAAGAGTCTAACTGCCTTGGAGTAACTAAGCCTGTATGTGACAACTTTTGAGCCTGTGTGCTGCAACTACTGAAGATCGTGTGCCTTGAGACCATGCTCTGCAACAAGAGAAGCCACCGCAACGAGGAGCAGCCCTGCTCTTCGCAACTAGGGAAAGTCTGTGCGCAACAAAAATGACCCAGTGCAACCAAAATAAATACATTTCCAAAAAAGAAAAAAGAATCATGCTTCAACTGCAAGGTGCATGGGTTCGATCCCTGGTTAGGGAAGTAAGATCCACATGCTGCACAGTGCTGCCAAAACAAAGAAAGAAAGAAAGAAAGTAATCAGCTTTGGAGGGAGTATTTATAGCACAGAAATGGGCAGCATTAACAAGTCAAGGCTTTTTCTTTCCCCTGAAAGCCTGATATTAAAGAGTTACCAACACACCACTGCTCCCAGCCCTCCATCCGTCCCCACTCACTAGGCCAGGAGCCCCTTTCACAGGGACCCAGGGAGCCCTGAAGTCTGAGGAGACTCTCGAGAAGCCACCAGACCATGGCTGGGGCATTGCCTGCAAGCCCTAGGCTGCCCTGGGCTCGACCCTGGAACTCAGCCATGGGTCCTCCCAGTCTCCCACCCCGTCCTCTGCCCCTGACTCTGCAGCCTGGAAGCTGATAGCCTCAGGTTGGGAGGAGCACAGGCTAAGGTGTGGTTATGGGCAAGTCACTTCAGACGTCCTCACCTGCCACACGGGAATCAGTCTAAGAAGTCACCCCTGTGCTGCTCATGTTCAACTCCTGTCCATGTAACCCCAAGCAAGATAGATCCTTGCTAGGCCTCAGTTTCCTCATCTGTAAAACGGGGATAATGGTAGTTCCTGCTTCATGAGGATGTCATGAAAGTAAATAAGAGCTTTCTTAGCAGAGTGCTTAATACCCGCTAGATTTGCTGCTGTCGTTAATAATGTCCTATCTCACAGGGCAGTTGTGAGGGGAAAGCCGACGTCTATGTTCAGCGTGGGGTGTGCACACAGCAGGTGCTCAATTAATGGGCCCTGTCGTTTTCGGCGGCAGCAAGATGGGTCAGAGGCTCTGACCTGGGTGGAGTTGCCTTTCTTTAGGCCTCACCTGGCCATTCCGGCCACCAGGGGGCGCCCCGTGACCCCGCCCCTCACCTGTGCGGGCGGTGCACCCGGCGCCGCCCCCGGAAGAGGGGATCCAGGGCTGCGGGGACCTCGGAGGCAGCCCGGCGCCGTCGGGTGAGAGCCGAGAGGGCGCGAGGACAGGGGCCCTTTCGAGCTTCGGGTGGACCGGGCCGGGCCAAACGGGCGCGGGCCGATGGGGCGGGCAGGGGTGGCTGGGCCGGACTCTGGGGGCCGGGAAACCCGGGAGCGGGCAGGAAGGAAGGCGGGAAGGCTGTGGCTGGGCTTCCGACGCCGAGGGTTGGGGGTCGAGAGGCTGGTGGCCCCGACGCCCGGGTGGAGGTGCTGAGCTAGTAGCTCAGTGCGGGGAGGGGCGAAGAGGCGGGATGCCCCCGAGTCCCAGAGCGGGCTGGACCCGCAGAGGCCCCGTCGGGGAGACCCCCGGTCCGTCCGGGAGCAGTTGAGTTGGGAAGACCGCGGATGCCTGGGTCCTGCGGAGAGGCCTGGGGTCTGACATCTGC
>SJXQ01006955.1:236849-276434 GCA_006408695.1 Aepyceros melampus | reverse complement strand
GACACGACTCAGCGACTGAACTGAACTGAACCACACTGCTTTGATGACTGTAGCTTTGTAGCATATTTTTAAGCCAGGAAACGTGATTCCTCCAGCTTACTTTTTCTTTCTCATGATTGCTTTGACTATTCCAGATCTTTTTTGTCTCCATAGAAAGTTTAAGATTTTTTTGTTCTAGGTCTGTGAAAAATGCCATTAGTAATTGATAGGGATTTTGTTGAATCTGCAGATTGCCTTAGGTAGTGTAGTAATTTTGAGAATATGAATTCTTCCAATAGATGAACATCTATTTGGGTCTTTTTTTTATTTATTTATTTTTTAATTTAAGGATGATTGCTTCACAGAATTGTGTTGGTATTTGCGAAACATCAACATGAATATTTGATTTCCTTTATCAGTTTCTCATAGTTTTGAGGAATACAGGTGTTTTGTCTCCTTAGGTATGTTTCAGGTCAGTCGCTCAGCCATGTCTGAATCCTTGCAACCCCATGGACTGCAGCATGCCAGGCCTCCCTGTCCATCACCACTCCCGGAGTTTACTCAAGTCATGTCCATTAGTTGATGATGCCATCCACGTGTCTCATCCTCTGTTGCCCATTCTCCTCCTGCCCTCAGTCTTTCCTAGTTTAGTCCTAGGTGTTTTATTCTTTTTGAGGTGATGATAAAAGGAAGTGTTTCTTGAATTTCTCTTTGATTTTTTCATTTGTTGTTCAGTCACTCAGTCATGTCCATCTCTTTTGGACCCCATGGATTGCAGTATGCCAGGGTTCCATCCTTTACTACCTCCCAGAGTTTGCTCAAACTCATGTCCATTAGTCAATGATGCCATCGAACTGTCTCATCCACTGTTGCCCCATTCTCCTCCTGCCCTCAGTCTTTCCCACAATCAAGGTCTTTTCCAATGAGTTGGCTCTTAGCATCAGTTGGCCAAACTATTGGAGCTTCAGTGTTAGTCTTTCCAACGAATATTCAGTGTTTATTTCCTTTTCCTTTAGGATTGACTATTTGATCTCTTTGCTATCCAAGGGACTCTCAAGAGTCTTCTTCAGCACCACATTTCAAAAGCCTCAAGTTTTCAGTGATCAGCCTTTTGTATTATCCAGCTCTTACATCCCTACATAACTACTGGAAAAACCAAAGCTTTGACTATACAGACCTTTGTTGGCAAAGTAATGTCTCTGCTTTTTAATACACTGTCTAGATTTGTAATAGTTTTTCTTTCAAGGAGCAAGTGTCTTTTAATTTAATTGTTGCAGCCACCATCCACAGTGATTTTGGAGGCCAAGAAAATAAAATTGTCACTGTTTCCATTGTTTCCCTATCTATTTGTCATGAAGTGATGGGACCCAATGTCATCATCTTAGCTTTTTGAATGTTGAGTTTATTACCAGCTTATTCACTCTCCTCTTTCACCTTCTTCAAGAGGGTTTTTAGTTCTTTTTTTTTTGCCATTAGGGTGGTGTCATCTGCATATCTGAGGTTATTGTTATCTCTCCCAGCCATCTTGATTCCAGCTTGAATTTCATCCAGCTTGGCATTTTGCATGACATACTGTGCATATAAGCTAAAGTAGCAGGTGACAATATACAGCCTTGACTTACTCCTTTCCCAATTTGGAACCATTTTGTTGTTCCATGTCTGGTTCTAACTGTTGCTCCTTGATCTGCATACAGGTTTGTCAGGAGGCAGATAAGTTGGTCTGGTATTTCCATTTAAGAATTTTCCACAGTTTGTTGTGATCCACACTGCCGGGGTCGAGCCCCGGTGGATCCAGGGATGCTCAAAGGTGGGACGGAGCAGGCGGATAGGAAAGGATAGGACAGGATAGCTCAGGACAGGATAGAACAGTAGGAAATTAATGAAAATAGGAGGCTGAATAACTTGGTTTATGGGGAAAGCCAATAAAACCTCAAGACAAGAGGTTTGCACCATCTACGTAGGCCACCGGCGTCCGCTTGAATCTCTAAAGGGGCCCCACCGTGGGTCCACTTTTCTCGCAGAACTTATAGCCAGGGCAAGTAAGTAACGTGGTGAGCCTCCCGCTCCAGATGGGAATTCAGCCTGGAGGTAAAGCACAAGAGGACAGAAAAGTAAAGAGAGAGAGGTGTGGGAGCCAGATGTCCCTAAAGAACAAGTCTAGGAGAGCGAGTCATCGGAGAGACCGGCCTGCAGAACCGGTCTGAGAAATTCGGGTCCGAGGAATGAAAACCGCTCTGAGAAACTGTTCCCGAGAGACACTGGTCCGACAAACTGCTCTGAAAAACTGTTCTCGAGGAAGCTGACTCCAAACTTTATTTTTCCCATCCCCTTTTTATACCATGAAGATCAATGAGTTTCACAAATTTTTTGGCAATGACAGCAGCCCTGACTCTTATCGAGAGCAGGCTTAGTCTCTGCATACCTAATTGTATACACAAGTCTTAGGTAATTTACATGATCTTCCAGCCAAAAGGCCAATTCGACAATTTACAGCTCTTCTCTGATAAGTGTTAGTTTTTCCAAGGTCTGGCGCCATTCTCGGGAGGTGCCGAACAAGATTGAGTTTTCATAAATGCAAGGACACAGCAAACAGGAGTACAAATGATTTATAAAGGAAACAATTAACTCAAATGCCTAGTGTTGCTAACATTCAAAAAACTACTACATTCCTATCCCCAAATATAGTTTGTATATCAGAAACTTCCAGGTGCAGATAAGGAGGTCTGGCAACAGTCATTGAAGCAACAGTGAAATAAATCTATTAAGGCTTTGGCTCTTAGGAGAAGTTTGTAACTTACGACACTTCAAGGCTCTTTTGCCCCTCACAGCTGGGGGTTGCGAGCAATTCACAAGCTTGTAAAAAGTCAGGGGAACTTGTTTAGGCAGGCTAGAGCATTATCAAAGGGGGGTTGGGCTGCAGCACTCCTTTCAAATGCAGGGAGTTAAGACAGTGAATTAACTCTATCCGAGAAACTGGCAGAAAACAGTGGAGAAATAGACAAATACAGAACAAATTTTTATTATTGGGGCACGTGCTCAGGAAAAACCAGGGAGAAATCCGATGACTCAGATTGCTCTGCCATCTGAGTGTGCCTTGTGACTCTGTCACAGGTGGGATTCCTCACGCTGGCTTCCCACACCACACAAAGTCTTTAGTGTAGTCAATGAAGCAGAAGTATATGTTTCTCTGGAATTCCCTTGTTGGTGTATAGAAATACAATAGATTTCTGTCGCATATGTGTATTAATTTTGAAACTTGCAACTTTATCTGATTCACTGATGTGTTCTAGAAATTTTCTGGTAGCATCTTCAGGATCTTCAATGTATAGTACCATGTCATCTGTAAATAGTGACAGTTTAATTTCTTCTTTTCCAGTTTGGGTTCCCTTTACCTCTTTTTCTTCTCTGAGAGTTGACATCCTTGTCTTTTTCCTGATCTTAGAGAAAATGCTTTCAGCTTTCACCATTGAGTATGTTAGTTGTAAGTTTGTCATATATGGCTTTATTATATTGAGGTATATTCCCTCTATGCCCATTTTCTGGAGGTTTTTTTTTTTTAAATCATAAATGTGTTCTGAATTTTGTCAAAAGCCTTTTATGTATCTATTGAGATGTATATTTTTTATTCTTTAGTTTGTTGGTGCTGTGTATCACATTGGTTGATTTGCAAATATTGAAAAATCCTTGCATACCTGGGATGAATACTGTGATCATGGTGTATGGTCTTTTGAAATGTACTGTTGGATTCAAATTGCTTGTATTTTGTTGAGGATTTTTGCATCTATGTGGATCAGTGATATTGGCCTGTAATTTTCTTTTTTAGTGGTATCTCTGTCTGGTGTTGGTATCAGGGTTATAGTGGCCCCAAAGAATGAGTTCAGAAGTGTTCCTTCCTCTGCAATCCTTTGCAACAGTTTCAGAAGATAGATGTTAACCCTTTTCTAAATGTATGAGAGAAGTCACCTGTGAAACCATCAGGTCATGGACTTTTGTTTGCTGGGAGTTTTTAAATCACAGTTTCAATTTCAGTGTTTGTGACTGGTCTATTCATAATTTCTATTTCTTCCTGGTTCTCTTTTGGGATTTGCACCTTTCTACGAATATGTTCATTTTTCCAAGTTGTCCATTTTGTTGGCATAGAGTTGCTCATAGTAGTCTCTAATGATCCTTTGTGTTTCTGCAGAGTAAATTTTAACTTCTCTTTTTTCATTTCTAATTTTATTGATTTCTCTCCCTTTTTTCCTTGATGAGTGTGGCTAAAGTTTTATTCATTTTTTTTTATCTTTTCAAAGAACTGGCTTTAAATTCCATTAATCTTTACAATTGTTTTCTTTGTTCCTATTTCATTTATTTCTTCTCTGATGTTATTTCTTTCCTTCTGTTTATTTATTCTTACTCTAGATATTTTGGGTGTAAAGTCAGGACTTTTATATGAGATTTTTTTTTTATTTCTTGAGAAAGATTGTATGCTATAAATGTCCCTCTTAGAACTGCTTTTGCTGTCTCCCATAGGTTTTGGACTTTGTGCTTTTGTTTTTATTTGTCTCTAGGTATTTTTAAAATTTCCTCTTTGATTTCTTCAGTGATCCTTTAGCTATTTAATATCATATTGTATTTTTTTGTAATTTTTATTGTAGTTTCTTTCTAATCTTATAGCATTGTGATAAGAAAAGATGCTTGATGTGGTTTTAATTTTCTTAAATCTACTGAGACTCACTTTATGGCTCTGCATGTGGTCAATACTGGAGAATGTTCTGTGTGTGCACTTGAAAAGAATGCGTAGTCTGCTGCTTTTGGATGGAATGTTCTATAAATATCAATTAAATCCATGTGATCTAAAGTTTTATTTAAGTCCTATGTTTCCTTACTAATTTTCTGTCTGGATGGCAATGTGATTTAGGATAGGGTTTTTGTCCATACCAACAATGTGATGTATGGTGGGGGCTCTGATTTACCTGGTATCAGTTCATCTTCTGAGGGGACTGTAGACAGGGATCAGCCACAAGTGCAGTGATAAAGCTCAAACAAAATCTTAAGAAACTTGAGTGTGCTTTCCTGGCTGGCAATACTCCATGCATATTGTCACATATTTATTCTGGAAAGTAACATTGTCCTCACTCCACAGGAATAGGAAAATTGAAGCTCTCTGTTTGGTACTTTCTTATACTCTGCCCTATGCTTCTTCCCTTGGCTGATTTTCATCTGTATCCTTTAGGTTTCATAAGGCATAACCATGAGTATACCAATGAATTTTGTGAGTCTTGTAGTGAATTATCAAACCTAAGGGTGTTATTTAGGATCCCCAGACTCTCAACTGGTATCAGAAGGAAGGGTTGTCTTGTGTGAACTCTTTCCCCTAACTTCTCAATTGCTCTAACATTCACAATATGGTAGAATTTTCCTTGTCTTCTGAGACTTAGTTCAAACACTTCCTTCTTTGGCAGAGATGTCTAATGTTCATTCATATCTAGTTCTCTTGCCCTTCTGAGTTTGTAGGACTTTTACAGTTTTCTGTTTCCTTAAAGTTGGATAAGGCCATATGATAGTTATGACTAGAGAATTTAACTGTAAGTGAGAAACAATCTAGGGCTCTCTCTTCAGCTGTGGTGATTATAGAACTACATCTTGAGATGGAGGTGTAGCAAGGAGCAGAAGCCCAGATCATGTACTATCACATGGGTGATAGCTGCTCTGGAAAGTCACCTGGATTCAGAGTAGAATTTGTATGAGCAAGAGATAAACTCTTATATGTTAAGCCATTAAGATTCATATTGATGTATGAATACAACACAATATTGTAAAGCAATTATCATTCAATTTAAAATAAATAAATTACAAAATAAAATGGATAAACAACAAAGAAGAAAAAGATTTGAGGGAATATATCTTATTGCAGTACACTAAACTTATCCTGACTGATTACAAAGATCTTCCTCAATTAGAATTAACCACTCCATTTTCTGAGTGCCTTGAGGACTTCATCCATTCTTGTTATGGCCCATGTTTATATGTTCTCACTGAACTCTGAGACTGTAGGCAGAGATTTTATTTTAGTCATCTTGGTATCTCTTGTGTACCAACCAGAAGGCCTAGCCCAGATTATATATTTAGGATATGCAAGTTGAATCTAATTCAGTTGGTTGGCAGCATGGCTGTTGTGGAGATGGACAAAGCCTCACCTAAAAAGCTGCCTTGAAGGACCTATTGGTGAGTTAAATATAAGTAATACAGGCTTCTGAAGGACAAAGGACCATGCACCATTCCTTTCACTCTTCCCCAATCATATGAGAAAACACTCATGGCCTACTGGAGAAAAAAGAAAGAAATGGGAGAGATGGAACCAGAATCGTGTGCTTCTAGTTAACACAAATTAATCTCCAAAAATTCCTCTCCAACCATACTGGCAAACCCAGATGGTCTAAAATACCTATGACCAGGCTAAACTGTTGCACTGCAGGCGGTTGTACTTGGGGGAATGCTGAGATCTCGTTTTGTCATTTTGTTATCTTGGACCTGATAGGTAAAGGCCTGGGTGAGCAAGGTCTATCTAACCAGCATTCTATTCTTTCAGGACAGAAGCCTCTGGGAGGCAGCTTAAGCAAGTCAGTATAAATAGGGAAATTCCAAAGGGTCTAAAGTTTAAGCAGGCTAAGTAGCAGAGTGGTGGCCTCAGTGACTAAAACACTGAAGTAAGCCAAAACCCACAGCAGAGACCTTGGGCCTCCTTCTATTTGCTCTTGGTACTAGAGACAAAGGGACTGGTGGTCTTAGTCATCTGTTGGAAGCCTATACTAGAAAACTTAAAGAGACAGGGCTCTTGAGGAGAATATAGAGAGTGATATTCATTCATATGTTAGTATCAGCTCATTCCATATTCTTGCTTCCAACTCCCCTCAATCCTTGCAGCACCCAGGAACACTCTAAGACTAAGCAACTCTGAGATCAGCTTGAAGCAGATTGGGAGATGAGTGACCAATAAACATTTTATTTGGGTCAGTGTTTATTTCTTCTAGAGAAAGGCAAGTGAAGTAGTACCAGAACATACAAACTATTATTGTGTCTCTGCTGGGTAACATAAGATACCAAACAGGAGCCTTGTGGACAGCAAGGAGCATGTATGTGTAGGAGACACCATGATGAAATAAACACTTTGGGGGATGGATAAATATGTCTATTTCAGAGGAAACAGGACTGGAAGCATTAGGAAATAGCTGGAGGTGAGGGATTCCTAAGTGATATGGATTCTGGTTAGGTTCAAAAAGCAGCTTTTAAGATAACGTGAGAGTGCGCAGGGCAAGTGCTGAACCTGGCAGCTGCAAGGAAAAGGAGCAAAGTCAGGGATGGGTCTTTAAGACTTGTCAAAGGTGAAGTGACATGAATGACAGTCCTACCCATAAAGACATTTGAAGTGCCTCTGTTACAGAATCAAACATGGTTCTTTTGGCCCACTCTTTAAGAAATGACATGGAAGGCCAGACAGCCCATGGTATGCCTGGCTATAGAACAACAGGACTGGTAGGTGAGGCTGGGATAAGCTGCCCCCACCAGGCAAATTCCTTTTATTTAGCAATTGGTAAAACACACACACCAAAATAGCATGAGAGCTATGCCTAGAGGTGTCTTTTACTTCTTTTATTGAACTCCATAAATATTTTCATAAGGCTTTGTGTCATTACAACATCATATTTTTGTTAAACATTTTTTAAACACACAACTTTGACACTTGTTTGACAGGGTCAAACAATCAGATAGAAGAAATGAAATAATAAACTGGCAAGTGCAGAGCAGCAGGGGTAATCAAAATCACTGTTGCCCATCCATCCACCCCAGCCCACCCCATCCCCAAAGCACTAAAAGATCACTATTTGGTTCCACACTAGAATTGTTAGAACTCTCTTGTTGCTGTCTTTACACATCCTTTAGAGACATACATGTAGAAGGGATGAGAGAGAGAGGGAGAAAAAGGAGTTGAGCTTCTGGATTAGGCCATTCTATGGCAGGTTCCAAGACTTTTGGAGAGCAAATCCAGGCCTCATTAAGCTGAGGAAAGGAGATCTCTGGGCCATGCAGAAACAGAGATTTACAGATTCCTTGGGGAGAGCACTGCTGTGGGGACACAGAATAGGCTTGGATTCTGAACTCAGGTAATGGGGGCTCCCCTTGAGGCTGTCCATCACTGGTCTGCTTGCTGTCATTGGTTAGGGGAATTTTCTGACCAATGGTAAACTGATTTCTTATTGAGTTATTGGCATCTGATGAGACCAGTGAATTGGGTGGGTGAGAGGTAGGTGGAAAAGAGGTGAAAATCCCTGATCCTGGAGCTCTATGTCCTGCTTCCCTGGACACAGTCCCAGGGGAGCAGGAAGGGGGTGTGGGAGGGAGCTTGGCCAAGAGAAGTTGTAGGTCCAGGGACCTGTCCAAGCATCCCCTTTTGGTGTGCCCCCAAGCTCTGGAGAAACATGTCAAGGCCAGGCCTAATGGGAAAGAATGGAAAGTGGGAAAATAATGTATACTCAAGGGAGGCCTACACAGCCAGATATTCTGTTTGAGGGTCAATTTAGCTGAGGCACTCCATACCAGTTTCCTTGCCAATGGGGCTTTAAGTAGTTGGTCTTGTGCTGAGCAGTGGTGGCCAGTCCCGAGCTCTAGCCCTCTGCTCAATTCAGGCTTATCCTTGGCTTACTCCTCAAGTCTCATTTGGGTGTGGTGGAAGGTGAGCTTAAACAGCTTGTAATTTGATTCCAAAGAGGAAAAATTCCCAGGCTGGACAGGGCCTGGTCTGGATCAGGAAGCATAAAAGCAGCAATCAAGCTAGCTATGTTAAGTGTCCCATGCAGCCACAGCTGCTGCTCATTAAGCTGAGGTCCTTTCATGATGAAGTCTTCTCCCACAGGGTCCAGGACAGACTCAATCTCCTCAGTAGAATGGCTCTCCATAGTAGGGCCCATCTTTACTCTTTTGTACGACATTGTTCTTACTGTTCAAGGTCTATCTACCCAAGAGGCCATGTAGAGAGGAGGAATAGGGAGTACACATAGGGAGCCTGTCTCTTTGTGTGGGAAGTGTAAAGCCTGCCAAAAATGAAGCTGAGGGCAGCAACTCTGCCTCAGATCCTTTCTCCACAGGGAAATGTCCCCTGGGTTTTTCACTTGCTTACTTCAAATGCGGTGGGATGAGAGAATGTTGGAAATAGGGCATTCTTTGAGTTCCAAAAGTGCTTTAATTATTCTCATACCAGCAATCCTCCTGTGTAGGGGAGAGCAGGAGAAAGAAGGAAAACAGGGAGGAGGATGGAAGGAGCCATGGAAGATTATCCATGCAATCTGCTAACAATGGGGGAAGTTACACCTAAGTTAGGAACTTTAAGTACATATCTTGGACTGAGGATGTCTCTTTCCATGCCCATCTTTACTCTTTTCTATAAGAGACTACTCTCAGCCCTGGATTCTGTCTAGGTCAATAATTTGAATACAGCTGATGATCTTGGTCAGGTGAGCTCTGTTTTGACCTCTCACAGACTCTGAACAATGTTGCCTAAACAATCTGCAAATGTGAAGCAGGTATAACCAGGCTGCTGAACTGACTGCAGTGGGGAACCATATCCTAAACCTACCTGTTATTGGAGACAGTTGATCCCTCCTTCAAGGGGCAGAGTCTCAGCCTCTTTGCTTCTAGTTCAGACTTTTTAAGTTAGGGGAGGAAGAAGCCTAGAAGAAACCCCATAACCAAAGTGGCATGAAGAAGAGAATAACTGACCCAGACTAAACCCCAGATACAAAACTGTCATGACCCAGCAGTGCTACAACATGGGAACCCCCAGTGCTAGAAGAAGAAACAGCCCAAATGCAGAACATTTTCTGAACAAAAGTCCCTTCTAGTATCATTATTCTGATGTTCTCTTACTTCTGTTTAGTTTCAATCCCTCCACAACACCTAAAACACAGTGAAAGCAATAGAAATATTGAGCAGTTATGTCACAGGGCACAACAGAGCATGTCCAGACTGGTATGACTAGGACAGAAGATGCAGGAAAAAGGCTATTTGGGGTAACTGCAGGGCTGCAGAAACATTCGCAGATGATCAGTCGAGGGAGAGGAGAAAGGGGATCCTTCCTTTACCCAATGAGAAGTAAAAGGAAAAAAAAGAAATTCAAAACTCCCAAACTCCACCATATTAAATTAAATTCAAAAGTCATCAGCATCAGTATCATCAGGAAAGTAAAAATCAATACAACACATCTATGTTAATAATGACAAGTCAATGAATCATTCACAGGAGAGCAAAAAGATTATCTCAACAAAAAAGGAACAAATAGAAATGTAAGTTTCTGAAAGTAAAGAGGAGGGGGGCAGGATAGGAACAGAAAACTTTTTAAGGGATCACATGTTTGGAAGTCATTGGTACTTCTTCCTACCAACTACAGATTTTACTTGCCCAAAACAACAGAAAACATTTTTGGTCCTTCTGCGTGTGTGAGTGTGTGTGAGTGTGAGACTGAGTGTGTGTGTGTGTGTGTGTGTGTGTGTGTGTGTGTGTGGTTGGGTGTGTGGGTGTGTGGGTGTGTACACTCAGGACTTTGTGTGTTTTTGTGTGTGTGTGTGTATGCATGTGTGTATATGTGTATATATATATATAAATTTCAACAGTGCTTCTCAAAAAAAGGTCCATCTATAAATATAATTTTATTTATTTTAAAATTATCTGCCTCCCTGTTGGTATTATTTTTTGAAGGGGGTTAACCTGCTGAAGTTTTGCCAGAATGGTGACTGGCTGCGCTTGGGTTCGGTGAACTCAAAGACCTGCGACTGAGCGATGCCATCGGGGACCAGGTATTGGCCCTGGTTTAACGGGTCCTGTGGTGGTGGGTAGGAAGGAGGAACTGAGCGGGCAGAGTTGACACCTAGAGTAGATGGGAGATCAAAGGGAAATGGTATAAATTAAGTAGCAAGGGGCTTCTCAAATCACCTACTGCCCCACTTTTAATCCTTATCTATATTCAAAACAGAATAGGCTGAAGCACAAAGCATGTGATTCAGAATGCAAGGATGATTTCTCTGTTGCTCCCAAATACCTTTTTCATTTGGTGGTCAGTGTCTGAAATTTCAACATTACAGCTTCTCTGTTTGTTTGATGATTTGATCCCATTACCCTGGAAGCAATGTCACATTAAGCCATCATATATCATATTAAGCCATTCACAGGTCAGTGAAAAGGAAACACTTCTTTTCTAAAAGTGAGTATTTTGCTGTTTTTTATCCTTATTATTGTTTTCCAGCTTTATTGAGATATAACTGACATAATATTGTGTAAGTGTAAGATGTTAAATGTGATGATACATTACATGTATATACTGTGAAATATTTATCACAATAAGGTTAGTTAACACATCCATCACCTTACACAATTACTTTTGTTTGTGGTAAGAACATTTAAGAACCTCCTAAGTATGTAATACTCTTAGCACTTCCTAAGTATACAATAGAGTATTGTTAACTATATTAACCATACTGTATATTACATCCCCAGAACTTCATCATATAACTAGAAGTTTGTGCCCTGTGACCAACAAATCCCCACTTTCCCCAATGCCAACCCCAAAATCTGGCAACCAGCAATCTATTTTCTGTTTCTATAACTCTGCATTTTTCAGCTTGCACTTAAAAGAGACATCAGATATATTTGTATTTTATGACTTATTTCTCACAGCATAACTCCCTAAAGACCATTCATATTTCCATAAATGATAGGATTTCTTTCTTTTTATGGCTGAACAGTATACCATGGTGTGTATGTATATGTCTTTATTGGGTATATGGTTTATAAATAATTTCTCCTGTTTCATAGGGAGTCTTTTCATTTTGTTAATAGTTTGTCTTTTGCTGAGCATATTTCAAGTCCCACTTGCTTATTTTTATTTCTCTGGCTTGTGCTTTAGGTGTCATATTTAAAAACTCATTGGCAAGACCAATGTCAAGGAGCATTTTCTCTATGTTTTATCCTAGGATTTCTACATATGTGAGTCTTACACATAAATCATTAATCTGCTTTGAGGTAATTTTTGTGACTGGTGTAGTATGTGGGGGGAGGGGGTTGATACAGTCCTCTGCATGTAAATATCTAATTTCCCCAATGCCATTAATAAAAGAGTAGTTTTCCCTTGTGTTTCCATCCTGGCTCAGTGGGTAAAGAATCTACTTTCAATGCAGGAGATGCAGGTTCAATCCCTGGGTTGGGAAGATACCCTGGAGAAGGAAATGGCAACCCACTCTAGTATTCTTGCCTTGGTAAGCCCATGGACAGAGGAGCCTGGTAGGTTACAGTCCATGGGATCGCAAAGAGCTGGACATGATGAACCACTAAAACAAAAACAACAAATTTTCCCTTTCTGAACATTCTTGGCCCCCTTACAAGTAGTAGTTGAACATAAGTATGGTTTTATAATTGGGCCCTCAATTCTGTTCCATTTATCTATACGTTGATTTTTAATGTAAGCACCATACTTTTTGGATTACTATTGTAAGATAGTTTGAAATTGGGATGTATGATTGCTCCCAGTTTTGTTCTTCTTTCTCAGAATTTCTTTGGTAAACTGGGGTCTTTTCTGGTTCCATATGAATTTTAGGACTCTTTTTTTTTTTTCACCTTCTATGAAAAATGCCATGGAACTTGAGGTAGGGATTACACCAAATATACAGATGCTTTGTGTAGTAAGGTCATTTCCACAATATCATCTTATAATCCATGAATATGTGATATCTTTCCATTTATTTGTTTCTTCATTTTTTTTCATAAATGTCTAATAGATTTAAATGTACAGATCTTAAACTTTATTTTTTTAAACCTATTCCTAAGTATTTTATTATTTTGTTCTGTTGCAAAGGGGGTTATGTTGTTAATTTCTCTGTGGATGTTTGTTATTGAAACAAAGCTGATTTTTGTACAACTGATTTTGTATACTGAAATATTACTGAATTCCTTTATTCAAATATTTTTATGTCTTAAGAGTTTCTACAGTTTTATACATATGAAATCATGTCATCTGCAAACAGAGATACTTGACTTCTGACTTTAATTGCTTTTTCTTTCCTGACCACTCTGGCTAGGACTTTCAGAGTTATGCCAAATAGGAGTGGCGAGAGTTGGTGTCGTTCTCTTTTCCCTGATCTTAGAGGAAATGCTTTCAAACTCTTACCATTGAATATGATGCTATTAGCAGTGAACTTGTCATAAAAAATTGAGGTGATTATGTGATTTTTACCTTTCTCTGTAAATGTGGTATATATTTATTGATTTTCATATGTAGACAATGTCTGCATCCTAGACATGAATCACACTTGATGATGGTGCATGATCTATTTACATGTTGTTGAATTTGGTTTGCTACTATTTTGTTGAGAATTTTTGCATCTATACTCATCAAGGTTATTGGCCTGTATTACCTAGTAGTATCTTTATCCAGCTTTGGTTTTGGGGTAATGCTGGCCTCATAAAATGAGTTTGACAGTGTTCCTTTCACTTCAAGTTTTTGGACTAGTTTGAGAAGGATGTGTTAATTCTTATTGAAAGGTTTCATGAAAATCACCAGTGGAATAACCTGTCGTTGGGCATTTCTTTGTTGGGAGGTTTGACTGATTAAATCATCTCACTTGTTATTTGCCTGTTCACATTTTGTATTTTTCCCCAATTGAGACATAATAGACATGTTACATTGTATAAGATTAGGTATGCAACATGATTTGATATATGTATATACTGAAAAAGATAAGCACATAAAGGTTACTTAACATCCATCACATCACATAGTTACAAAAGTTTTTATATTCTGATGAGAAGTTTTAAGATCTATTCTCCTAGAAAATTTCAAATATATAATATAGCTTTGCTAACTATAGTATTCATGCTTTATATCACTTCCCTTGTTGTTCAATCACTCAGCTATGTCTGATTCTTTTTGACCCAATGGACTACAGCACACCAGGCTTCCCTGTCCTTCACCATCTCGCAGAATTTCCTCAAACTCATGTCCATTGAGTTGGTGATACCACCCAGTCATCTCATCCTCTGTCTTCCCCTTCTCCTCTTGTCTTCAATCTTTCCCAGCAAGGGAGTCTTTTCCAATGAGTTGGCTCTATGCATCAGGTGCCCAAAGTATTGGAGTTTCAGCTTCAGCATCAGTCCTTCGAATGAATACTCAGGGTTGATTTCCTTTAGGATTGACTAGTATGATGTCCTTGCAGTCCAAGGGGCTCTCAAGAGTCTTCTCCAAAACCTCAGTTAGAAAACATCAATTCTTCGGTGCTCAGCCTTCTTTATGGATCAACTCTCACATCCATACATGACTACCGGAAAAACCATAGCTTTGACTATACTCTGTCAGCAGAGTAGGCCTCTGCTTTTTGATACACTCTCTAGGTTTGTCATAGCTTTTCTTCAAAAGAGCAAGTGTCTTTTAAGTTCATGGCTGCAGTCACCATCTGCAGTGATTTTGGAGCTCCCCCCCCCCCAAAATAAACTCTGTCACTGTTTCTATTGTTTCCAAATCTATTTACCATGAAGTAATGTGACCAGATGCCATGATCGTCACTTTCTGAATGTTGAGCTTTAAATCAACTTTTTCACTCTCCTCTTTCAACTTCATCAAGAGGCTCTTTAGTTCCTCTTCACTTTCTGCCATAAGGGTGGTGTCATCTGCGTATTTGAAGTTACTGATATTTCTCCTGGCAATCTTGATTCCAGCTTGTATTCATTCAGCCTAGCGTTTTGCATGATGTACTCTGCATATAAGTTAAATAAGCAAGGTGACAACATACAACCTTAATGTTCTCCTTTCCTATTTTGAACCAGTCTGCCATTTCATGTCCAGTCCTAACTGCTGCTTCTTGACTTGCATACTGGTTTCTCAGAAGGCAGATAAGGTGGTTTGGTATTCTCATATCTTTAAGAATTTTCCATAGGTTGTTGTGATCCACACAATCAAAGACTTTAGCAGAAGTAGATTTTTTTTTTCTGGAATTCTCTTGCTTTTCCTATGGTCCAACTGATGCTGGCACTTTGATCTCTGGTTCCTCTGCCTTTTCTAAATCCAGCTTGTAAATCTGGAATTCTCAGATCATATACTGTTGAAGCCTAGCTTGAAGCATTTTTAGCATTAACTTGCTAGTGTGTGAAATGCCTGCAATTGTATGGTAGCTTGAACATTCTTTGGCATTGCCTTTCTTTCGGATTGGAATAAAACTGACCTTTTCTAGTCTTTTGGCCATTCCTAGTTTTCCAAATTTGCTGGGATATTGAGTGCAGCCTTATAACAGCAACACCTTTTAGGATATGAAATAGCTCAGCTGGAATTCCATCACCTCCACTAGCTTTGTTCATAGTGATGCTTCTCAAGGTACACTTGACTTAGCACTCCAGGATATCTGGCTCTAGGTGAATGATCACACCATCATGGTTATCTGGGTCATTAAAATTTTTTTTGTATAGTTCTCCTGTCTATTCTTGCCACCTCTTCTTAATATCTTCTGCTTCTGTTAGGTCCATACTGTTCCTGTCCTTTTGTGCCCATGAAGCATGAAATGTTCGCTTGGAAGCTTCAATTTTCTTGAAGAGATCTCTAGTCTTTCCCATCCTATTGTTTTCCTCTATTTCTTTCATTGTTCACTTCAGAAGGCTTTCTTATCTCTCTTTGTTCTTCTCTGGAACTCTGCATTCAGATGGGTATATCATTTCATTTCTCCTTTGCCTTTAGCTTCTCTTCTTTTCTCAGCATTTGTAAGGCCTCCTCAGACAATCATTTTACCTTTTTGCATTTCTTCTTCTTAGGGATGGTTTTGATCACCACATCCTCTACTACATTTAAACCTCTGTCCATAGTTCTTCAGGTACTCTGTCTATCATATCTCTTGAATCTATTTGTCACTTCCACTGTATAATCATAAGGGATTTGATTTAGGTCATACCTGAATGGCCTAGTGGTTTTCTATAGTTTCTGGAATTTATGTCTGAATTTTGCAATAAGCAGTTCATGATCTGAGCCACAGTTAGCTCCTGGTCTTGTTTTTGCTGACTGTATAGAGCTTCTCCATCTTTGGCTGCAAAGAGTATAATCAATCTGATTTCGGTATTTGGCCATCTGGTGATGTCCATGTGTAGAGTCATTTCTTGACTTCCTACTTTTGCATTCCAGTTCCATATGATGAAAAGGACATCTTTTTTTTTCCATATTGGCTCTTGAATGTCTCTATATTTTGACCACATTTACATATTTTCCCTAACCAACACTCCTTACATGTGGCAAACACAAATCTCTTCTCTGTTTCTATGAATTCAGTTTTATTAGATTCCCCACATAAGTGAGATCATGAAGTATTTGTCTTTCTTTCTCTGCAATATTTCTTTTAGCAAAATACCTTCCAGGTTAGTCTGTGATGTGGAAAAGACAAGATTTCCTTCTTTATGACTGAATAATGTTTCATTGTGTGTGTGTGTGTGTATCCATTCATCTGTCAAAGACACTTAGGTGGTTTCTGTGTCTTGTTTTTCAGCCGCTCAGTCATGTCCAACTTTTTGCAACCCCATGGACTGTACCCTGCCATGCTTCCTTGTCCTTCATCATCTCCTGGAGCTTGCTCAAACTCATGTCCATTGAGCCTGGACACTGAGTGATGCCATCCAATCATCTCATCTTCTGTGTCTTGGTTACTATGAATAATGCTGTAACAAACATGGGATACAAAGATCTCTTCAAGACAGCTATTTCATTTCTTTAGATATATATTCAGAACTGGAATGAATTATATAGTAGTTCTATTTTTAAAATTTTGAGGAAACTCCATATTATTTTGCATAACAGCTGTATCAATTTACATTCTCACCAGCAGAACACAAGGGTTCTTTTTTTCCTACATCTTTCCCAGCACTTGTCAGCATTTTTCGTTTGATAACAGACATTCTGGAACGTGTGAGGTAATATTTCACTGTGGTTTTTATTTGCATTTCCTGATGATTAATGATGAAGAGAAATTTTCATGTATATGGTAGCTCTTGGAAATTTTTTTTTTGGAAAATGGGTAATTATGAATTCTGCACATTCTTAAAATTAATTTTTATTGGAATATAGTTTATTTACAATGTTGCATTAGTTTCTGCTGTATAACAAAGTCAATCAGTTATACATATACATATATCCACTCTTTTTTAGATTCTTTTCTTATAAAGGTCATTCAGTTCAGTTCAGTTCAGTTCAGTTACTCAGTCGTGTCTGACTCTTTGCGACCCCATGAATTGCAGCACGCCAGGCCTCCCTGGCCATCACCAACTCCCGGAGTTCACTCAGACTCACGTCCATCGAGTCAGTGATGCCATCCAGCCATCTCATCCTCCGTTGTCCCCTTCTCCTCCTGCCCCCAATCCCTCCCAGCATCAGAGTCTTTTCCAATGAGTCAACTCTTCGCATGAGGTGGCCAAAGTATTGGAGTTTCAGCTTCAACATCAGTCCTTCCAATGAAGACCCAAGACTGATTTCCTTTGGGATGAACTGGTTGGATCTCCTTGCAGTCCAAGGGACTCTCAAGAGTCTTCTCCAACACCACACTTCAAAAGCATCAATTCTTCAGCACTCAGCTTTCTTCACAGTCCAACTCTCACTTCCATACATGACCACTGGAAAAACCATAGCCTTGACTAGACGGACCTTTGCTGGCAAAGTAATGTCTCTGCTTTTGAATATGCTATCTAGGTTGGTCATAACTTTTCTTCCAAGGAGTAAGCATCTTTTAATTTCATGGCTGCAGCCACCACCTTACAGAGTATAAATAGAGTTCCCTGTGCTATACAGTATGTTCTTACTAATTACATGTCAATCCCAATCTCCCATTTTATCCCTCTCCCGCTTTCTGATTTTGCAACTATAAGTTTGCTTTCTATATCTGTGACTCTATTTCTGTTTTGTAAATAAGTTCATTTGTACCTTTTTTTCCATTCCACATGTAAGTGATATCTTATGATATATACCTTTCTCTGCCTCACTTACTTCACTAAGCATGGCAATCTCAAATAGCATCCATGTCATGGATCCATCCATGTCACCACAAATAGCAATATTTCATTTTTTAGTGGCTGAGTAATATACCATTGTATGTATGTACCACATCTTCTTTATCCACTTATCTATCAATGGATATTTATGTTGGTTCTATGTCCTAACTATTGGAAACAGTGCTGAAATGAATATTGTAATGCAAGCATCTTTTTGAATTATGGCTTTCTATGGATATATGCCCAGGAGTAGGATTTCTGGATCATATGATAGCTCTATTCTTAGTTCTAAGGAGCCTCCATACTGTTCTCCATAGTGGTTGTATCAGTTTTCATTCCCACCAACAGTATAAGAGCTTTCTCCACAATTTCTCCAGCATTTATTACTTGTAGATTTTTTTGATGATGGCTATTCTGAAAAGTGTAAGTTTTGTCATTGTAGTTTTGATTTGCATTTCTCTAATAATAAGTGATGTTGAAAATCTTTTCATGTGATTTTTGGCCATCTGTATATCTTCTTGAGAGAAGTATCTACTAGATCTTTTGCCCATTTTTTGATTGGGTTGTTTGGTATTTTAGATATTGAGCAGCATGAGATGTTTATATATTTGGAGATTAATCCCTTATCAGTCACTTTGTAAATATTTTCTTCCATTCTGTATGGTGTCTTTTCATTTGTTATGGTTCCTCTTGCTGTGCAAAAGCTTTTAAGTTTCATTAGGTCCCACTTGTTTATTTTTGTTTTTATTTTCTCTAGGAGGTGGATGCAAAAAGATATTGCTGCAAATTTATGTCAACAATGTTCTGCCTATGTTTTCCTCCAAGAGTTTTACAGTATGCAATCTTACATTTAGGCCATTTATCCATTTTGAGTTTATTTTTTGTGTGTGTGGTATTAGAGAACATTCTAGTTTCATTCTTTTACATGTAGCTGTCCAATTTTCCCAGCACCATTTATTGAAGGGACTGTCTTTTCTCCATTGTTGCTTTCTTTATTGTAGATAAACTGACTGTAGATGTGTGGGTTTATTTCTTGGCTTCCAATTCTATTCCACTGATCTGTATTTCTGGGTTTGTGTGTGTGTGTATGTGTGTGTGTGTGCCAGTTCCACTCCCTTTTTTTAGTAATAACTTAAACATTTTTATTTTATATTGGAATATAGTTAACTAACAATGTTGTGTTAGTTTCAAGTGTACAGGAGAGTGATTCCATTATACATGTATTTATTCTGTTTCTGATTCTTTTCCCATTAAGATATTACAGAGTATTGAGCAAATTTGCCCATGCTATACAGTAGGTCCTTGTAGTAGCATACTTTTTTTTTTTTCTTACTGTACCTTTGTAGTATAGTCTGAAGTCAGAGAGACTGATTCTTCCAGCTCCGTTTTTCTTTCTCAGGATGATTTTAACACCACAGAGTCATTTGTGTTTCCTTGTAAATTTGATTTTTTTTTTATTCTAGTTCTTTGAAAAATGTCATTGGTAATTTAATAGGGATTGCATTGAATCTGTAGTTTGCCTTGGTTAGTATAGTCATTTTGACGATATTGATTCTTCCAATCCAAGAACATAGTATATAGTTTGTCCTGTGTCACCTTCAATTATTTCACTGGCATCTTACAGTTTTCATAGTAAAAGTTTTTGCCTCTATAGGTAGGTTTATTCATAGGTACTTTATTATTTTTGATGCAGTGGTAAATGGGATTGTTCCCTTAATTCCTCTTTCTGATTTTTGTGGTTAATGTATAGAAATGTGAGTGATTTCTGAGTATTAATTTTGTATCCTCCAAATGTACCAAATTCATGGATAAGCTCTAGGTGTGTGTGTGTTGAGGTCGGGGCGGGGGGATAGCATCTCTGGCATTCTCTATGTACAATATCATGTCATCTGTAAACTGTGACAATTTTTCTTAGTTTCCAAATTGGATTCCACTATTTGTTTTTATTTGTCTGTTGGTTTAAGTTAGATTGTATTTTTTTTCCCCTGAAGTAAGATTGTATTGCTACAGACTTCATTCTTAGAACTGCTTTTGTAGCATCCTATAGATTTTGGATCATCATGTTTTCATTTTCATCTGTCTCTGGGTATTTTTTTTTAATTTCCTTTTTGTCTTCTTCAGTGGCCCATTGGTTGTTTAGTGACATATTGTTTAGCCTCCATGTGACTGTGTTTTTTCCAGTTTTTTCTTATAGCTAATTTCTAATCTCTTAGCATTTTTGTTGAAATGCAGGCTTGATATAATTAAAATTTTATTAAATATACTGAGGCTTCTTTTATGGCATAGCAATGAGAGAATGCTATCCTGGAGAATCTCTCATGTGCACTTGAGAAGAATATGTATTCTTCTGCTCTTGAATGAAATGTTCTATAAATATCAATTAAGTCCATCTTGTCTAATATGGCATTTTAAGGCTTGTGTTTCCTTACTGATTTTCTGTGTACATGACCAGTCCATTGAAGAAAGTGGGTCGTTAAAGTGCCCTCAATATTATTGTGTTACTATCAATTTCTCATTTTATGGCTGCTAGAATTTGCCTTATATATTGAGGTGCTCCCATGTTGGGTGCACTCATATTTGCAACTGTTATATCTTCTTCTTGGATTGATCCCTTGTTCATTAGGTAGTGTCCTTCTTTGTCTCTTGTAACAGTCTTTTATTTTAAAGTCTATTTTGTCTGATATGAGTATCGCTACTCCAGCTTTCATTTCCATTTGCAAGGAATATCTTTTTCCATCCTCTCATTTTCAGTCTGTAAGTTTCTCTAGATTTTAAGTATGTCTCTTGTAGATAGCACATATATGGGTCTTGTTTTTGTATCTATTCATCCAGTCTATATCTTTTGTTGAGTGTTTAAACAATTTCCATTTAAGGTAATCACTAATGTGTATTTTTTATTGTCATTTTGTTAATTGTTTTGGATTAATTTCTGTAGTTATTTTGCTTTCCCTTCTTCTTTTGTTCTCTACTGTTCTGATTTGATGTCTATCTTTAGTGTTTGAATTGCTCTTTCTTTCTTTTTTCTTTGTCCATAACTGTTACATATTTTTGGTTTCTCTTTATCATGAGGTTTTGATATGGCAGTCTTTGTATATACAAGATTGTTTAAAGTTGCTGGTCTCTTAATTTCAAATGCATTTTCAATATCCTACATTTATACTCTTCTCTTTTCACTGTTGCTGGTTTTGTTATTATATTTCGTATGGATGCTTGCCTATCTTTATTGTATGTTGCCTTTACCATTGAGTGTTCCCATTCATAATTTTCTTGTTTTCAGTTATGGCCTTTTCTTTCCCATATAGAGAAGTTCCCTTAGCATTTGTTGTATAGCTGATTTGGTGGTGCTGAATTATCTTAGCATTTCTTTGCCCATAAAGCATTTGTTTTCTCTGTGGAATCTGAATGAGAACCTTGCTGGGTAGAGTATTCTTGGTTGTAGTTTTTTCCTTTTCAGAATTTTAAATATATCATGCCACTCTCTTCTGGCCTGCAGATCTACTGCTGAACAATCAGGAGATAAGCTTATGGAAATTCCTTTGTATTTTATTTGTTGCTTTTCCCTTGTTGCTTTTTAATATTTTCTTTTTGCCTTTAGTTTTCATTACTTTGATTAATGTGTATCTCAGCATATTCCTCCTTTGATTTATCCTGTATGGGACTCTTTGTGCTTCCTGGTTTTGAGTAAGTGTGTCCTTTCCCATTTTAGTTAAGAGTTTGGCTATTATCTCCTCAAATATTTTCTCAGGCCTTTTCTCTCTTCATCTTCTTCTGTCACCCTTATAATACAAATGTTGGTATATTTAATATCCCAGAAGTCTGTAAGGCTGTTCTCATTATTTTTCATTCTTTTTTCTGTATTCTGTTTGCAGTAGTGATTTCCAGTAATCCATCTTCCACCTCACTTATCTGTTCTTCTGCCTCGTTTATTCTATTTATTCCTTCTAGTGTATTTTTCATTGCAGTTACTGCATTGTTCATCTTTGTTCTTTTAAGCTCCTAGAAGAAAGTGAAAGTGAAGTTGCTTAGTCATGTCCGACTCTTTGCAACCCCATGGACTGTAACCTATCAGGCTCCTCTGACCATGGGATTTTCCAGGCAAGAATGCTGGAGTAGGTTTCCATTTCTGTCTCCAGGTCTATAATAAACATTTACTGTATTCTCTTGGTCTGTGCTTCATTATTTTTCTGACTTCTTGAATCATCTTTACTGTCATTACTCTTGAGTCTTTCTCAGGTAGATTGCCTATCTCCACTTAGTTTCTCTGTGGTTTCTATTTGGTTCCTTCTTCTTTAACATATTTCTCTGTCATCTCATTTTGTCTTAATTTTTGTGTTTGTGGTCCCTTTTCCTCAGGCTGCAGGATTGTTTCTCTTGTTTCTTGTGCCAGCATCTTGTTGAGTGAGGTGGATCCATGGTCCCTGTACAGGTTTTCTGGTGGGAGGGACTGGTGCCTACCCCCTGGTGAGCAGAGCTAGGTGTTGTCCCACTTGTGGGCAAGGCCATGTCAAGCCATGTGTTTATAGGTGGTTGTTGGCTTAGGATGAATTCAGGTAGCCTGTCTGCAGATGGATGTGGCTGTGTTATCATTATTTTGGTTGTTTGACATGAGGCATCCCAGCACTGGATCCTACAGGCTGTTGAGTGGGTCGAGATCTTGATGCCAATATGATGACTTCTGGGAGAGCTTATGTGGATAATATTCCTTGGAACTCCCACCACCAGTGTCCTTGTCCCCTCTGCCTCCCTAGGAGACTAAGATTCAAAGGTAGGTCTGGCCTAGGCTCCTATGGAGTCACTGCTTTGCTCTGGGTCCCAGTGCACATAAAATGTGTGATTCCTCCAAGGGTGAAATAACTGATTTCCCCAGTCCTGTGAAACTCTTGGAACAAGCTCCACTGGCCTTCAAAGCCAAATGTTTGTGAGCTTCTCTTTCTGTGGCCAGACCTCAGGCTTTGGAGCCTAATGTTGGGCTCAGAACTCTTACTCCTGTGAGAGAACCTCTGCAATATAATAATTTTCAAGTTGTGTGCTGCCCACCTGGCAGGTATAGGATTTGGTTATATTGCAAAAGCACCCCCTGCCACTGTCTTTTTTCTTCTTTGTCTTTGGTTGTGGAATACACTTTTTCATATGTTCAGGACTTTTTTGTTAATGATTGTTCAGCTGTTAGTTTTGATTTTGTTGCTTTCCTGAGAGGAGGTGAGCTCAAGTCCTTCTACTCTGCTATATTGTCTGCTGCCCCTATTGTACATTCATCTTCAGGTTTTCATTTCCTAATTAGCATTCTTTCATTTCAGCTTGAAGAACTTGAAGCATTTATTGTAAGTCAAGTCTAGTGGTGATTAACTCTTTCTGCTTTTAAAATTTTTTCTGGTCTGAAAAAGTCTTTTTCTTTCCTTTATTTTCTAGGTGCAGAATTCTTGGTTGGATGATACTTTCTTTTAGTACTTCGAACATATCATTTCACCCTCTGTTGAGAAATCTGCTGATAGCCTCATGCAGGTTTCCATGTACATGAGATTTTTTTTTCTCTTGCTACTTTTAATCTTCTCTTTTTGTCTTTGATTTTAGATAGCCTTATTAGAATGTGTCTTAGAGAAGATCATTTTGGGATAAATTGTTTGGACATCAGTGAGCCACATGAACTTGGATATCCAAATATCTACCCAGAATTGGGAAGTTCTAGTCATTGTTTGTTTAAACAGTCTTTGTTCTCCTTTCTTCTTCTCTTATCCTTCTCAGACTCTAATATTTTGTAGATTGTTAATCTTAATTTTACCCCATAAGTCACATAGGCATACTTCATTCTTTTTCATTTTTTTCCCCTAGTCTGACTAGACAATTTCAAATGACCTTTCTTTGACTTCACAGATACTTTTCTTCTGGGGGATGAAGTCTGCTATTGATCTCTGTATTGTATTTTTTTCATTTCATACATTTTATTTTCAGCTCTATAATTTGTTTGGTTCTTTTTATAATTTCCTCTGTTAAATTTCTTATTTTGTTCACAATGTTTCCCTGATTTTGTTGAACTGTCCCTCTTGTAGCTCTTTGGACTTCCTTAAAATAACTATAATATATTTTGAATTGTTTATCAGGCAAATCACAGATCTCCTTGTCTTTGGGTGTCAGTTTCTGGAAATTATTGCATTCCATCAATGATGTCTTATTTCCTTGACTTTTCATATTTCTTCTAGTTTTGTGTTGCTGTCTTTGCATTAAAAGGGGCAGTCACATCCTTCAGTTTTTATTGACTGGCCTCTTCTTTGCATCCAATCATATTCTGTTTGGAACTTCTCCACTGAGCTCTCAGACTCTCAGAATGACACTCTCAGCTGCTAGTAATTGTCAAAATCTGTGTTATTTGGAGAGACTAAGGTAAAAAACTATTATGCCATTTTGATGATGTTGTCTAACAGTTTTCAAATGTGGTATCAAAAATATGACAGTACCAGAGGCCAACAAATGATATATAGATATTAGGGAGGGAGTTTGGAGAGTGTTCATTTTAATTTTTTAATTAAGCTTTTTATTTTGAGATCATTATAAATTCACATACAGGAATCAAAAATATGGAAATATGCCTTGGACCCTTTATTTAATTTCTCCAATAATAGCATTTTGCAAAACTATATTGTAATATTACAGCTAGGATATTAACATTGTTATAGGACACAGTCAAGAGACAACATTTCTATCATCAAAAGGATTACTCTTATTATTCTTTTATAACCACACTTATTTCTTTCCTTTCCCCAGTCTCTCCTTAACTCCTAGCAACCATTAGTATGTTCCTCATTTCCAAATTATATTATTTGAAGAACATTATATGAATGGAATCATATCATCTGTAACCTTTAGGTATCAGTTTTTCTCAATCATCAAGATTCCTTAGAACTTCACCCAAGTTGTTGCATGTACAATAGTTGCTCCTTTTTATTAATGTATAATATTCTATGATATAGAGTACCAGTATTTGCTTAATTACTCACCCATTGAAAGACATCTAAGTTATTTCCAGTTTGGTCTATTTTGAACGAAGCTGCTATGAACATTTGTTTAGAAGTTTTTAAGTGAAAATAAATTTCCGCTTCTCTGGGATAAATGCCCAGATGTGTAATTGCGGACCATCTTGTAGTTGTATATTTCATGTTTTAAGAAACTGCCAAACAATTATGTAAAACAGTGGCTATACTGTTTTACACTCTCACCAGCAAAGTATGAATGATTCTGTTTCTATACATCCTTAACATTAAGTATACGTCCTATACAACATTAAGTGTTTTCACTATTTAATTTTCTATTGCCTTCGTAAAAGATATGTAGTGATAGCTCATTGTGATTTGCATATTTTCAATGATTAATGATGCTGAACATCTTTTCATATGTTCAGCTGATACCCAAATATCATCTTCAGTGAATTAGCTGTCTTTTGCCCATTTTCTAATTGGAATGGGTAATTTGTTTTTGTTTATATTCATTTATTTTTTACTATTGAGTTTTGAGAGTTCTTTATATATTCTAAATACCAATGTTTTGTCAGGTACATGGTTTGCAAATATTTTCCCTAGCATGTAGCTTGTCTTTTCATCTTCTTCACATGGTCTTACACAAGACAAAATTTTCTACTTTAATGAGGTCCATTTTATCAATACTTGATTTCATAATTCAAGCTTTTGGTGTCAGTTCTAAGGAATTATTTGCCTAAACCTAATCCTGAAGATTTTCTCCTACTGTTTTTTTTTTTTAAAGTTTGTAACTTTAAATTTAAATTCATTATCTATTTTGAGATACTTTTCATAGGTTGTGAATTTAGGTTGAGATTCTTCGTCTTTGTTGTTCAGTTGCTAAGTCGTGTCTGACTCTCTGTGACCCAGTGGACTGCAGCATGCCAGGCTTTCCTGTCCTTCACTGTCTCCCAGAGTTTGTTCAAACTCCTGTCCATTGAGTTGTGATGCTATCTAACCATCTCATCCTCTGCCACCCCTTTCTCCTTTTGCCTTCAATCTTTCCAAGCATCAGGGTTTTTTTCCAATGAGTTATCTCTTCCTATCAGGTAGTCAAAGCACTGGAGCTTCAGGATAAGTAATTCCAATGAATATTCAGGTTTGATTTCCTTTAGGATTGACTGGTTTGATCCCCTGTTGTCCAAGAGATTCTCAATAGTCTTCTCCAGCACCACAATTTGAATGCATCTGTTCTTCAGCACTCAGCATTCTTTATGGTCCAACTCTCTCATCCGCACATAGCTACTGGAGAACCATAGCTTTGACTATAAAGATCTTTGTTGGCAAAGTGATGTCTCTGTTTTTTTACTACGCTGTCTAGGTTTGTCATAGCTTTTCTTGCAAGGAGCAAGCATCTTTTAATTTCATGGCTGCTGTCACTGTCCACAGTGATTCTGGAGCCCAAGAAAGTAAACTCTGTCACTGTTTCCCCTTTCCCCCTTCTATTTGCCATGGAATGATGGGACTACCCTGGGATGGGATGCTATTATCTTAGTTTTTTTAATGTTGAGTTTTAAGCCAGATTCTTCACTCTCCTCTTTTATCCTCATCAATAGGTGCCTTAGCTCACTTTCTGCCATTAGAGTTGTATCATATGCATATCTGAAGTTGTTCAGTGCCATTTGTTTAAAAGGTTATTCTTCCTTCACCGAATTGCTTTTGTATCTTTGTCAAAAAATTGATTCGGCATATTTGTGTAGGTCTATTTTTTGGTTCTCTATTCTCTAACATAATCTACCATGTCTATTCTATGAACACCACACTGTCTTGGTTATTGTAGCTATTAGTGTTGAAATCAGGGTAGATTTATTTTTCAAACTTTATTCTATTTCACATTTATTTTAGTTATTCTCACATATTCATTTGATTTTGACCTATCCTAAAGCCTCTGGAGATGAGGACTGTACTTGTGGCCCTAGAGAGCTCCATAATGGCAAACTGAAATTAGTTGATGTACCAGGAATTATCGCCAACTCTCAAGACAGTATAAAAGGCAATTGTAAAGTGAAAAGGCCTCCCTTGGAGCTAGGCTCTGTCCTCTGCTTTTCTTCAGCCAGGCTTCCCTCCCCCAGAACAGTAGACTAAGTGGATAAGGCCCCATGACATTATGGGCTTCCATGGTGGCTCATGTGACTTGGAGAAGGAAATGGCAACCCACTCCAGTATTCTTGCCTGGAGAATTCCATGGAAAGAGGAGCCTGGGGGGCTGTAGTCCACAGGGTCACAGAGTTGGACATGACTAAGTGACTAACACATTCATGGTGGCTCAGACAAAAGAATCTGCCTACAATGCAGGAAACCTTGGTTAGGAAGATTCCCTAGAGAAGAGAATGGCTATCCACTCCAGTATTCTTACCTGAAGAATTCCATGGACAGAGGGCCATAACAAGCTACACATGGAGCTGCAAAGAGTCAGACACGATTGAGTGACTAACACTTCACTTTACATGGCATTATAGATTGTGTTGCAATCTATATTAAATCTGAATTAGAGAAATGATAACAAAAATACTCCTTATCACTTCCAGAAATGTGTCATTGGAAGGATTAAGAAAGCTGGCTTTCTTAGGTATCTCGGAAAACTCACTTGATCTTCCCATGTGTGTGTGTGTGTGTGTATGTTAGTCGCTCAGTTGTGTCTGACTCTTTGCGACCCCATGGATTGTAGTGAAAATCACTTCTACATATGTAGTGCCCATGAGTCTCAAATATATCAGTCACCAAAGTCCTGGACTAAGAGGGCCTTGAAAATGGAAACAGAAATAATGGAGGAAATTTTTAGGAATTCAATGGTTTGAAACTAGATAAGTTTATTTGAAGACTAGATGGAAAGCTGTCCAGGTGAACAATTGTTTAGATACTGGGAGACAAGAGAGGACCTGCAAGGGATAGTCTTGAGACAAGGCAGAGAAGGAACATGACACAAAGGCTTGGTATGAGCGAGTAGGACTATTTTTTAATTGGTTGCTTTGTGCATGTTCTTCTGCTTAAGGTTTCTCAGTGGAAAAATAAGCCAGTCTCAGATAGACTTGGGAGAACTTGGGCTGAGGTAAAGGAATACCATCCCATTACAAAGGTCAATGTGGTAGGGGCAGTGGAAGGATTCAGAATAAGAGAAGTTCAGGAGGAAAGAGCCTCCAGGAGACAGAGGTGGGCCACTAGGACAGCAGTCCCTTTGTAGCCTGAAGACTGTCCAGGTAGGTGGGGCTCATATCTCTAATGAATAAGCACATTCTCAAAGGATTCTCCTATCCATACAGATCATAGACTTAGTGTAATTAACTCCAGATTACTTTCTAACACAGTCCTGTTTTCACCACCATGGAGTTAGGAGTGGTTGCCTTTAATTTCCTACCTAAAATGAATCACATTTCCAAGACAAGTGAAAGTGTCAGTGAGCATCTTCAAAGACTAAGAAGCAATAAGAAGTTAAAAGGAAGGCCATGACTCGCTGGATGCCCAAGCTAGGTGTACTGGTCAACTGGTCAATCAGATATCCATAGGCACTAAACCTCTTCAATAAAAAGGAACTTCATTGGAAATAATTAAGGGTGCATTATGTGACTGCTAGAATTTCAGGCAACTTGAATCTGATCACTTAAATGGTCACTCATTCTGAATCAGAGAGCCCTTTAAGAGAGCACAAGGAAGGGCCTAAGGAAAATGAAGTCTTACTAAGATTGCCTACCCTGGGGAGAATAATAATAGCTGTCAGTAATAGAAAGAGCTGTCAGTGGTTGAGGTGAGACAACAAAAAAGTTGAGCTGTTCTTAACTAGCTTGAAGGGTCAACAGAACCCTGAGGTGGAGAGGAGGGAGCAGTAGACTTGGAAACAAGCTGACTTAAGTTCAGAGTCAATTTATGCCAAATATCCTCAGTTTCTTCATCTGGAAAGTGAGACTAATAATGTCAACCTTTTCAGGGGTATCATAAAAGTGAAATGAAGGAACTTATATAAAAGTACTGGTACTGAATAACTTCTTAAATAAACAGAGGGTAGTTCATTCCCTTGTTCAATTAAGCATTTTAATGTTTTCTAGTTCATGAAAATAAGAAAATAAGCTTCATTTCACATTCAAGTTGATTTCCAACTTGAATTTTTTCAAGTATTTTTCTTTTTAAAATACTTTAGTTTATGACTCAAAAAGAGAACAAATATCTGAATCTTCTGTCTAGGTTCAGTTTGAAGTCCTCCATTCTGATTTGGGGTTCATGATTTGGCAAATGCCCCCAATCCAAAGACAGAAGGTTATATGCATATCCCTAATATATATATATGTGCGTGTGTTAATAAATTCCATATATTTACTATTTTCCAACTGTTTCTTAATTGTTAATAAAGTTTAGTTTCTCACTTTGAGTGAAAATAAAAGAAACAAAGGTTCTATTTTCTTCCTGTATCAAATGAGCTATTTGTGGACATGGTTACCTTAAATTATTCACTCTTAAGCCTTAAGTCTTTTAAAGATAATTTGCCACTTATCATCAGAGACACCTGGGAATCTGGACATTTCCCATGACTCTAAGTGAACTTTAGCATGGAAATAAGCATATGAATATGCAAATACATAGCTTATGGCTTTTCAGTTTCACAGTGAGACTGAGTGAGGTTAGGAAGGTCGTAGTTAAAGGCAGTTTTACCTTTTTGTTTAGAGACTTTTCTCACAGTCATTGCAGCCTGCCTCTTCTGGTTTTCAGAAATCTCAAACCCTATAACATAAAAATAAATCATTTTGTTATGAGTAACATAGACCTTTTTTAAAATGTATAAATTAGTACAAGTTTTCTGGAAGAGTAATATTAACACTTACCTACAACAATGCATTTGAATGTATAGAGGGGCAAAAAGGTGAGAACATGAGTTAAGAGGCTGTTAAATGGAGAGTGGTTGAATAAAATATGGTGAAAAGTGGAAAGACATTTCACAATCAAAAGCAAAACTACAAAGAAAAATGAGTTAAAAAATGAGATTACAGCAGAAAATATATATAGACTTAAGGAAAGTTTTACAAGGAGGAAAAAAATTGAATGGCAAAAAGTAATTAAAGAAATAATCAAAATATCTGTGGAAGTTCTTTGCCAATTTTTAACTGAGTTTTGGGTTTTAACTGAGTTGTAGGAGTTCCTTATATATTTTAAAATTGTCACATGTATGGTTTGAAAATATTTTCTCCCATTTAACTGGTTGCTTATTTGTGCTGTTGTTTTTTCTTTTGCTGTGCAAAGGCTTTTTGATGTTTTCTATTTTTGCTTTCCTTTCCATGTTTTTGGTGTCATATCCAAAAAAATCATTGTCAAGACCAACATCAAGAAATATTTCCTGAATGTTTTTGTCTAGGATTTTTACAGTTTTGAGTCATGTGTTCAAGTCTTCAGGCCACTTTGAACTGATTTTCACATATGGCTTAAAGTAGTTCAATTTTATTCTTTTTCATGGGGATATCCAGCTTTCACATAATTCATTGAAGAAATTATCCTTTCCCAATTGTGTATTTTTGGAATCCTTGTTGAAGATATGTTGAATATATACATGTAGGTGTTTTTCTGAGCTCCCTATCCTATTGCATTCATCTATATGTCTGTCTTTATGCCAGCACCAAACTGTTTTAATTATTATAGCTTTGTAATATATTTTGAATCAGGAATTGTGATGTCTCCAGCTTTGTTCTTCTCTCTCATGGGCATACTATGGATCTCCATGAATTTTAGAATTATTCTTTTTTTTCCTATTTCCATAAAAAATGCTACTGGAGTTTTAATAGGAGCACATTGAATCTATAGATGGACTTTAGTAAAATGAACATGTTATTAACATTGTCTTCCATTCCAAGAATACAGAATGTCTATTTATTTATGTCTTCTTTCATTTCTTTCAGTAATATTTTGTAGTTTTCAGTGTACCAGTATTTTACCTCCTTGGTTAAGTTTATATCTAACTATTATATTCTTTTTGAAGCAATTGTAAATGAGATTGCTTGCTTAATTTCTTTTTCATATAGTTTGTTGTTAGTACATAGAAACACAATTTACTTTTGTGTGTTGATTTTGTATCCTACAAATGAATTCATTTATTAGATGTAAAAGCTGTTTGTGGAGTCTTTAGGGTTTTTACATATAAGATGATCTCATCTGCAAACAGGAATAATTTTACTTTCTCTTTCCTGAATTGGAGGAATTAATTAGTTAAGCCTAATTGCTCTAGCTAGGACTTCCACTACTGCACTGACTAGAAGTGGTGAATGTAAACATCTCTTGTTCCTGATCTTAGAGAAAAAGTTTTCAGCTTTCCCCCACTTAATATTAGCTAAAAGCCTTTGACTGTGTGGATCACAAGAAACTGGAAAGTTCTGAAAGAGATGGGAATACCAGGCCACCTGACCTGCCTCTTGAGAATCCGTATGCAGGTCAGGAAGCAACAGTTAGAACTGGACATGGAACAACAGACTGGTTCCAAATAGGGAAAGCTAGGACTTCCACTACTGCACTGACTAGAAGTGGTGAATGTAAACATCTCTTGTTCCTGATCTTAGAGAAAAAGTTTTCAGCTTTCCCCCACTTAATATTAGCTAAAAGCCTTTGACTGTGTGGATCACAAGAAACTGGAAAGTTCTGAAAGAGATGGGAATACCAGGCCACCTGACCTGCCTCTTGAGAATCCGTATGCAGGTCAGGAAGCAACAGTTAGAACTGGACATGGAACAACAGACTGGTTCCAAATAGGGAAAGGAGTACGTGAAGGCTGTATATCATCACCCTGCTTATTTAACTTGTATGCAGAGTACATCATGAGAAATGCTGGACTGGAAGAAACACAAGCTGGAATCTAGATTGCCGGGAGAAATTTCAATAATCTCAGATATGCAGATAACACTACCCTTATGGCAGAAAGTGAAGAGGAACTAAAAAGCCTCTTGATGAAAGTGAAAGAGGAGAGTGAAAAAGTTGGCTTAAAGCTCAACATTCAGAAAATGAAGATCATGGCATCTGGTCCCATCACTTCATGGGAAATATATGGAGAAACAGTGGAAACAGTATCAGACTTTATTTTTTTGGTCTCCAAAATCATTGCGGTTGGTGACTGCAACCATGAAATTAAAAGACGCTTTTTCCTTGGAAGAAAAGTTATGACCAACCTAGATAGCATATTGAAAAGCAGAGACATTACTTTGCCGACTAACGTCCATCTAGTCAAGGCTATGGTTTTTTCTGTGGTCATGTATGGATGTGAGAGTTGGACTGTGAAGAAGGCTGAGCACCGAAGAATTGATGCTTTTGAACTGTGGTGTTGGAGAAGACTCTTGAGAGTCCCTTGGACTGCAAGGAGATCCAACCAGTCCATTCTGAAGGAGATCGGCCCTGGGATTTCTTTGGAAGGACTGATGCTAAAGCTGAAACTCCAGTACTTTGGCCACCTCATGTGAAGAGTGACTCACTGGAAAAGACTCTGATGCTGGGAGGGATTGGGGGCAGGAGGAGAAGGGGACGACAGAGGATGAGATGGCTGGATGGCATCACTGACTCGATGGATGTGAGTCTGAGTGAACCCCAGGAGTTGGTGATGGACAGGGAGGCCTGGCGTGCTGCAATTCATGGGATCGCAGAGTCGGACATGACTGAGTGACTGAACTGAACTGAACTGATGAGCCTTGTGAGCCTTCAATATATGGTTTATATGTTGAGGTAAATTCCTTCTATACTTTGTCAATAGTTTTTATCATAAGAGTGTGTTAAATTTTTTCACATGACTTTTCTGTATCTATAAAGATGATCATGCCTTTTCCCCTTCATTTTGTTGGTGTTGTGTATCACATTAATTAATTTACATATGTTAAACCATTCTTGTATCCCAGATAAATCCCACTTGGTCATGGTGTCTGATCCTCTTATTGTATTGTTGAATTTTTTTCCAGTGATTTACAGAGGACTTTCCCATGGATTTTGTTATAGATATTGATTTGTAGTTTACCTTTCTTGTGGTGGAAGGCTTAATATTGTTAAATATCCATTCTGACTTGAAGCTATCTATAGAGTCAATGCAATTCTATCAAAACCTCACTGGTATTTTTTTACAGAAACAGAAATAGCAACCCTAAAATTTATGTGGAATCATAAAAGACTCATAATAGCTAAAACAATCTTGAGAAAGAAGGGCAAAATTGGAAACTTCACAATTCCTGATTAAAAATATATTATGAAGCTACAGTAATTAAAACAGTATTGTATGGCATAAAGAGAGATATATAGATCAATAGAATAGGATAGAGGGCCAGAAATAAATGCACACATATACAGTCAACATATCTTTGACAAGGCTGCCAAGAATACACAATGGGGAAAGGATAGTTTCTTCAGCAAATGGTTTTATGAAAATTGGATATCCACATGCAAAAGAATGAAACTGAACTTCTATCTTATGCCATACATGAAAATCAATCAAAGTGGACTGAAGACTTGAATGTATGACTTGGAATTGTAAAACTCCTAGAAGAAAAAAAGGGAAAAATCTTCTTGACAATGATTTCTTAAATACCAAAAGCACTGGCAACAAAGCAAAAGCAGACAAATGGGACTACATCAAACTAAAATGATTCTGCACAGCAAAGAAAAGAAACAACATGTAAAAAGGCAATCTATGCCACTCCAGTATTCTTGCCTGGAAAATTCCATGGACAGAGGAGCCTGGTGGTCTATAGTCCCTGGGGTCCCAAAGAGTCAGACATGACTGAGCATGCACACACACAAACTGAAGTTCACTGAGCTCAGTCAAGAATTTTCTAAAAACAACAAAAAAAGGCAATCTGTGGAATGGGAGAAAATATTTGGAAACCATATATCTAAGGGCTTAATTTCCAAAATAGATAAGAAACTTCTCTGCTCAGTAGTAAACAAACAAACAAACAAACATATAGTGATTAAAAAGAATGGTCAAAGGACTTGCATAGACATGTTCGCAAAGAAGTCATACAAATGGCCAACAGGTATATAAAAGTATTCTCCACATCACTAATTATCAGGGAAATCCAAACCTTAACCATAATAAGATATCACTTCACTCCTGTTTAGAGAGCTATTCTTGAAGAAATAAAAGATGATTAGTATTGGTAAGAATGTAGAGAAACTGGACCCACAGCAAACTGTTAGGAATTAAAATGATTTAGTCACTATGGAAAACTGCCATATGATCCAGCATTCCTACTTCTGGCTATATGTGCAAAATAATTGAAATCAGGATCTTGAAGAGATATCAGTACTCTCATATTCACTGTAGCATTATTGCCAAAAGCCATGATAATTTAAACAATCTAAATGTCTGTAAATGGATAAAGGGATAAAGAAAATGTGGTATGTATCTTTTTGTATACACAAACACACACACTAGAATATTATTCAGCCCTAAAAAGAATGGGAATTCTGCCATATGTGACAACATGTATAAATCTGGAGGACATTTGCTAATAAAATAATGTAGTCACAGAAGGACAAATTCTATATTTGCATGAATATGAGGTGTCTTAACTAGTCAAACTCAGACAGAGAGCAGAATGGTGATTCCAGAGAGAATCACCAGAGAAAACGGGGAGCTGTTTTTCTATAGCTATAAAGTTTCATTTACATAAGATATGAATAAGTGCTAGAAACTTGTACAACAATAAGCCTATAGCTAAGATTAGTATATTGTGCCTTTAAATTAGCCTCCAATTAAATAAATACATTAAAAAACAAATAAATAAAAGGAAAAAAATTAAGTACAGAGCTCATGGTGTTTTTGCCAGTTAAAAAACCAAGGCTGAGGCCTAGTCTAAAAGAAGAAATTTTGCCTTACAAGCTTCAGACCTACAAGCCCTATCCAAAGACAGCTTTGCTTTATTTTTATGCCCATGAGTTCAAGCCTACCCATGATGTTTGAACTTGAATGCCTGGAATTGCTTAGCCAGCCTTCACAATCACATAATGCAATTCTTATAATAAATTTCTTAATAATAATTTATCTCTTATTGGTTATGCTTCTCTTATTGAACCCTGACTGATACAAGGAGTTATAGTTAGATTCTGTATTCTTCAACTGGAGTGGTTCTCATGATAAATTATGTTTAAGAAAGCAAGTTACAGAGTAATATGTATAGTATAAATGTATATTTTAGTATAATATTTATATTTTTATAAATAAAGTCTTATGTATACACATTTATATGAACTTGCGATTAGTATGAAAAGAAACACATCAAATTAATACTGATTATCTCACACAGCATAGGAGCAACAGAGAAGGGAACAGAATGCTAAACTTTATTATATTTCCATATGTGCTTAAATGGTTATTAAGACTACGTATTTTATAATTAAAAAGTAAAAATAAAAAACAAAAATTATAGTAAATCTACATGACAGCCATAAAAATAATGATTAAAATAGTAGATGATTTAGAGAAATGTTAATGATATAATTTTAAGTGACAAAGATATAAATTTATATCTGTCTGAAGTGGCAGAGGTTGGGGGAGACAGAAATAAAGATTCAGGCACTCTAATTTTTTTTTTTTTTAATTTAGACACATAGGAAAAAAGATGGGAAGGAAATATACCAAAATATTTATAAAATTTATCTCTGGGTAGTATGTTCATGTGTGATTTTTAGGTGTGTTTTCCCTTGTATCTTTGTGTTTTTTCCCCAAAATTGCTTTCAAAGAAAATGACTTACTGTTATAATCAGACCAAATTCTTAATATTTTTAAACAAATGATCTGTTGGGAAGCAATTTCTGGAAGCTTTTCTACAGTGTGGGAGATATGTTGGAACCAGAGTGAATGGTATGAATCTTCTAGTTGATCTAGGATCTGCAAAAAGCACACTAAAACAATTCTTCTAATAGCACTAACAATCTAGGCAGTGTCAGAGATTGTTGGTGCCTTCCATTAGGACAAGCAGCCAGTAGAATTTCTGTAATGATTCCACATCATGTTCTAAAGCAGTGCCCAAATGCTAAAAGCAAACTGAATTCAATGGGACTTAAAGTGAATTATCAATAAGTACTCTATCCAAAACCTGAGAAGACTTAGATAAGACTAAGCAGTGCCTTTTTAATGATCCTTCCTTGCCTCTGGACCATTTCAATCCCCAATACTTCAGATAGGAGAATATATTTGTACCAGGACTCAAACGGTAGGCCCATTTTTTTAGAGGCAGTTTTTTCCAACTTGAATACAGATGTTTTAAGGTATAATTCTCCTCCCTTAGGAGTGAGGCAACACCAGAAATTCTAGTGTCTTCTCAAGGAATTTCAAAGCCTGGCTGTATTGTATTTTTTATGCCAGAAAGGCAGGACCATGAGCAGGAGACCAGATAGTACTTTGTAAACCACAAGGTTAAATGCTAAATCCCACAGTTGGAAAGCAGTATAAAAAGTATCTCTACCAGCTATATTCCCTTTGGAAAGGAGAATAACATATTTAAAATAAGTATGGTTTAGTATGATTCTACATCATGCAAATGGTCCTGGTTTTAATCATGCAAGTGGCCCTGTTATATTTTCTATAATTTATTTTAAATTACTTTTATACAGAGAACATGATATATACCAGTACATTAATAGGGGCATTTAGTTAACACCTAAAGTGGTCCAATCAGGAATACACATTCAAGAAGTGATTTGTTAACATATCTCAAGTGGCCACAACTACCAGTAGTTCAGTCGCCTTAATTCAGGAGGCCTAATTAGTCTAATACGTGTGAAAATGAATTTTTGCTGATAAAAAAGAATGCTGTACAAGATGTGCCCTCTCCACAAATGTCACATAGGCACCTCAGCCTTCACAAGAACTTGGTGTAAGAATCCAAGGACCTGCTGATTCCCTGCTGCTGCTGCTGCTGCTGCTACTGCTGCTAAATCACTTCAGTCGAGTCCGACTCTGTGCGACCCCATAGACGGCAGCCCACCAGGCTCCCCCATCCCTGGGATTCTCCAGGCAAGAACACTGGAGTGGGTTGTCATTTCCTTCTCCAATGCAAGAAAGTGAAAGTGAAGTCACTCAGTCATGTCCTACTTTTTGTGACCCCATGGACTGCAGCCTACCATGCTCCTCTGTCCATGGGATTTTCCAGGCAAGAGTACTGGAGTGGGTTGCCATTGCCTTCTCTGCCAGTGAACCCAATAGCCTATATATATACTTCAGAAGGAAGCCTGAATTTTAAGATTGAAAATGGGTCCTATATTTTGGCCTAATCAGAGGATTTTGTCACCAGACTTTGACTAGGAAGTTAGCGGAAAGTGAAAGTGAAAGCCTGTCAACCGCATGGACTCTATATAGTCCATGGAATTCTCCAGGCCAGAATACTAGAGTAGGTGCCCATTCCCTTCTCCAAAGTTACCAAATCTGCCTCAACTAACCTTAACTTTTCACAGAAGATGCTATCATGTATCTAAGGACAGAGTTGCGACTTCATTGAAATTACAGAACAGGCTGTATGACTGCTTTTTGTGTTTGTTTGCTAATACACTTTTGTATGTTTGGGAGAATTGAGCTGAGTTTGATTGAAGTGTAATAATCTCATATAGTTGGGCTTCCCTGGTGGCTCAGAGATTAAAGCATCTGCCTGGAATGCGGGAGACTTGGGTTCGATCCCTGGGTCAGGAAGATCCCCTGGAGAAGGAAATGGCAACCCATTCCAGTACTCTTGCCTGGAGAATCCCATGGAGGGAGGAGCCTGGTAGGCTACAGTCCATGGGGTCACAAAGAGTCGGACACAAAGTAGTGATAATGTAGGGGAAATCAACCTCTAAGTATCACTTAACCCTAACTAATAGAAACTATTGTTATCTGCCAAAAATAACCTAATAATAGGAAACCACCAAAGTGGATTATGTCAGCTTGCAACACAAATCTCTCTGCCTCTAGAAAAATGAAAATTAATTTAACTCTTCTATGTTCTTCATATCCATATTCTTCTTTCTCCTCTCAGGTCACTTACCAATTTTTTCATCTTCCTGTACCATTTTCCTCTCTTCTCTGAAAGCTCTGAGCCAGCGTATCTTCTCCTCCAATTTCTTGGCAAAGAATAGATGTATCTCCTCAGTCTCCTTGTTGTGAAGCTTGAAGGCATTTTTCATGCTTACATTAAAGTCATCATCTCTGCCATCTTCAATGTCTACTACCTCATATTTATCCATATCAATGCGGCCTTTGTAGTACAGAATGTCTCTCCGGATCAGGTCCTAGACAGAAAGAAAGAGAAGGCTTTTTGTTGGAGGTATGTGGAGAGTGGGTACAAGGACAGTTGGCACATATGTACAGCATGCTAACACTGTCATTATTCTGGTGTATCAGTGAGAGATGGTTTGGTTTAAATCTGGGCAGGTTACCTTAACTTATGACACTACAGTTGGCTAACTAGATGCTATTAGAGAAATCCGCTGGCCTACATCCATGGATTTTGTCTCAGACCTCAGCCTCAATGCACGTATGTTTACAACAAGACTGCTGATGTGAAGTAGGAACCAGTAAGCCACACATGCACTGCTACAAAGGGCTTTTCCTCTTCTAAAATATTGCAAGCCTTCCAGAAGTATGAAATGAACTGACTAGTTGCCTGAAGTATACTCAGGAATCTAAGTAGGCCATTGAGACTGGCATATCAGAGAGGGGATGAGTGATAAGAATAGCTAGGTAGTCACAGGCTGCTGGCCAGGAAGGATTACCTAGAGAAGGTTGAACACTTAGAATTCTGGGGGTTTTTGGAAAAGGACTCATCTAGCAGGAGAAATGTAGAGAAAGTGAAGAAAAAGCTTCATATGTTGACATGGATGAATCTTACAAATCTTATTGCATGAGAAAAATAATAGTAGTAGTTGGATACAAAGAATATATTGCCTATCCATTATGATTGCTATTTTTATTTTGGGGTATACAAAATTGAATTAAACCCAGTCCATTAGACACTCATAATTATTCAATGTATAGTGCCCTTATATCTCTATTCATTTATTTGCTTACTTGCTTTTAATGATGTATTAAGTTTTGGTGAACCCAATGCCCATTCCAAAACCTATAACACTAAGGCAGCCCACATGTTAAATCACATGCTCATAATTCTCCTGCTTTCTATTCTATATAATTTTATCTCATCTACATGTATTCTGTTTATATAAAGTTAAAAAAAAAAAACAAAAAATGCCATATAATGTTTAGGGATATATACAAAATTTATGAGAAAAATACAACAATGATACATGCCAAATTCAAGGGAATACAAAGAGGAGACTGGGGACAAGAGAGAAAAAAGGGAAATGGATGGAAGAGGGAGAGGAGGAAGATGATATTTATAATGATTTATTTCTTCAATTGAATGTTTTGCCTTGGAAACAAGCAGAGATGATTTTGTCATTTTTGAGACTGCATCCAAATACTGCATTTCTGAATCTTTTTTGACTATGAGGTCTACTACATTTCTTCTAAGGGATTCAAAATAAAGCAGGGCAAAGGCTAATAGAGTTTTGCCAAGAGAATGTACTGGTTATAGAAAACACCATCTTCCAACAACACAAGAGATGACTCTACACATGAATCTACACT
>SJXQ01006955.1:204329-235722 GCA_006408695.1 Aepyceros melampus | reverse complement strand
TTTTTCAAATGAGTCAGCTCTTCTCATCAGGTGGCCAAAGTACTGGAGTTTCAGCTTCAACATCAGTCCTTCCAATGAACATCTAGGATTTATCTCCTTTAGGATGGACTGGTTGGATCTCCTTGCAGTCCAAGGGTTCTCAAAAGTCTTCTCCAACACCACAGTTCAAAAGCATCAATTCTTTGGGGCTCAGCTTTCTTTATAGTCCAAGTCTCATATCCATAATGACCACAGGAAAAACCATAGCCTTGGCTAGATGGACCTTTGTTGGCGAAGTAATGTCTCTGCTTTTTAATATGCTGTCTAGGTTGGTCATAACTTTCCTTCCAAGGAATAAGCACCTTTTAATTTCATGGCTGCAGTCACCATCTGCAGTGACTTTGGAGCCCCCATAAATAAAGTCTGATACTGTTTCCACTGTTTCCCCATCTATTTGCCATGAAATGATGGGACTGGATGCCATGGTGTTAGTTTTCTAAATGTTGAGCTTTAAGCCAACCTTGTGACTCTCCTCTTTCACTTTCATCAAGAGGATCTTTAGTTCTTCTTCACTTTCTGCATAAGGGTGGTGTCACCTGCATATCTGAAATTATCGATATTTCTCCTGGCAATCTTGATTCCAACTTCTGCTTCTTCCAGCCCAGCGTTTCTCATGATGTACTATGAATATAAGTTAAATAAGCAGGGTGACAGTATACAGCCTTGATGTACTCCCTTTCCTATTTGGAACCAGTTTGTTATTCCACATCCAGTTCTAAATGTTGCTTCCTGACCTGCATACAGGTTTCCCAAAAAGCAGGTCAGGTGATCTGGTATTCCCATCTCTTTCAGAATTTTCCACAGTTTATTTTGATCCGCACAATCAAAGGCTTTGGCATAGTCAATAAAGCAGAAATAGATGTTTTTCTGGAACTCTCTTGCTTTTTTGATGATCCTGAAGATGTTGGCAATTTGATCTCTGGTTCCTCTGCCTTTTCTAAAACCAGCTTGAACATCTGAAAGTTCATAGTTCACATACAGCTGAAGCTTGGCTTGGAGAATTTTAAGCATCACTTTACTAGCGTGTGAGATGAGTGCAATTGTGCGATAGTTTGAGCATTCTTTGGCATTGCCTTTCTTTGGGACTAGAATGAAAACTGACCTTTTCTAGTCCTGTGGCCACTGCTGAGTTTTCCAAATTTGCTGGCATATTGAGTGCCGCACTTTCACAGCATCATCTTTCAGGATTTGAAATAGCTCAACTGGAATTCCATCACTTCCACTAGCTTTGTTCATAGTGATGCTTCCTAAGGCCCACTTAACTTCACATTACAGGATGTCTGGCTCTAGGTGAGTGATCATACCATCGTGATGATCTGGGTCATGAAGGTCTTTTTTGTACAGTTCTTCTGTGTATTCTTGCCACCTCTTCTTAATATCTTCTGCTTCTGTTAGGTTCATACCATTTCTGTCCTTTATTGAGCCCATTTTTGCATGAAATGTTCCCTTGGTATCTCTAATTTTCTTGAAGAGATCTCTAATCTTTTTCCATTCTATTGTTTTCCTCTATTTCTTTGCATTGATCACTGAGGAAGGCTTTCTATGGCTCAGATCATGAATTCCTTATTGCCAAATTCAGACTTAAATTGAAGAAAGTAGGGAAAACTGCTAGACCATTCAGGTATGACCTAAATCAAATCCCTTATCATTACACAGTAAAAGTGACAAACAGATTCAAGGGATTAGATCTGATAGTGCCTGAGGAACTATGGATGGAGGTTCATGACATTGTATAGGAGGCAGTGATCAAGACCATCCTCAAGGAAAAAAATGCAAAAAGGCAAAATGATTGTCTGAGGAGGCCTTACAAATAGCTGAGAAATGGAGAGAAGCTAAAGGCAAAGGAGAAACAGAAAGATATACCCGTTTGAATGCAGAGTTCCAAACAGCAAGGAGAATAAGCCTTCCTCAGTGATTAATGCAAAGAAATACAGGGAAACAATAGGATGGGTAAGACTAGAGATCTCTTCAAGAAAATTAGAGATACCAAGGGAATATTTCATGCAAAGATGGGCACAATAAAGGACAGAAATGGTATGGACCTAACGGAAACAGAAGATATTAAGATGAGGTGGCAAGAATACACAGAAGAACTATACAAACAAGATCTTAATGACTCAGATAACCGTGATGGTGTGATCATTCACCGAGAGCCAGATATCCTGGAATGTGAAGTTAAGTGGGCCTTAGGAAGCATCACTACCAACAAAGCTAGTGGAGGTGAGGGAATTCCAGTTGAGCTATTTCAAACCCTAAAAGATGATGCTGTGAAAGTGCAGCACTCAACATGCCAGCAAATCTGGAAAACTCAGCAGTGGCCACAGGACTGGAAAAGGTCAGTTTTCATTCTAATCCCAAAGAAAGGCAAAGCCAAAAATGCTCAGACTACTGCACAATTGCCCTCATCTCACACGCTAGCAAAGTAATGCTCAAAATTCTTCAAGCCAGGCTTCAACAGTACATGAACCCTGAACTTTCAGATGTTCAAGCTGGATTTAGAAAAGGCAGAGGAACCAGAGATCAAACTGCCAGCATCCACTCTGTCATGGAAAAAGCATGAGCGTCCAGAAAAAATCTACTTCTGCATTATTGACTACTGCAAAGTCTTTGTTTGGATCACAACAAACTGTGGAAAATTCTTCAAGAGATGGGAATACCAGACTACCTTACCTGTATCCTGAGAAATGTATATGCAGGTCAAGAAGCAACAGTTAGAGCTGGACATGGAACAACAGACTGGTTCCAAATTGGGAAAGGAGTACATCAAGGCTGTATATTGTCAGCAATTCCTGCTTATTTAACTTACATGCAGAATCCATCATGTTAACTGCCAGACTGGATGAAGCAAAATCTGGAATCAGGATTGCCGAGAGAAATATCAATAACCTCAGATATGCAGATGACACCACTCTTATGGCAGAAGGTGAAGAAGAACTAAAGAGCCTCTTGATGAAAGGGAAAGAGGAAAGTGAAAAAGCTTGCTTAAACTCAATATTCAAAAAACTAAGATCATGGCATCCAGTCCCATCACATAATGGCAAATAGATGGGGAAACAATGGAAACAGAGACAGACTTTATTTTCTTGGGCTCCAAAATCACTGCAGATGGTGACTGCAGCCATGAAATTAAGACACTTGTTCCTTGGAGGAAAAGCTATGACCAACCTAGCTGCTGCTAAGTCTCTTCGGTCGTGTCCGACTCTGTGCGACCCCAGACATGGCAGCCCACCAGGCTCCCACGTCTCTGGGATTCTCCAAGCAAGAACACTGGAGTGGGTTGCCAGACCAACCTAGACAGAATATTAAAAAGCAGAGACATTACTTTGCCTACAAAGGTCCCTCTAGTCAAAGCTATGATTTTTCCAGTAGTCATATATGGATGTGAGAGTTGGACTTTAAAGAAAGCTGAGTACCAAATAATTGATGCTTTTGAACTGTGGTGTTGGAAAACACTCTTGAGAGTCCCTTGGACTGCAAGGAGATTAAACCAGTCCACCCAAATAGAAATCAGTCCTGAAGTTTCATTGGAAGTACTGATGCTGAAGCTGAAACTCCAATACTTTGGCCACCTGATGCAAAGGTCTGATCATTGGAAAAGACCCTGATGCTTGGAGTCATTAAAGGCGGGAGGAGAAAGGGATGACAGAGGATGAGATGGTTGGATGGTGTCACCAACTCAATGGACATGAGTTTGAGCAAGCTCTGGGAGTTGGTGATGGACAGGGAGTTTGAGATGGACAGGGAAGCCTGGTGTGCTTCAGTCCATGGGGTTACAAAGAGATGGACAGGACTGAGCGACTGAACTGAACTGATCTCATATTCCCCAGTCTTCCTAGGTGGCGCTGCGGTAAAGAACCTGCCTGCCAATGTAGGAGATCTAAGAGACATGGGTTTGATCCCTGGGTCAGAAATGTCCCCTCGAGGAGGGCATGGCAACCCACTCCAGTATACTTGCCTGGAGAATCTCATTAATAGAGGAGCCTGATGGGCTATAGTTCATAGGGTCTCAGAGAGTTGGACACAACTGAAGGGACTTAGCACGCATATACTCAGATTCCCAATCCTAAGTCTTCACTCTGCATGGTAAACAGAGCTTTTCTGTAGGGCTGGGGAAGACTGTCTTTAAGGATTCTCAGCATAGCTCTGTCAATCTCAAAACCCTAGGTTGCCAAATACATCATGGTGTTCTTTTCTTTCCATAATGATTATGAATATAAATAAGCTTTTGCATAGAGATTGGTTCTAATCCATTGGGTAATCCTGCTATCAAGTTTACAAGAAAGATAGGTCTGCTATACAGAGTGGGACAATGTAGTTAGAAGCCTGTTTCAGAGTTTGGATTCCTTTTACCATGCTCAAATTGGACAAGTTCAGTCCTGCCAAAATAATGGGGTGGCTCCTTGATGTTTCAGCAGGTTAAGAATCCATCTGTCTGCAACACAGGAGACACAGGAGATGTGGGTTCAATCTCTGGGTCAGGAATATTCCTTGAGTAGGAAATGGCAATCCACTCCAGTATTCTTGCCTGGAAAATTCCATGGAGAGAGGAGCCTGGTGGGCTACAGTCCAAAGGGTCATAAAGAGTCAGACATGACTGAGTGAATAAGCTGCATGCACACTCATGAACTTCTATAATCCATAGGAACACTTTGTGAAACATATACATTAAAAGTAGGCCCTGTCAAACTAACTACAAAAGCAGGACAAGCTGAGGAGAATGTACCAATGTAATCTACTTTGATCCTGTAAAGGCTTGAAACCTGCCTTACAATACATAATACATATGCACATAGACCTGGACCACACAGCTAATAGGTGGGTGCCCACCTGGCTAGAATATAGGCAGATTCAACCCTCCCTCTATTCCTAACTTCAGCATGCTGCTTCCTTTCCCTCTGAATTAGTGTGTCATAAACATTGCTAGCCTTCAAAATCTTTGATAGTTTTCAAAAGTAGAAAGGATGCACATGATCTTAGAGCTAAATTTAAAGCATCAACTGAACCTCCTATTGTTTCTTTAGGTATCTGATAATAATGAATGACAGAGAATTCTGTCTTTGTGGCAGGGGAATAGGACTAGAGGGATGTGTCATTAAAATTCTCCCTTTTCCTGTTCTTTCTGGTTCCCCAGAGAGTTGAAAGTGAGCTTTCAGACATCAGATTAGTCATAAAGCTAAGTGAAGGGATGTACTAGGAATGATTAAGAATGACCCACTGTTCAGAAAACTGACCAGAAAGGGTAGCTAAGGCCACTAAGCAGAACAGAATGGTGGAAAGAATATCAGTTAGAGTCTAAAGTTCTGAGTTTGAATTTTAGCTGCTTAACCTCCTAGCTGTGTGGTACTAGGCAAATGAATTAACCTTGCTGAGCCTCAATTCCCTCAACTATAAAACTAGGAGAGTCATATTTACCTTGTAAAATTGTTGTAAAGCTCAAATCTAAACATGCAGTATCCAGGTCATGAGGCTAGCCTTACCTGATAAACATGGTGCTGAGCTTTCTTGCTTTCAGACCAGTGTTTCATAGATCTTAAAAACTACTTTTGATAAATGTAAAAAACCTATTGCCTCCTTTAGTTCATTTGAACTTTCAAAGTAAGTTAAATATTGCAACTGAAAAGAAATTAAAGTAAAGCAACTCTGAATGTTTTAAAATTTACATAGCTATCCCACTGTCCCTAGAAATTTCATAAACCCTTTCAGGGCAGGGGTGGTATTAGTGGTGGGTGGCAAATACTGTTTGCTACTCACTCACCAAAATCACAGATCTATACCTGGGCTCACACTACTATCCCCTCCCTGACCCAAAGAAGCCTTCTATTCCAGTCCTTTTAGACTTTAAGATCAAATTCACACATTCTTCTTCCTCAAAGCAGCCTTCCATGACTGCACCCTCTAGATCACATCATTACAGTTTTCCTTTTCTGAATGCTAGTACTGACTATGAAGACACTTATGAAGACAGCTATAAAGACTATGAAGACAACCGGCATTCAGTACCACCCTAGTGAATTTGCATTAGTTCTGTTTTATATGTTTTATTGCTAATTTTGCCTGTCCATTCAGGTTGTGCCTCGTACTGAGCTTTATTTGGTTTTGCCTCACTTAGGAGTTATTCAGGGAAGGAGAGTTGATAAAGGCGCAAACATTTTTTCTGCTCAGCTTCTACACATAGCAAGGGGACAAAACTCTCCTGGGCCCTAGTTGCCTGTGGGACTATTGGGACTGGGATGCCCACACGCCAATTGTTAATGGTGATCTGAGTGCTTTCAAAGGCACATGGTGAACTACAGATACTATTTAGACTTCTCTGGTGGCTCAGATGGTAAAGTGTCTGTCTACAGTGTGGGAGATCTGGGTTCGATCCCTGGGTGGGGAAGATCTCCTGGAGAAGGAAATGGCAACCCACTCCAGTATTCTTGCCTGGAAAATCTGATGGATGGAGGAGCCTGGTAAGTTACAGTCCATGGGGTCGCAAAGAGTTGTACATGACTGAGCTTTCACTTTCACTTTCACAGATGCTATTTGGGTCTTCACAATTTCTCTGTCTAAATGGGGTTGTTTCTAATAGGATGGTCACCGTCCTCCTTTTCCTTCTACTCATCCAAGTTGGAGGAGATTAAGGGAGCTAGTGCTTCTCTAGGATGGTCCTGCATCTGCAGCCAAGCACTCTGGCCCTGGCTCTAGCCATTTCTCCAGAAAGGAGCTTATCCCCATCCCTGACATTATGTGATTGAAACAGCTGGGAGCTGTTTGAACTTGGCCTCACTGGGTATTCATGGTGTTTACTGAAACACTACAGCACATTTTGTACAAATGACAGATGCTGCAGTCTAAGGAATGCAACTGTTCAGGATTGCAGTTTGCCTCACTTGCTTGTCAGCAAGGTTCTCCCTACCCCTTTTGAGGGGGCCCTGGCTACTCACCTCTAGCCTAACAACCCTGGTTTTCTCTTCAGATCCTGAGGAAGGCACAAGGTGCTAGGACTGGATTTGTCTTTATCATTATAGCATTGCAGCATCTAGAGTACATTCTTTTTTAAATTAATTTATTTTAATTGGAGGCTAATTACTTTACAATATTGTAGTGGTTTTTGCCAAACATTGACATAAATCAGCCATAATGACAACAGTGAACACTTAAACAACAGACATTATGCAGTAGACACTACTATAAATACTTTTCCCTCAGCTTTATTGAGGTATAAATAACAAAACATATATATTTAAGGTATTCAATCTGATGTTTTTATATAGTATGCATTATGTAATGATCTTCACAATCAAGTTAATTAACATATCTATCATCTCACATAGTTGTCTTTTTTTGAGATGAGAAAATACTTCAGATCTATTTTCTTAGCAAATTTCAATTATACAATACAGTGTTGCTAACTATAGTCACCATATGTATAATACATTAGCTATCCAGAACTCATTTATCCTACATAACTGAAAGTTTTTACCCTTTGACCAACATCTCCCCATTTTCTCCACCCAAATGAGCCCCAGCAACCACCATTCTACTCTCTACCTTTATGAGTTGGACTGTTTTAAATTCCATATATAAATGTGATAATACAGTATTTGTCTTTCTCTGCCTTATTTTACAAAGCATAATGTCTTCTAGGTTCAACCATGTTGTTGGGCACAGCAGGGTTTCTTTCTTTTTCAATACTGAATAATATCTCATTGTGTATATGTGTGTGTGTATGATGTTACCTTTAAGTGTTCATCCTTTGGCAACTACACTTTGCATTTATTAACTTAAATCATCCTCATTATCTTAAAAGTTAGGTACTGTTATAATCCCATTTTATGAGAAACTGTGGACAAAGAACAGTTAAGAAACTTGCTCAGGAATAAAAGCTATGCTATTTATGGCATAGCTGGGATTTGAGTCTAAGCTATCTGGCTCTAAAAATCTGTTCTTGTTTTAACCACTGTGTATACAACCATGAAATTAAAAGATGCTTACTCCTTGGCAGGAAAGTTATGATAAACCAAGAGAGCATATTAAAAAGTAGAGACATTACTTTGCCAACAAAGGTCCATCTAGTCAAGGTTACAGTTTTTCCAGTAGTCATGTATGGATGTGAGAGTTGGACTATAAATAAAGCTGAGCACTGAAGAATTGATGCTTTTGAACTGTGGTGTTGGAGAAGACTCTTGAGAGTCCCTCAGACTGCAAAGACCAGTCCATTCTAAAGGAAATCAGTCCTGAGTGTTCATTGGAAGGACTGATGCTGAAGCTGAAACTCCAATACTTTGGCCATCTGATGCGAAGAACTAACTCATTTGAAAAGATCCTGATGCTGGAAAAGGTTGAAGGCAGGAGAAGAAGGGAATGACAGAGGATGAGATGTTTAGATGACATCACCAACTCAACGGACATGAGTTTGAGTAAACTCTGGGAGTTGGTGATGGACAAGGAGGCCTGGCATGCTGCAGTTCATGGGGTTTCAAAGAGTTGGACATGACTGAGCGACTGAACTGAACTGAACTGATACTGCCTCTGAATAAAAACTTCCTGAATGAATGATTATGAAATATTTACCATGTGCCAGGCCCTATAACTGCATTAACTCATTTAACACTGAGGTACAACACACTTGTACATGTACATGAACTTGCATGAGGTACAACAACATGCAACACTTCCTTGCATGTAGATACTATTCAGTTCAGCTTGATGATCCCATTTTGCAGATGAGGGGATAATAAAAGGCACCTAGGAGGTGTCCAAGATTATATAGCTGATGGGAAAAAGGCAATTGGTGGTCTCTTGTCTGGCTCTAGAACCCATGATCTTAACATTATGGTTCACTGCATCCCATTACTTCAAGTGATTTGCCTCAAAGCCTCCTCAGGTGAATTCTATCATCAGGTTGACTTGACACTGATAAGAATCGAGACTTAAAGAACTGGCGCAAGGTTAAGCAAATTAGTAAGAGACAGTAGAGTCTTAGACTGAGGTGTTCTTGTTTTAAATCCACTGGTTTTAAAGTAGAAATCTTGTTTTTTTCTACTTTATTCCATCTCTGACACATTTTTGAATTGTTCCAAATGCCTCAACCTCCAAGTCTGGCCTTTTAGTTCATGAAAAAAATGGTCCAAAGGCAGAAAGTTCCATGAACAGAAGAAATTATCTCTCCAGCATCCATCCCTACATTCAATTTAGTTCCAATTCTCTCAGAATATGATGAAAGCAACAAAAAACTAAGCAGTTATGATGCAGGGGACAACAGAGCATGTCCAGACTGGCACAATTGATGAAAGATAGGGAAAAGGCTGTTTGCAGCAACAGCAGAGTTATAAGAATATTGGTGGATGATTGACTGAGGAAGAGGAAAAGGGGTTCTCTCTTCCTCAGTAAAATATGAAAGGGAAGAAACAAAAAAAGGGTAAAATTTCCAGAAGCCACTAAATCATTTCCAATATAATCATCTCAGGAGGAAAATAACAAAAAAAAATTAAACAAAATTAAATTCGGATAACAATTATATGTACTACTGTGGGCAAAAATTCCTGAGAAGAAATGGATTAGCCCTCACAGTCAACAAAAGAGTTCAAAATGCAGTACTTGAGTGAAATGAAAATGAAAGGTGCCCAGTCATCTCTGACTTTTTGCAACCCTATGGACCATACAGTCCATGGAATTCTCTAGGCCAGAATACTAGAATGGGTAACCTTTCCCTTCTCCAGGGGATCTTACCAACCAGGAATCAAACCAGGGCCTCTTGCACTGCAGGCAGATTCTTTACCAACTAAGCTATCATGAAATCCTAGTACTTGGATACAATCTCAAAAACAACAGAATGATCTTGGTTTGTCTCCAAGGCAAACCATTCAACATCACAGTAATCCAAGTCTATGCTCCAACCACTAATGCCAAAGAAGCTGAAGTTGGACAGTTCTGTGAGGACCTACGAGACCTTCTATAATCAACATCCAAAAAAAGATGTCCTTTTCATCATAGAGGACTAGAATGCAAAAGCAGGAAGTCAAGAGATACCTGGAGTAACAGGCAAGTTTGGCCTTGGAGTACAAAATGTATCAGGGCAAAGGCTAACAGAGTTTTGTCAAGGGAACACACCAGTCATAGCAAACATCCTCTTCCAACAACACAAGAGACAACTCTACACATGGACATCACCAGATGGTCAACATTGAAAAAATCAGATTGATTACATACTTTGAAGCCAATGATGGAGAAGCTGTATACAGTCAGCAAAAAACAAGACCTGGAGCTGACAGTGGCTCAGATCATGAACTCCTTATTGAAAAATTCAGGCTTAAATAAAAGAAAGTAGGGAAAACCACAGGCCATCAAATCCCTTATGATTATACCATGTAGGTGACAAATAGATTCAAGGGATTAGATCTGGTAGACAGAGTCCCTGAAGAACTAAGGACAGAGGTTTGTAACAATGTACAGGAGGCAGTGACCAAAACCATTCCAAAGAAAAAGAACTTCAAGAAACCAAGGTGGTTGAGGAGGCTTTACAAATAGCTGAGAAAAGGAGAAAAGCAAAAGGTGAAGGAGAAAGGTAAAGATATACCAAACTGAATGAAGAGATCCAAAGAATAACAAGGAGAGAGAAGAAAGACTTCTTAAGCAAACAATGCAAAGAAATAGAAGAAAGCAATAAAATGGGAAAGACTAGAAATCTTTTCAAAAAATCGGAGATATCAGGGGAGCATTTCATACAAGGATGGGCATGGTAAAAGGGCAGAATTGTAAGGACCTAACAAAAGCAGAGGAGATTAAGAAGAGATGGCAAGAACAGAAGAACTATACAAAAAAGGTCTTAATGACTCAGATAAACACAAATATGTAGTCACTGTTCTAGAGCCAGACATCCTCGAGTGTGAAGTCAAGTGGGCCTTAGGAAGTATTACTGAAAACAAAGCCAGTGGAGGTAATAGAATTCCAGCTGAACTATTTCAAATCCTAAAAGATGATGCTGTTAACAAGCTACACTCAATATGTCAGCAAATTTGGAAAACTCAGCAGTGGCCAAAGGACTGGAAAAGGTCAGTTTTCATTCCAATCTCAAAGAAGAGCAATGCCAAAGAATGTTCAAACTACTTTACAGTAGTGCTCATTTCAAAAGCTAACAACTCAAAATCCTTTCAGCTAGGCTTCAGCAGTACATGAACTGAGAAATTCCAGATGTATAAGCAAGGTCTAGAAAAGGCAGAGGAACCGGAGGTCAAATTACTAACATTCATTGGATCATAAAGAAAGCAAAGGAATTTCAGAAAAATATCTATTTCTGCTTCATTAACTACGCTAAAGTCTTTATGTAGATGACAACAAACTGTGGACAATTCTTAAAGAGATGGGAATGCCAGACCACCTTACCTGTCTCCTGAGAAGGCTGTATGCAGGTCAAGAAGCAACTTTTAGAACAGGACATGGAACAATGGACTGGTTCAAAATTGGCAAAGGAGTATGTCAAGGTTGTATTTGTCACCCTGTTTATCTAACTTAGATGCAGAGTATATCATGAGAAATGCCAAGCTGGATGAATCACAAGCTGGAATCAAGATTGGCAGGAGAAAGATCAACAGCCTCAGATATGCAGATAATACCACTCTAATGGCAGAAAGTGCAGAGGAACTAAATAGCCTCTTAATGAGGGTGAAGGAGGAGAGTGAAAAAGCTGGCTTAAAACTCAACACTCAAAGAAGTAATATCATGGCATTCAGTACCATCACGTTATGATAAATAGATGGGGAAAAATTGGGAGCAGTGACCAGTTTATTTTCTTGGGCTCTAAAATCATTGCAGACAATGACTGCAACCAGGAAATTAGAAGACACTTGCTCCTTGGAAGAAAAGCTATGACAAACCTAGACAGCATTTTAAAAAGCAGAGATATCACTTTGCCAGCAAAGTATAGTCAAAGCTATGGTTTTCCAGTAGTCTTACATGGATGTGAGATTTGGACCATAAAGAAGACTGAGCACTGAAGAATTGATTCTTTCAATCTGTGGTGCTGGAGAAGACTTTTGAGAGTCCCTTGGACTGCAAGGAGATCAAATCAGTCAATCCTTAAGGAAATCAACCCTGAATATTCATTGGAAGGACTGATGCTGTTGATGCTGAAGCTGAGGCTCCAATACTTTAGCCACCTGATGAGAAGAGCTGATTCACTGGAAAGGACCCTGATACTGGGAAAGACTGATAGCATGAGGAAAAGAAGGCAACAGAGGATGAGATGATTGGATAGCATCACCTATTTAATGGACATTAGTTTGAGCAAACTCAGGGAGATACTGAAAGACAGAGAAGCCTGGTGTGCTGCAGTCCATGAGGTGACATAAAGTCAGACACGATTTAGTGACTGAACAACAACAAGATGCAGAGGAGCAGAAACATAAGTGATATCATAATGGACAAAAAAAAAGGCTTATCTAGATTTTTCAAAACAAAAATGACAAAGAGGGAAGCAGCAAAAGTTAAGAAAGGAATCACATAGTTAGAAGCCACTGGTGTCATTTTCCACCAAGTATAATGATCCTTAGAAAGCATCTTCATATATATATTCACACACATATATGCACACTCTGAAACAAGCTACATGTTTTTCAAGCTGTTCTAAGTGGTGTACACAATCCCAACTTCCAGTTGGGGAAGTTTTAGCTTAACTTTTTGGGAATGGACAGAATCTTGAGAGCTAGATGAGAACTTGTTAATAATAACTGGGCCAAATGATCTCAGGAATCAGGTCTTTCAATCTCTCTTATACTATTTCTGGCAGGAAAACATCTAGCTCCTTGGTGGTACATCTAGTGATGGAGGGGCTTCCCCAATGGCTCAGTGGGTAAAGAATTCACTTGCAATGTAGGAGATGCAGATTTGATCCCTGGGTTCGGATGATCCTTTGGAGGAGGAAATGGCAACCCACTCCAGTATTCTTAACTGGAGAATCTCATCGACAGAGGACTGAGCATGCATGCTAATGATGGAGACCTCACTATCTTACAAGGCTGATTATTTCTTTATTGGGTTGGGAGAAGACTAACAAGTACCTACTAGGTGTAATGCCCTCTATCAGACATTTTATATGCACTGATTTCATGTAATCTTCACAATCCTGTAGAGTAGCTGTTATCTCCATTTTACAGACAATAAAGTAAAGGTGGAGGAAGTGAAAAGTCATTTGTTTGAAATCATGTAGTTAGGGAGTGCTGGAACTAAGGAGCCCAAATTCTGACCATAAATTTTATGCTTTTTCTACCATTCCACATTCCTTCTATCTCCAAGGAAACCTTAGAAAATCTGAAGCACCAGGCTAAAATCATGATATTTTCTATCTAGTGCAACCTGCTCATCAACTACTCTAGTTAATGGCAAGATAGAACTGGATTTTATGTGACATGATCTGTTGTTAGGAAACCAATGGTGAGTCCCTGTCACTGTACCTCCATTTAAATGTTCACCTCTGTTTGATAATCTATTATAGAATTCTGACAAGCTCAATGGGAATAATGACATAGAGGTTACTAATGAAAAGTCTGGAGCTAGCTTTCCTAGATTCAATTCCTGGCTCCATCACTCAATAGCTATGATATCACCTTGGGAATATTATATTGGGTTGGTCAACAAGTTCCTTTGTTTTTTTAAGCAAAAATAAAAGATACATTTTCCATTTTCACCAAGAACTTTATTGAACAATATATTCAGGCTTTTGTTCCATTACCTTCTGTCAATTTTTAGGCAACTTCATAAGCATATAACTTCTCTGTACCTCCCTTTATATACATTTAAAATGGGAAAATAATAGTACTTACCTCAATGTTTGTTGTGATGGTTAAATTGAGTTAATGAAAATAAAGGTCTTAGAACATAATCAGAGAGGTACATAGTGAATGTTAGTCCACCATTGTCAATCTGTATTTTCTGGAATCTTTCAAATTTTGAAAACTGGTACAACATGAACAGTGAACTTCCAGATGTTCAAGCTGGTTTTAGAAAAGGCCGAGGAATCAGAGATCAAATTGCCAACATCCGCTGGATCACCAAAAAAGGAAGAGAGTTCCAGAAAAAACATCTATTTCTGCTTTATTGACTATGCCAAAGCCTTTGACTGTGTGGATCACAATAAATTGTGGAAAATTCTGAAAGAGATGGGAGTACCAGACCACCTGACCTGCTTCTTGAGAAACCTATATGCAGGCCAGGAAGCAACTGTTAGAATTGGACATGGAAAAACAAACTGGGTCCAAATAGGAAAAGGAGTATGTCAAGGCTGTATATTGTCACCTGCTTATTTTAATTATATGCAGAGTACATCATGAGACATGCTGGGCTAGAAGAAGCACAAGCTGGAATCAAGATTGTTGGGAGAAATATCAATAACCTCAGGTATACAGATGACACCACCCTTATGGTACAAAGTGAAGAGGAACTAAAAAGCCTCTTGATGAAAGTCAAAGAGGAGAGTGAAAAGTTGACTTAAAGTTCAACATTCAGAAAATAAAGATCATGGCATCTGGTCCCATCACTTCATGGGAAATAGATGGGGAAACAGTGGAAACAGAATCAGACTTTATTTTTTGGGCTCCAAAATCACTGCAGATGGAGACTGCAGCCATGAAATTAAAAGACACTTAATCCTTTGAAAGAAAGTTATGACCAACCTAGATAGCATATTCAAAAGCAGAGACATTACTTTGCCAACAAAGGTCTGTCTAGCCAAGGCTATGATTTTTCCAGTGGTCATGTATGGATATGAGAGTTGGACTGTGAAGAAAGCCGAGCGCTGAAGAATTGATGCTTTTGAACTGTGGCGTTGGAGAAGACTCTTGAGAGTCCCTCAGACTGCAAAGAGATCCAACCAGTCTATTCTAAAGGAGATCAGTCCTGGGTGTTCATTGGAAGGACTGATGCTAAAGCTGAGACTCCAATACTTTGGCCACCTCATGCGAAGAGTTGACTCATTTGGAAAGACTCTGATGCTGGGAGGGATTGGGGCAGGAGGAGAAGGGGATGACAGAGGATGAGATGGCTGGATGGCATTACTGACTCGATGGACATGAGTTTGGGTAAACTCTGGGAGTTGGCGATGGACAGGGAGGCCTGGCGTGCTGCAATTCATGGGGTTGCAAAGAGTCGGACATGACTGAGCGACTAAACTGAACTGAATTGATAGTGTTTTGATTGATCTCCTAGAACACATGATTCTGTTGCGTTTATCTACAGCAATTCTGCTGGGGACATCTGAGAATTATTTCAGTGTCCAATGACATATGTATTTTTAAATTATTTTAGATCACAAGCCCTAAGAAGGCAGAGCTGTCTGGCACAGAGCAGGGGATCAATAATTACAGTATGAAATTCAGAACACTGAAGTGTTTTCTTACAACTACAGATACTTTTGGTTTAAATTTCCCCTCAACAGGTTTATGCTCTTTTTCCATTGACAGAGAAGTTTTGTGTTCCTCTGTTAATAGTAAATTATTTGTCCTTAGCAGGGAGCTGACAGAATATCACTTTTTTTCTTCTTTCTTTGAACAGATCTTTTTCTTTACTTTATTTTACTTTACAATACTGTATTGGTTTTGCCATACATCAGCATGAATCCGCCATGGGTGTACACATATTCCCAATCCTGAACCCCCCTCCCACCTCCCTCCCCATACCATCTTTCTGGGTATTACTCAGCCATTAAAAAGAATACATTTGAATCAGTTCTAATAAGTGGATGAAACTGGAGCTGATTATACAGAGTGAAGTAAGCCAGAAAGAAAAACACCAATACAGTATACTAACACTTATATATGGAATTTAGAAAGATGGTAATGATAACCCTGTATGCAAGACAGCAAAAGAGACACAGATGTACAGAATAGTCTTTTGGACTCTGTGGGAGAGGGAGAGGGTGGGATGATTTGGGAGAATGGCATTGAACAGATCTTTTAAAATCATTGATATTATCTTAAAATCTTTAAAAACTAACTTTTACCCATTCTAGGATTCATGAAACTAACTTTGTCATTCCTATTAAACATTCTACCACATATAAAATGTTACATATTATCTATCCACTTGCTAGGGCCCCAAGTTTCCTCTTCCTTTTAAAATATGAACTCATCAGAAAGCTTAGTGTAGTGACATTTGATTACTTAGATTTCTTGTCCCCTTTTTTCCTTGTAAAAAGATTACTGTGTTCTGGGGCATCATTTTTAAATCTGTGCCTAAGGTGAGTGCCTTACTCACCCAGTTCTAGTCCTGGCCCTTCTCCTTCTTTTCCTTTGTAGATTTCCTTTGCCAAAGGAATCTTCACCTTCAAAAGGCTCTTTCCATGTCTTCCGGCTCTACCTCATAAGGAAAGTGTTTTATAGCAATGACAAGAGGTCTCTCAACCACTCAGCAGACAAAGGACCTTGTCTCTTTCTATACCTTATTTTGGCTTCATGGTCATTTCTCAGAAGTTTATTCCCTATTTGCTGAATAGAAAGGCCTATTTTAGGTATCAAGTAGAAATCCTCAACCATAACCTCAACACAAGCATCATATATAGCTTTAACAGCCTTTGAAAAATCAATCTGTAGTTGCTCATGCTCTGAGAAACCAGAGTCAAGAAGGCCCAGGTATGTAGTTAGTGCCCTTTATACTCAAGAGTCTGAGTTAGCTTTGTTCTGGAAGGTGAGTCCACAGTTCTTGCTAGAAAAAGAAGCCTCTCATTGGAAGAAAGCTATGCTAGCTTCAAGGTTTCTCTTGTTTTTGTGATCCTTGTTGCCTGCTACCCCTATCTTGCCAGGTTGGCTTGCTTGAACCCCCAACCCTGCCTTGACTTCTGGTTTCTCCTTAATCACTGGCTCATACTAGCTGGCCTGGAGCTGACTCTCATCCCATTTTATTCTTCTGCTGCCCCTTGCTCATAAACTAATCCCACTGTCCATCTTGTTTCTTCCCTTTATTCCTAGCCTTTGCCTCACTATTTTGTGTCCTGGCTCCTGGCTCTGTCTCTTAGTTTCTTATATCTATCTCTTTATAGAGCTGAGTTTCCATTTTACTTAAAGTAATCTCAGCCTTGGCAGACAGGTACCCAGATTAACAGGGTCTGAGTTGTGCACAACTCTAAAACCAGCTTCCTAATTTTTTTCTGTGTCTCTCTATGACTGGTTGTTCTGAGTATAAAAGTGCCTCAGTGGGAAGAATGGGCAGATGCCTATGGGTAACATGGCTGATATGCTGAGAATTTCCTTGGCTACCTAAATTAACCCTCAAAAATCTGCCTCCTGATTTGATGTAAGTCTAGGGAAGATTTGCAGGTAAATAATAAGAGGGCTGGGTGCTTAGTCAAGTTCCAGATTCCTAAAAATTATCTCTTCCAGGGTCAGGTCAAGATCAATGCAGTAACTATCTCCATTAACTAGCCAGCTATCAATTCCAGAGCTGGTACTTAAAAGCTTATCCCCAAACACTGAGGAGGTTTCACTTGAAACTCAATTTGTTCCCTCAATGTACCGTCAAAGGAAAATAAACAAATATTTAATACAAGATATGGCATACACAGAGAAGAGAGGCTTAAAAACAAATGTGTGATTCTTGTTCCAGGTTGAAAAAAAAAAAAAAAAAGAAAGTCGTATCCAACTCCTTGTGACTCCATGGACTGTAGCCCACCAGGCTCCTCTGTCCATAGAATTCTCCAGGCAAGAATATTGGAGTGGGTTGCCATTTCCTTCTCCAGGTTAGAAAACATCACCTAATGTTTCATGACTTAGTATTCCCTTACAAAGGTATTTGCTATGGGTGAGGAAGAGAAAAAAGGGAGTGAGTTATGGAGAAAGAGCCAAGGGTAGGATGGTGAATTTAAAGCCACTCTAAGGATTTATTTGGAAGGAATGATGCTAAAGCTGAAACTCCAGTACTTTGGCCACCTCATGCAAAGAGTTGACTCATTGGGAAAGACTCTGATGCTGGGAGGGATTGGGGGCAGGAGGAGAAGGGGATGACAAAGGATGAGATGGCTGGATGACATCACTGACTCGATGGACGTGAGTCTGAGTGAACTCTGGGAGTTGGTGTGGACAGGGAGGCCTGGCGTGCTGCGATTCATGGGGTCGCAAAGAGTTGAACACGACTGAGCAACTGAACTGAACTGAGGCATTCTTTGGTTTTGCCCTCCTCTTTTACTTTCCCTGGTCCCAAATTCTTTCCAGCAGTCCTTGGAGCCAAAAGTTATCTGAACTCCCTATCCTAAGGGAGGAGGTAGAGGAAACAGTATCCAATCTGGAGGAATCAGGCTGAAAACAAATGTCACCCTCCTACCCACCAAGGAGAAGATACTAAGAAACAAACACTCATACTGAGTTAATCATAAGAGTAAGACATTTTCTCAAATGAATTAAAGAGAAGAGAATGTAAAGGAGAGCACAGTTGAGAGTTATAGGGATGTGACTCACCTTATAGGGGAAATGGGTAGGGGAACAGGGAAACTTCCTATTACAAGGGTATCTACCTATAAGGGTAAATTAGGATGTCCTGTATTGGTTCCTAGGGCAGTAAGAGCCAGATGGGCAAAGCTATTAGAGAATAAATGGGAGGAGGTGCTCAGGGAAGCCACTGTTCACAAACTAGGATAGAGATATTACAATATTTTTAGGAACTGGTACAGATCAGCAGTGTAGTCTATCAGCTCTGGGTGGAAGAGAGTGAGAAAGATCACCATGAAGAGAAGGAGGGAAAAGTGTAAAAAATATGCCAACACAAAATTTATGAATTTCAGAGTTTCACAGCCAATAAGACAGCACTGCCTGTGATGTCAAGGCATATCAGTGATCATGATATGGAATTGCTGCCAATTTCCTGTCTTGTTCTTGCAGGGTTGCCCACCTCATTTGGAGCAAGGGATGACAGTGAGGAAGGGTCTGGTACTCCCTGAGGTGACCATCTCCCTCAGGGAAGAAAGGGGTAGGGTTACCTTCTTGCAGAGGACCATCTGGTGGTCAAACAGGAAGAAGACTCGCTGCTGGTTGCGGCCATAGGGCTGGTAGATCCAGGCCATCTCCCCAGTGTAGATCAGCTCCGAGCTCCTGTCTAGGATGTCTCACCCTGGAAAGGATATATGATAATGAGAGGCAGCCAGGCAGGAAGCATGACATCTTCATCTGCCTGGAGACACCTAGAGTTGACTATATGCTGGGAAATAAGCAGGACAGAAAGGGACTAGTGAGGAAGAGGGAATGGAGGGAGGGACCCCTGGGAGACCCTGAAAGGCTCCATGAGTTATAAATACCCATAGTCTTGTTTACCCTGAGGTCAAATGAGCCCCGCTACCCTGGACTGCTACAGTTCTTTACCATTTGCTCTCTGGCCGCAGAGACACCAGCTGCCTTGAGATAGCTGTCTGTTTGTCTCTCTCTCTCATATTCTCCCTCTCTCTTTTTTTTTTTGTTTCTATGAATCTCTCTTTCCATCCCAATCTTTCATCCCAGTTCTAGACTTTAAGTCTCTTTCTTGTACCTGAAGAGTAAAGCCTGAGCAGGTGCGAGAAGTCGCTTTGTTTCCTAGACAAGTAAAACAAGACAAGGAGGGATAAAGAGGAGATGATTTTTAAGGGAGAGAAAGAGAATCCATTCATCCTCTTAAAATTGTGTTTCCTTCTTTTCTCAGTTCATTAAAATATACTGATTAATTAGGAAATTTTATCACCACATGCTACCTTGGTCTGATATTCAGAAAGCTTGAATATCTTGCTTATCTTTCTTGCTATGTAGAATCAGACACACACCAAAAGCCCCATCAAGACACTTAACTCTTAGCTAATTCTATTCCCCAGTTTCCAAGAGCATTTTATTTGTGGGAACTTGATATGTAGGGGTGTATGTCAGATGCCAAGCCATATCTGGCCCTGTTCTTAAGGAGTTTATACCTCAGCAGAGAAGTCTAATACAGGTATGCTCAGAACTTGTGGAATGCAAGGCAAACCATCGAGACAAAGAGCAGTGGCTCCATGATTCAGGAGAGGTAATACTGAGCACCTACAGGGGTCAGACATCATGCTACATACTTTCACTCTGTCTCTTGAGCATCACAATAGACCTGAGAGGTAGATAGTCTTGCTATCATTGTATAGTCTAAGGGACAAAGAGGTCAAGTGATCAGCCATAGTCACCCCCAGCTAATTAGCAAAATATCCATAATCCAAACCTAAGTCTGCAACTCCAGAAAGTATGCTCATTTTTGCCAATACATTATATTGTCTCTAGGCTAAAAAGGCACTGAAGGGTCAGTCCCTTCCTCTCTCTGGGTCTCAGTTTTTCTAGCTGTTAAATGAAGTATGTGAGGATGATCTCTAAGATCTTAGCCCTGACACTCTAATGCTAAGATCTCAGCCTTGCACCAAAAAGTTTCAAGTCAGAGTTAGACATGGGGCCTTCTGCATTTTCCTGGAAACAATCAGAGGCAAACAACCTAGGCAAGGCAGTGGCACAAAGAGAGGGGTAGCTAGAAATGGTATTCTTGAGCATACCACTTTTTTTTTCAGTCTAAGAGATAGGAAGAAAAACAGGAACTTGGTGGAAATATTTTCTAATAATACAACCTCAAAAAGAAAGCTCAGTGATACTAGTGTGACTCCAGACCACAGCCTAGGGGCTCCTTGGAATTTTGGTAAACATTCCTCCTTGGCGGGCCCACATACTAACCCAGAACCTCTGGAGGCCCAGGACTAGGAAAAGAATTCTTGAGAGTGTGGGGGCTGTGTGAGGTTTTAGTGTTGGAGGGATGGGAAACTGAAAGTGGTACCACTCGTCCATGCCCCAACTTGAGGCAGGCCAGGAACATGTATTAAAATCCATTTTAAACATGTATGAAGTGAAAGAAAGGTATAAAGGGGGCCAATGCTATACAAAGATGCCCAGGATGACTTTTAAAGGATGATCAGACCAAGGGTACTGCTCATTTCCATCTGATCCACCCACTCTACCAGTGAGGAGTACCCCAATTCTATCAATTCTGTTCTAAGTACTAGCCATGAGTGCCACTTGGTGTCATTCTACCAAGAAGGAAACTTGAATAAATACACCTCTGTGCTCACCAAGCTGACTGTTGTCAGGTAACTCTCTTATGTTCTCTGTTCCTCAGTTTCCCATTTAAAATGATGATAATAATATGACCAATCTCATCTGGGTGTTGTAAGAATTATATAACATACAAAGTACTTAGAAAAGTACATTCCACATAATGATAGCTACTATCTTGAATATTACTGTGTGCCCCGAATCTTGTGCCACATGCTCCTATTAATACTCATAACCCAATAAGGAATGTACTGGTCAGTTCAGTTTCATCTGACTCTTTGCAACCCCATGGACTGCAGCATACCAGGGTTTCCTGTCCATCACTAAATACCAGAGCTTACTCAAACTCAAGTCCATCGAGTCAGTGATGCCATTCAACAATCCCATCTACTGCCGTCCCCTTCTTCTCCTGCCTTCAATCATCAGGGTCTTTACCAATGAGACAGTTCTTCGCATCAAGTGACCAAAGTATTGGAACTTCAGCTTCAGCATCAGTCCTTCCAAAGAATATTCAGGGCTGATTTCCTTTAGGATTGACTGGTTTAATTTCCTTGCAGTCCAAGGGACTCTCAAGAGTTTTCAACATGATACAAAAGCATCAGTTTTTTGGCATTCAGCTTTCTTCATGGTCCTATTCTCACATCCATACATGACTAGTGGAAAAACCATAGCTTTGACTAGGTGGACCTTTGTTGGCAAGGTAATGTCTCTGCTTTTTAATATGCTGTCTAGGTTGGTCACAGCTTTTCTTCCAAGGAGCAAGCGTCTTTTACTTTCATGGCTGCAGTTACCATCTGAACTGAATTTGGAGCCCCGCAAAATAAAGTTTGTCACTGTTTCCATTGTTTCCTCATCTATTTGTAATGAAGTGATGGGACCAGATGCCATGATCTTAGTTTTCTGAATGCTAAGTTTTAAGCCAACTTTTTGACTCTTTGACTCTCTTCTTTCACTTTCATCAAGAGACTCTTTAGTTCCTCTTCACTTTCTGCCATAAGAGTGGTATCATCTGCATATCTGAAGTTATTGATATTTCTGTCAGGAATCTTGATTCTAGCTTGTGCTTTATCCAGCCCAGCATTTCTCATGATTACTCTGCATATAAGTTAAATAAGCAGGGTGACAATATATAGCCTTGCCATACTCTTTTGCCAATTTGGAACCAGTCTGTTGTTCCATGTCCAGTTCTAACTGTTACATTTTGACTTGAATACAGATTTCCCAGGAGACAGGTAAGTTGATCTGGTATTCCCATCACTTTAACAATGTTCCACATTTTGTTGTGATCCACAGTCAAAGGCTTTGGAGTAGTCAATAAAGCAGAAATAAATGTTTTTTTTTTTTTTTTTCCTGGAACTCTCTTGCTTCTTCTATGATCCTATGGATTTGGCAATTTGATCTCTGGTTCCTCTGCCTTTTCTAAATTCAGCTTAAACATCTCAAAGTTCTCTGTTCATGTACTATTGAAGCCTGTCTTGGAGAATTTTGAGCATTACTTTGAGCAATTGTGTGGCAGTTTGAACATTCTTTGCATTGCCTTTCTTTGGGATGGAATGAAAACTGACCTGTGGCCACTGCTGAGTTTTCCAAATTTGCTGACATATTGAGTGCAGTACTTTAACAGAATCATCTTTTAGGACTTGCAATAGCTTAGCTGGAATTACATCACCTCCACTAGCTTTGTTCATAGTGATGCTTCTTAAGGCCCATTTGACTTCAGACTCCAGTATGTCTGGCTCTAGGTGAGTGATCACATCATCATGGTAACATGGGTCATTAAGATCTTTTTTGGATAGTTCTTCTGTGTATTCTTGCCACCTCTTAATATCTTCCGTTTCTCTTATGTTCATACCACTTCTGTCCTTTATTGTGGCCATCTTTGCATGAAATATTCTCTTGGTGTCTCTATTTTTTCTGAAAGAGATCTTTAGTCTTTCCCATTCTATTGTTTTCCTCTATTTTGCATTGATCACTGAGGAAGTCTTTCTTATCTCTCCTTGTTATTCTTTCAAACTTTACATTCAGATGGGTATATCTTTCCTTTTTTCCATTTCCTTTCGCTTCTTTTCTCAGCTATTTGTAAGGCCTCTTCAGACAACCATTTTGACTTTTTCATTTCTTTTACTTGGGGATGGTCTTGATCACTGCCTGCTGTACAATGTCATGAACTTCTATCCATAGTTATTCAGGCATTTTATCAGATATAATCCTTTGAATCTACTTGTCACTTCCACTGTATAATCGTAAGGGATTTAAGTTATACCTGAATGGTCTAGTGGTTTTCCCCACTTTCTTCAATTTAAATCTGAATTTGGCAACAAGGAATTCATGATCTGAGCCACAGTCAGCTCCAAGTCTTGTTTTTGCTGATTATATGGAGCTTCTCCATCTTTGGCTGCAAAGAATATAATCAATCTGATTTTGGTATTTATCATTCGGTGATGCCCATGTGTAGAGTCTTCTCTTGTGTTGTAGGAAGAGGGTGTTTGCTAAGACCAATGCATTCTCTTGGCAGAAGTCTATTAGCCTTTGCCCTGCTTAATTTTGTACTCTCAGGACAAACTTGCCTGTTACTCTGGGTATCTCTTGACTTCCTACTTTTGCATTCCAGTCCCCTATGAGGAAAAGGACATCCTTTTTTGGTGTTAGTTCCAGAAGACCTTGTAGGTCATCATAGGACCACTCAACTTCAGCTTCTTCAGCATTAGTGGTTGGGGCATAGACTTGGATTACTGTGATATTGAATGGTTTGCCTTGGAAATGAACAGAGATCATTCTGTCATTTTTCAGATTGCACATAAGTACTAAATTTTGGACTCTTTTGTTGACTCTGAGGGCTACTTCATTTCTTCTAAGGGATTCTTGCCCACAGTAGTACATATAATGGTCATCTGAATTAAAATAACCCATTCCAGTCCATTTTAGTTCACTGATTCCTAACATGCTGATGTTCACTCTCACCATCTCTTATTTGACCAGTTCCCATTTACCTTGATTCATGGACCTAACATTCCAGGTTCCCATGCAATAGTATTCTTTACAGCATCGGACTTTACTTCCATCACCAGTCACAAACACAAGTGGGCACTGTTTTCACTTTGGCTCTGTCTCTTCATTCTTTCTGGAGCTATTTCTCACTCTTCTCCAGTAGCATATTGGGCAACTACCAACCTGGCAAGTTCATCTTTCAGTGTCATATCTTTTTGCCTTTTCATACTGCTCATGGGGTTATGGAGAAACAGTAGAAACTGTCAGACTTTATTTTGGGGGGCTCCAAAATCACTGCAGATGGTGACTACAGCCATGAAATCAAAAGATGCTTACTCCTTGGAAGGAAAGTTATGACCAACCTAGATAGTATATTGAAAAGCAGAGATATTACTTTGCCTACAAAGGTCCGTTTAGTCAAGGCTATGGTTTTTCCAGTAGTCATGTATGGATGTGAGAGTTGGACAGTGAAGAAAGCTGAGCGCCGAAGAATTGATGCTTTTGAACTGTGGTGTTGGAGAAGACTCTTGAGAGTCCCTTGGACTGCAAGGAGATCCAACCAGTCCATTCTGAAGGAGATCGGCCCTGGGATTTCTTTGGAGGACTGATGCTAAAGCTGAAACTCTAATACTTTGGCCACCTCATGCAGAGAGTTGACTCATTGGAAAAGACCCTGGTGCTCGGAGGGATTGAAGGCAGGAGGAGAAGGGGACAACAGAGGATGAGATAACTGGATGGCATCACTGACTCAAGGGACATGAGTTTGAGTGAACTCTGGGCATTGCTGATGGACAGGGAGGCCTGGTGTGCTGTGATTCATGGGGTTGCAAAGAGTCGGACATGACTGAGTGACTAAACTGAGCTGACATGGGGTCCTCAAGGCAAGAATACTGAAGTGGTTTGCCGTTCCCTTCTCCAGGAGACCACATTTTGTCAGATCTCTCCACCATATCCTGTCCATCTTGGGTGGCCCTGCACAGCATGGCTCATAATTTCATTGAATCGGACAAGGTTGTGATCCATGTGATCAGTTTGGTTACTTTTCTGTGATTGTGGTTTTCATTCTGTCCGCCTTCTGATGAATAAGAGAAGTACTCTTATTTACTCCTAAACCAATGTCAGAGAAATTAGAAGTAATATGGCCAAAGTGGAAGAATATAGGACAGAGTCCTCTAATTGTCATGCTTTAAACCATCAAACCACAGCAAAATAATGATCCCATAATGGAACAACCAGCTGCCTTGGAAGATTTCTAAGGTGAGAATGTCAAGTACTTAGGTTCTGGGGCCAGTGCTGTCACCAACTCACTTCCTTGGGAAGTAGCTTAATTACCATCAATCTGCTTCCTCATTTACAAGGGTTTCTGTTTGACCCACTATACATGGCTGTTTGAAAGCATCAAATCAGTTCATGTAAAGGAGAAAGACCTTAGAGTTTAGAGCTCTCTGCTTTGCCCCTCTGCCCCACTTGCACCACATAGTTCTTTGCCTTGACCCCTCGAGTGCAATCACTTCTTACCTTCTCTCCCCATACATGCCTTCTGTTTTCTTCTATTCTTCCATGATTTTGCTCTTCCTAGGACATATTTGCCCTCACTGGATAGCCAAGGCCACATCTCATTCATCTCAGTATCTAGCACCTCATACTAATTACAGGCTAATTATCTCATATGGGGCTGTGCCCTGAGAACATCAAGGGAGAGAAGGACAAGGGAAATGCTATCCTTCTCATAGTTTATTTTTGATTCTTCCTGCTGGCAGGAGGGCAGGGAAGTAACAAATACATTCAGCTCCACATTTTATCTAATGGTCCAAGGAGCATGCTTCATCCAGTCACTTTAGCTTTTAAGTAGATGTTTTTGCTGCCTCCATCACATTGGGCTTTTGTATTTCCTCTAAATTCTTTGGATTCAGAAGTCCAGTGGTAAACTAGAACATGCTCTTGAGTATTGTACAACCAGGCTGTTGAGGGGAGGGGTGTTATGAACAAGTAATCACAACTACACACAATCAAGTTCCTAAACACGAGCTGCAAATTTGGGATCCTGGTAAAAATCTCCAGAAAAAAATAAAAAAGATAAGAACAAGCTGTCACAGATATGCTCCTTCTCCCTTCCTTTCAAGTGGATCTAATGCATGTGAAAGGTAGCAAAGTGACAAATTAAACAAATATCAGCATCAGAGAAATTAGAATAGAAATTTCCAAGAAATTGTAATTCTTGGGTACAGGTTTTTCTTCCTGTTGTTCCCCTAAGCTGTCCAAGGTACTTATTATTTAGAAGTATAGGTGATACTGATACTGACTTTTAGGAGCCCTAGAGGGTGAGGCAGAGCAGAGGGTACTCGAAGAATTCTAAGCCCCATAGTTTGACAGGGAGCAGGGATGGTAACGGGACGTGGGCAAAAAGACCCAGAATGTTTATGAAATAAGTTAAGGGAGGGCCAGGTGTGGATATAACAAGATCTCCTGCTCTCCTGCTCTCTAGCCAAATGCTCTGATTTATTGAGAAGGCAACAATTGCTATTGGCTGTATACTACCAACTGTCCACCCTCTTTCCTAATTTCTTTTCAAGGGATATTAAGCTCTGAAGGTTCCTTCTATGACTGTTCTTTTTCATTTGACAAATTAAACTTGAATTACTCTGTAGATGTTTTTAACAGCTACCTTGTTTTTTCAAACATCTGGAGGAGGTAAGGGAGTGGCAGAAAGAGAAAAGCACTGCTTCCTTTTCTTGATGTGCAAGGCTTGTCCACAGCAGCCCCCACCAAGCTGGCAAGCTGGCAGAGCTTCTCTCTGCCTGTTCAACTGCTTGGGTAGGTGGAATATACAACAAAAGGAACCAGTAAGCTTGGGCCACCTAAGCCAAGAGCCAACCAGCCATGGAACAGACATTTCCTGTTTCTTTCTGGGGGAGGCCCCGACACTCATCCACCTTTAGCCTTACTGGGATTTGGATTCCACCCCCGCCAAGACAGTTTTACTCTCTTTCTTAGATATGGACACTTTACTGCAGAAACAAGTCCCTGTAATATCATAAAGGACAGCAACTGGGCTGCAGGAAGCAGAAGGCTACAAGAGTATGTGGTACAGCAGTGAAAATACCCTCTTAATTGAATTATTCAAAATGGAAGTAAACACTTTTGAATTTACATCTATCTTTTGTGTTTACTTTTTAAAACAAAGTGTTTGTATTTCTTTCTCAAAAAAAAAAAAGAAAGAAAGAATTTGGAGATTAGTTTCAAGTTTTGTTTTTGTCATTGACTTGCTATTTGGCCTTGCTGAGGAATAGGCTTCTCAGACTTTTACCATCATTACAAGGTGTGCATGTGTATGTATATGCACATACATGTGCATAAGCATGACCAGGGTTCTTGCTCAGGAACTTCACTAAAAGTCATAGTGACACTGACATTCTAGAAGTATTTAAGACTAGATATGGTACACTTGATCAAAACTTTGGGCCTGGCTTCTGAACTGTACCCAACAGGCCTTGCTAAAGAAAAGCTTTCCTAGAGGGCAACCTCTCTGTATCTGGTAAGTTCCACAGTGACCACAGAGTCTGAAAAGTTAACCACAAAGAATTTTTCTTCTAACCAACTTAGATAAATAAGGGCTTTGTCAAGCAGGGTTGTGTGGGCTTAGATGAGATTAGAGGACAAATCAGTCATGCTTACAAAAGACAGAGAGAGTAACTGCCTCCTATCAATCCTACCTCAGATTTGCCTTTTTGTTTCTCTCTCCCCTTGACCTATAGACATAAAAATACAAAATGCTTTCTGAGATGCTGAATCTCTAAATTATAGTTCAATGCTTTCAAGTTGGGTGTGACTGAAGCTTCCTGAGAAGGGCAGAGAATTTCAAGCTATTCTTGGTATTGTATGACCCCAGATGCAGGGACTGGTGGCTCAGAGCACATGGAGGAATTAGAAAGTCTTCCAAGTATTGGAAAGGGGAAAAATGTTCCATGGGGTAGAAAGTCAATTGCTGCTGGGAAACTTGTATTACAGAGAATCCCATCAAGGTTAAAGAAAAAGAGACATGCTAGCCAGCCAAAGTTTCAGAGTACCTGAGACTTTATGGGCTTGCTAGAGGTCATTTGATCAGGCAACTAACCAAAGCAAACCAGACAAAGGGAAAGAGAATCTGTGATTTTCTAATAAGTATGTGCCAGTGTTGGCTTCTTATGAGCAAGAAGGTCTCTTTAGATGTTTCCTTCCTTTCCCTGCATCTCAAAAATCACTTCTGTTTTCTATTCTATATGAGGACACTATCCTTCAAATAAGACTCAAAAATATGCCCACTGCTCAGAACTGGACATTTCCAGCCATTTAAAGAGGAACAGAGGTCGCAGAACAAAGGAAAGATGATTTTTTTTCTGGATCTTGGTTAAGTACCTCTAAGGCTGATATTTAATCCCCTCGGAATGTGCTAAACTATATGAGAAGTTAGAGAAATACTACCTCTCAAATTACAGGAAATTATACCTGTGTGGAGGCCAGTGGAATGGGGAACTGACTCAATTTTACACTATGACCATGAGGCTTAAGATTGCCTCTTCCTCCATGGTAGCATGTCCAGCTTTTTCCATCTTGGTTATATTAGCTATGAACTGTCATATTTTATAACTTGGGCCTAAGAGATAGATATGAAATGTCATTACTCCTGATTCTCCTGATGGGCACAATAGACAAACAATAAATACTGTACTTAACATATAGGTACCTGTGAGGTATTAAAATTCACATCACTGTTTCTACTGAACAGACACCTCAGGAACTTCAGAGGAACCATGGCATTAGAGGCAAAATCTCTGTTTAGTTGTTAGGCTGTGTATATCTTCTTCAAGTGAACATTTCAGATGACAAGGCTTTAGTGACTTCACTAAAGGCTTTCTGAGTTCAGAGAAGTCATGATTGTTTCCAATAGAATTAAGACTCAGGGATTATTTTTATGATCAGATGATTAAACAACAGAATGTGGTCTATCACTTGGGCAGGGATGATGATCGTGACCTCAAGTGTGCAGGCCTAGATAGAACTAGTAGATATGTCAAGGTGAGGTGATCCCTGACGAGAGGAAAAGAAATATGTTGGCTGGCCTGCATCAGAGAACCCACCTTGCATTCTGGGTCTGGGAATGGATTTGTGCATATTATGACTTATCCAAGTATTTATCTGGTGATGATAAAATTCCAGGACTTGAAATAGCTTTGAAAGGTTACTGAGTCAACCCAATTGTTCTTAGTAACACCCAAAGAATGAATCTTTCCAGTCCTAGTAAAGTTTTGCTACAGACTTTTCTCCAACTTTCTTAGAAAGCTATTTAAGTACACGACACCTCTCATTAGCAGTGAGTTTTGCCTTGGCTCTAATCTAAATCCTTGCTCCTGCTTTTCAAATATTTTTTTTTTTTTCATCTTTGGTTAAAATGTGAGGTTCTGGCTAAGGTATTTGAACTCTCCAGTGTCCCTGCTGGTGAAAGTGTCCTACCTCCCAGTCTAGAACAGAGGCTTGCCACTGTGCAATCTTGTCAATATTCTCCAAGCGACGCTTGCGTTCATTGATCTGCTGAGTCACATTTCTCATGACAGCCAGAGCAGCTGCCACATACCTGTAGTCACTGTGAAGACACAAAATTACAAGTTGGATGAGTTAATGTGCCATAGAACTAATGTGCTAGGTGTCAACCCTAACATCCATTCTCCTGTTCCTACTTAGCAACAGACCTCATTTTCAGATGGAATCTATGCCATGTGGAGTAAAGGAATACATTTCCAAGAGGTGATTTATGTGATCTAGTTCTTTTAAGTGATATATAAATAGAAATGTTAGGCAGAATTTTTGAGAAATCTCCTTTAAGACAGACAGAAGGCCTTTCTTTGGTCCTTACTTCATCCTGATGCTTAGAATTTAGATGTGAAGGCTGAAGTTCTTCCAGCCATCTTAGATCATAAGGACAAGCTCCATACTCACCAAGGATCAAGAAGGGAGCTTTACACATGACATAGTCCAGACAACTTTATCATCTATTCTAGCACCTATTTCTAGGGAACTCTGCCCAAAGTAACTATAAAATAACATCCAAACCTTTCCCCCACAGAGATAGACTCCTTGGACACAAATCAGACTTTAGTCACTGACAAGTGGTATGGTCTTTCACAAATCACATTTATCTTCTCAATGACTCATATTTTTTCTCTGTAAAATGGGGGAGAATTACAGTATAATTTGTTGAACTTTTATTAATGACAATGGTTTTACTCTTGGCTTATGACAAATTTAGCAGTATTATTAATACAAAGGAAACATTTCTCTAGTATAGATGTTATATAGGTCGTCTCTCAAAACCTCTAACTCAGAACTATAATCCTAACCCCATTTTCCTGGGACTTTGGATGGCCCACTTGTTGAAGATTATTATCACCCTGCCAAGTTTTCTCTGCTTGTCTGCTCTAATTTCCAATCAAATAGCTCCTGTGAAAAGCATGTTGAAAGTGAAACTCCAGATATTTGGTGTAATTACTATAAACACTTTGCCGACTAAGGTCCATCTAGTCAAGGCTATGGTTTTTCCAGTAGTCATGTAGGGATATGAGAGTTGGACTGTGAAGAAGGCTGAGCGCCGAAGAATTGATGCTTTTGAACTGTGGTGTTGGAGAAGACTCTTGAGAGTCCCTTGGACTGCAAGGAGATTCAACCAGTCCATTCTGAAGGAGATCAGCCCTGGGATTTCTTTGGAAGGAATGATGCTAAAGCTGAAACTCCAGTACTTTGGCCACCTCATGTGAAGAGTGACTCACTGGAAAAGACTCTGATGCTGGGAGGGATTGGGGGCAGGAGGAGAAGGGGACGACAGAGGATGAGATGCCTGGATGGCATCACGGACTCGATGGACGTGAGTCAGTGAACTCCGGGAGTTGGTGATGGCCAGGGAGGCCTGGCGTGCTGTGATTCATGGGGTCGCAAAGAGTCGGACACGACTGAGCGACTGAACTAAATTGAACTGAGAAGGCAGGACGATGAGTTATGGTTCAGTCTTAACTAACTTTTCCTTAGAGAAGCTGAACATGCTTTGTGGTCACTAACCTGCTCACTGTTCCAGCACCAACTGGAAAGAAGAGAAGAGAAAGAGAAGAGCACAGCAACTGTCTTTTTTTTCCCTAATATATTGAACTGTGGAGTGGTAGATCAAACATAAGCACAGGAGAAAGGGTTGTAACTGCCAGGGCAGATGCCTCCTCTTATCTGGCTTCCCTGGCTCCAGTCTTTTCTTTGCATACCTTCCAGACTATAGTCTTCAAATGTTACTACATCTTATCACCCCC
>SJXQ01006955.1:188613-204144 GCA_006408695.1 Aepyceros melampus | reverse complement strand
AGTAACAAGATGCTCACTGCATATCCTAAGCAGGCCATTCTGTTTCAAGACAACTCTGTTAACATGTGCGTGCGCTCACACACACACACACACACACACACACACCAAAAACTCTTTTTCATTCTGAGCCTAATGAATGTTGGCTATTACCAGTTTTTCTTATGAATCTCACTTCTGACTCGTACTGAACTTACAATTAACCAGCACTTCTTAAATTTCTTTATAATATGCTTTCTAGAAGCTCTGTTTCTCCCAGTTGGTCCTTGAATTGTTGACTTCTTAGATCCAACCACAAAATATTATATTTGTTCCTATTGCATTACAACATTTTACAGTTACTTGCTCCAATCTATAGCGTAACTACTGTGCTCTGTAAAACTGTCAAAGTTTTGCTCTGGCAAGACTATCTTAGCCTGTCATTTAGAAGCAAGGTAGGGTAATGATAGAAGGGGTAGTTGCAGGGCAGAAGCTGCTGACATAAATAAGCACCCCATTGTTTAGGCTCATGTTATTCCACTCTCTGATTTGAAAGCATCAGGAAAAGCCTTAAGCCACCTTCTGGGAAGTAAAGCATAGAGTTACACTGTATATATGGTAGCAACTAGCCACATTTAATTAAAATTAAACAAAATTTTAAAATTTAATTATTTAGTTGCACCAGCTACATTTCTCAGTTCTCAATATCCATATGCTGACAGTGTCTACTATATTAAACCTCACAGATATAGAATGTTTCCATCACTGTACAAAGTCTTATTGGACAGTACTGGTATGAGAATGCTCTACCTGACCCCATGTACTACTCAACCATGAATTTATCACTGCCACTGTGCCATACTGTCAATCAATAAATAGCTCTGGTCTAGCCTGAACCCTGCTCAGAGCCCTCAGGCTTCCAGAAGGGGTCTGAGTCCAGCACCCTAGTGAGGAGACTGACTGAACCAAGATTGTCTTGTTCTAGACAGGTCAGCTAACCTCCCTCTTGCAAAGAGCCTTCCTTCTTGTCAGCTTAAGCAAGGTTGGGTAAGGGGGTGAAGACATGTCACCCTTCTGTAAACAAAGGTAGCATTATTCTCCACTTATCATTCTCTGTCCATCTAATCTTCTCCCTCATAAACTACTCTGACTGCCTACATTTCAGACTTACCTAACTGAATACCTATGTTCCTAAGCCTTCAAGCTGGCAGTAGCCTCTAATTGCCTTCAAATCCAAGCTACTCTGACATGCAGTGCAGGAGCTATCACCTTAATACAGCTTCCTGAGGCCGGAAAGAAGGAACTGTCCATGGTCTGGGGATAGTGATAGGTTCAGTGGGTCACCCCAAATGAGGACAGGGATTGATGTAGCCTGCCACTGGCTGAAACATTCTCTCAGCACGCTAGTGCCTGGGGCTGGAAGAGGAGGAGACCAGAGACAAAGAGGAAAAAAGGCCTTGAGGCAGGGGTTCCACTCATAAGGTGAAGGAGTATAGGAATGGCAAATCCTAGGGAGATATTCTATCTTATTGACTCCCACTAAACCCAAAAAGGCCTAGGATTGCTTTGGCCTAAAAGACTAAAATAGTTTTGGCTGTGCTTTAAAAATGAAGCACCAGGATTCATGTTAATGTGTGGCAAAACCAAGACAATACTGTAAAGTAAAAATAAATAAATTAATAATAATAATAATAAAAAGGAAAAAAAAAATGAATCGCCAGTCCAGGTTCGATGCATGATACTGGATGCTTGGGGCTGGTGCAGTGAGACGACCCAGAGGGATGGTACGGGGAGGGAGGAGGGAGGGGGATTCAGGATGGGGAACATGTGTATACCTGTGGTGGATTCATGTTGATGTATGGCAAAACCAATACAATATTGTAAAGTAACTTCCAATTAAAATAAATAAATTTATATTAAAAAAATACATTTGGAGGACTTTTAAAAGCACCTATGCAAATACATAATTTACATAATTAATATCATCAGTCCATAGTTTGATTTTTAGAGCCTCCTGCTAGGTAGGTTCCATGGAACAGATACTTAGGAGTAGGCAGGAGATGAGCTGTGATATAAAAACATTTGAATATCACTCTTTGAATATACTGATTTTAGAACCATTGGTCTGAAAGCTGCTCCACTGAGATTTAGGTACAATAGTGGCTGTTTCTGGTCATTTAGCACCTTGAAATATACCTGTGGGGGTCATTTAAATTCATCACATCATGAGCGGGCAGAACTAGAAAAGGCCTTCCAGACTGTGTAGTATAATGGCTCACAAATCTTCCTGGGCACTTGGAGGACTCTGTGAAAAGCTAGGCTCCCAGACCACTGTCCATGTTTTTTGTCCCTGCTATGCCACAGACTTCCTCTTTGTTATTTTCTTTCTTTAGGACTCAGTCTCTCCAGCCATAGAATGAGGAAGTCTGACTAGAAAAACTTCCTTTAAGGCCTTTCCCATTTTAGGGCCATAAATGTTTTTCATTTTTATTTTTAATTTAGTGGGGTTTTTTCAGTATCCTATTAATTCTCACAGGTCTTCTCCTTTGAAAAATTGGGACTCAGTTTTAGTAATGAGCTATATTAAATCTTTTAAGTGAGATTTATTTACTCCAAGTTTCATGTCTGAGTACTCCCATCCTCCAGCCAGTAAACAGAGTCAAGGAGAAGAGACCACAGAGTCTTCCTTTGCAAAATATTTCTATACCTACTTCCCTCACAGCCAGTGGATCAAGGAAGGCAGAGCTATCACTGGTGGTGTTACTTATACAAAGGGAGAGCCCACTCCTGCCACATTTGGTTTCAAATCTGAATCTGTCCAGGGCTTCAGAAACACTGGAGCATGTGACCCATGATTTGCTATAGAAACAATATCAACTTAAAAATGAACTTAGAGATTGACCTAGAAACTTGACATAATGCCAGCTGACCCCCGCACATGGCCTTATGCAACTAAGTCTGGAAGTCAGCTCCAAGGAAACTAGGCAACAAAGTTAAATGAAAGTAAGATATGAGCCTGATGAGAATGAGACAAAAACTAAAGGAAATTGGGCAAAGGCCTTCTTTATTCTTGGAGTGCTCAATCAGGAGGAGAGTTGAGAGCTGGGCCAACAAACCTAAGGTCAGATATTTAATATCAATCAAAAGCATGCTATAAATAGCTTGGGGGTTCTAGGTCATGAAGTTAATGATATGCAAAACTAGGGGGTGGTTTATTGTAGGCCACTCCTATTGCTGGAGATAGCTCCCAGTATGGTGGTTTAGTCCCTCAGTCATGTCTGACTCTGTGACCGCCAAGCTTCTCTGATCATGGGATTTCCTAGGCAAGAATACTAGAGTGGGTTGCCGTTTCCTTCTCCAGGAAATCTTCCTGACCCAGGGATGGAACCTGCATCTCCCGCTTAGCAGGCAGATCCTTTATCACTGATCCACCTGGAAAGCCCAACTTCCAGTACATACCTTACTAATAAGGGATCAAAAGTACTATTTCCATTCAGAGAGATAAATAAAGCTCTTTCACCCTTTTGGGGTTTTCTTGAAAATACTGAAAAACGTTTTAAAAACTTCAGGGGAATTCTCAAGTCTGTTTCCCCCTAGTTATGCTCTGGATCTAAGGGGAGGGTACAGTTAGGATAGGCAGAAGAGGGAGGGAAAGACTAAAGAAGTCCAGGAATGTAGCTTTTCAGAAGAATTCTAAGGTCAGTAAAAACTGAGTAGTCTGTTACCAGAATATTTGACTCTGTCAAGTAGAGAATAAAAAGTTGGTTCCCTTGGATAATTTCCCAAGGTGAGGGAGTGATAAAGAATCTACCTGCCAATGTAGGAGACACAGCAGATGCAGGTTCACTTCCTGGGTTGGGAACATCCCTTGGAGAAGGAAATGACAACCCACTCCAGTATTCCTGCCTGGAAAATCCCATGGACAGAGGTGCCTGGTGGGCTACAGTCCATGGGGTTGCAAAGAGTTGGACATGACTGAACAGCCAAACACCTTCACTTGGCTGAATTCAGGACTAAGGACCAGGCTATAACCTTCCTGAAGACAGTGTCTTAAGTTGTACAATAATGATGCACACTGATTTTGTGTATATATTTATTTACAAATTTATAAACAACTCTTATAAATACTACCTCACTTTATACACACACGAGTTTTGAGAAGTAAGCAAGAATATATCATCGTCCCATTGTACATATAAGCTAACAGCTCAGAAAAGGCAAAAGAACATACACTGTCAATAAAGTCTAACATGTAGGGGAGGTTCTCTCTTTCACTACTGCCTCCCTCAATCCCTTACCTGTGGTCCTGGGCGGTATACTTGAGGAGCTCGGCCAACTGTAAGGGATACTTGCAGATCTTCTGTACTGGCGTCAAAAGGAAACCATCAATAGCAATGTCAATCATTTGCTGCAAGAGGCGACAGGCCTCAAAAAAGTGTTGGTAGCGGCTGTCCTTCATCAGTTTGGAGAGCTCCATACAGGCGTCCAGGTGATTGTTACAGTACTCAGAGTATATCCAGAATCCATCTTGCTGTGAGCAGAGGAAAGATGGAGAGAAAAGGAAATGCTACTGAGGATTCCAAAAGAAATTCTGGAGATATGGAATGACAAACCGTCTTCTTATGTAGAAATATAGAAATGAAAACAACATCAGTTTTTCTAAACTGATCCATAATTTAATAATAAATTATTTGTGAATTAGACAAACTGATTGCACAAATTCATATATAAAAATAAATAAGTAGGAATAGCATGGAAATTCTATAAAAGAAGGCTAATGAGAGGAGACTGACCCTGCAAATAGTAAAACACAATATTGTAATAAAATTCGGGCATTGGATCATAGAGGTAGGTCAGAGGTCTATTTCTTGTAGTGGCAGACTAAATAGTTTTAGATGAAACTTAATCACTGAGAAAAACTAGAAAATGTGGAAAAACAATAAGCTTCTGTTTGAATGAATCACATCATCCAGAGCTTCTAATTGTCTCCAGAGAATATTTTGTAGGAAATACACCATGGAATTTTCAGGAGTAAAGAGGAGAGATGGATGCAAGTTAAACACAAACGGCTGAGGAAAACAGTGTGTGTGTGTGTGTGTGTGTGTGTGTGTGTGTGTACATGTAAAGAAGGGAGGAGGAAAAGGTAAGAGGAGTATATTCAAATGATATACCAAAATCAGAGGAATGTTAAAATTAGAGGAAGCTGGGTAAATGGCATTTTTCATTTCATTGCACTTCACTGATATGTTTTTCACAAATTGAAGGTTTGGGAGAAAGACTTGGTTGAGCAAGTCTATTGGCATCATTTTTCCAATAGCATTTGTTCACTTCATACCTCTGTGCCACATTTTGGTATTTCTTGCAATGTTTCAAACTTCTCCACTATTATTGTATTTGTTATGGTGACCTATGATCAGTGATCTTTGATGTTAATATTGTAATTTTTGGTGAATGCTACAAACCTATATAACAAGGTGAATGCAATACATAAGTGTCATGTGTTCTGCCTACTCCACTGTTCCCCTATCTCTCTCTTCTCTGGCCTCACTATTCCCTAAGACACAACAATACTGAAGTCAGGTCAGTTTATAATTCTGCAATGATCTCTACTGTTCAAGTGAGAGGAAGCATTACATATCTCTAACTTTAAATCAAAAGCTACAAATAATTAAACTTAGAAGGAAGGTATATCAAAAGCTGAGACAGGCTAAAAGTTATAATTCTTGCACCAAATAGTTATTAGCCAAGTTGTGAATGCAAGGGTAACATTCTTGAAGGAAACTAAAAGTGTTACTCCAGTGAACACACAAATGATAAGAAAGTGAAAACAACCTTATTGCTGATATGGAGAAAGGTTAAATGGTCTGGATAGATCAAACTAGCCTAACCCAGAGTAAGGTTCTAACTCTCTTCAATTCTGCAAAGGCTGAAAGAGATATGAAAGCTGCAGAGAAAAGAGTGAAGCTGAGATAACAAGATGGTGGTGGAGTAGGTGGACATGGAGTACATCTCTCTCCACAGATACATCAGGAATACACCTTCAGACACAGAAATGCATGCAGAACACCAGCTGAGAGTGGACAGGAGTACTTGACCAGTGGAAAAGAAAATATAGAATCATGCAAAACTTGGTAAAATAAAGAAACTAGGGGGGAAAACAGGAGTATTAGTAGGATTGGATCTACCCTAAGCAGATGGGAGAACTGAAGCAGGGGTCTGATCCTCACAATGGGGCAATTGTCTGAGTCACAGGAGAAACATTTAAGGCTGAGAGTAAAACAGCTGATCTGTGGCAGCCTAAATGGAATGACAATCAGACAGTCCTTGACACAGCCATACATACCCTGGACAGGGATGCAGGTCCCCTGAAAGGTGTAGCAGCTGGGAGCTGGAGTTTAGGGATTCTGGAGTAATCCCATTGCAAGGGCTGCTGTTGACTGCAGAGAGACAGATCGAGGGGATATGAGGGAGGAGATCATGGGGGGAAATGTCTATGGAGGGAAGTTGGAAAGCCAGGCAGCTATGGAAGCAAGGTGATACTCCTGAGTCATGCATAGAGGGTGGAGCCATCACCATAGCCTGTTTCTCCCCACATGCCAGCATCTACAGCTGAACAATAGAGAGGGTGGCCCATCAAATGCCTCATGCACTGAACTACAGAGTAGGACCCCACCCAGGGTGCCCTTTTAAATGCCTAATCGCCAATCTACAGAGTAGACTCCAGTCAGGGGGGGCCTCTCGATGTGCCTGACATGACAAACAACAGAGAAGGAGCCCAGGCAAGGGATCCCTCTAAGTGCCTGAACAGGCGGAGCTATGGAGAAAGACTGGCCAAAGAGGCCTTCTGATCACCAGCTACAAGAGGCTTGAAAAAAGACTGATAGGGCCATAACTCCTGCCGTGGAGGCACTTTGTGTACCTGAACACTTGGTGCTGCCAGGGTCCCTGCAAGCCAAGCAGCACCACCTTAATGCTCAACTCTCACTGGGGCAGAGCTGCCACAGACAAAAAAAAAAAAAAGTCTTGTGTTTACACACACAAGTTTGCTTCGGTCCTGTCCGACTCTTTGCGACTCTGTAGACTGTGGCATGCCAGGCTTCTCTGTCAGAGATGGGGTTCTCCAGGCAAGAATACTGGAGCTTATTGGTCAATATTGGTTGCCATACCCTTTTAGAACACTATATTTCCTGCTGCCCTAGCCGCCAATCCCCCTGAGTACCTGGTGCTGCCAGAACCCCTGCAACCCAAGCAGATGTACCACTTCCACACCTGGCCCTAACAGGGGCAAACACAAGCCCTATAGGGCAGCTTCAGGAGCTAAACCCCAAAGGATGACTCACAGGTAGAGGTGGAAATAAAACCACAATTGAAACCCAATGGCAGTGTGGCTAAAGAAGAAGACCCAAAACCTTCCCAATAGATGTACAAGCTGCAGATTAAATCCACATGATAAAATAAGCAGACTCTGTGTCTATGGAGTATATAAAAGGCCATTGAGAGCTCCCACAAAAGAAACTGCACTAGCTCTGATAGCTGTGGACATTGGAGGAAAGAACACACAAGAGTAGGACCAGATTAGAATCTGAGCAGCCCCCACAGCAGGTCCAGAGATCAGTAGTGTTGAATGGCAACCTAGGGAGGTAAGGTGAACTGTGATTCCCAGAGCGGGAAATGACTCTGACAGTAGAGACTCAACAAAATCATTAATTACTCATATTTTTGACTTGTTCTATAGATTCTTTTGTATTTTATTTTTTTCTTTTTTCTCCCCTCTGTTATAGTTGTCAATTTTATTGGCACTAAGAAATCCAATTAAGCTTTGGAGTTTTTTTTTTCTTTTTCCTCAGTCACATTTTTTATTATTGTCATAAAACTGCCTCTACATTGGGTGTTTACAGTTCTGTGGAGTTTTCCTCTTTATTTTTTTCCTTTTTTCTTTTTTTAATTTTAATTTTTTAAACTATTATTATTTTTCTACATTTATTCCTTTGTTTGCTTTTCCTACTGTTCTTTTCCCCTTGCAGTTAATCCTTAATGTATAGAAATATTCTTCATCTACCTCTATTTAACTTTGCATATCTATTATTTCTTTCTCTCCTTTCCTCTCAACAAATTATTTGTTAGTTTTACTCTCATTGCTTTATTCCCCAATTGGCACCTTGCTTTAGTTTCATTTTCCAGTTTGTGCTTTAATTAGTTTTGTTGTGGTAGATACAATTTTTGGTTTCCTTTGTTCACCGGGTCAATATATCGCAGTTAATTTTTGTTGGATTGTTTTGATTTTTCTTATGTCTCTATATGTATATGTGTATATTTAGTCACACTTTCTATAGTTGTTATAAACCTCTGGCTCTACATTGGGCTTTTGTAGTTGTGTGGAATTTTCCTCTTTTTTCCCCTTTTTTCTTTCTTCCTCCATTTTTTCTCATTTCTCTCTTTTATAATTATAATTTTTTAAACCTATTATATTATTTCTAAATTTATTCTTTTTTCGCTTTTCCTACTGTTCTTTTCACCTTGCAGATAAATCTCTAATGTATATAAATCTTCATCTAACTATTTAACTTTGCATATCTATTCTTTCTTTGTTAAAAAATTAATTTATTTATATTAATTGGAGGCTAATTACATTACAATGTTATAGTGCTTTCTGCCACACATTGACATGAATCAGCCATGGGTGTACATGTGTTCCCCATCCTGAACCCCCATTCCCACCTCCCTCCTCATCCCATCCCTCAGGTCATGCCAGTGCACTGGCCCTGAGCACCCTGTCTTGGGCATCAAACCTGGACTAATGATCTGTTTCACATATGATAATACACGTGTATCAATGCTATTCTCTCAAATCACCCCATCCTTGTCTTACCCCACAGAATCCAAAAGACTGTTCTATACTTCTGTGTCTCTTTTGCTGTCTCGCATATAGGGTCATCATTACCATATTTCTAAATTCATATATATGTGTTAATATACTACATTGGTGTTTTTCTTTCTTGGTTCTTCACTCTGTAAAATAGGCTCCAGTTTCATCCACCTCATTAGAACTGATTCAAATGAATTCTTTTTAATGGCTGAAGAATAATTAACTATGTATATGTACTACAGATTTCTCATCCATTCATCTGCCCATGGACATCTAGGTTGCTTCCATGTCCTGGATATTGTAAACAGTGTAGTGATGAACATTGGGGTACAAGTGTCTCTTTCAATTCTGGTTTCCTTAGTGTGTATGCCCAGCAGTGGGATTGTTGGGTCATATGGCAGTTCTATTTTCCAGTTTCTTATGGAATCTCCACATGGTTCTCCATAATGGCTAACTAACTTGCATTCCTACCAACAGTGTAAGAGGGTTCCCTTTTCTCCACACCCTCTTCAGCCTTTATTGTTTGTAGACTTTTTGATAGAAGCCATTCTGACCAGCGTGAGATGGTACCTCATTGTGGCTTTGACTTGCATTTTTCTGATAATGAGTTATGTTGAGCATCTTTTCATGTGTTTGTTAGCCATCTGTATGTCTTCTTTGGAGAAATGTCTATTTAGTTCTTTGGCCCATTTTTTGATTGGGATGTTTATTTCTCTGTAATTGAGCTGCAGGAGCTGCTTATATATTTTTGAGATTTATTCTTTGTCAGTTGTTTTACTTGCTATTATTTTCTCCAATTCTGAAAGCTGTCTTTTCACCTTGCTTATAGATTCCTTCATTGTGCACAAGCTTTTAATTAGGTCCCATTTGTTCATTTTTGCTTTTATTTCCATTACTCTCGAGGTGGCTCATAGAGGACCTTGCTGTGATTTATGTCACAGAGTGTTTTGCCTATGTTTTCCTCTTGGGGTTTTATAGTTTCTGGTCTTACATTGAGATCTTTAATCCGTTTTGAGTTTACTTTTGTGTATGGTGTTAGAAAGTGTTCTAGTTTCATTCTTTTACAAGTGATTGACCAATTTTCCAAGCACCACTTGTTAAGGAGATTGTCTTTTTCACCACTGTATATTCTTGTCTCCTTTGTCAAAGATAAGGTGTCTATAGGTGCATGGATTTATCTTTGGGCTTCCTATTTTGTACTATTGATCTATATTTCTGTCTTTGTGCCAGTACCATACCATCTTGATGACAGTAGCTTTGTGTATAGTCAGAAGTCAGGCAGGTTGATTCCTCCAATTCCATTCTTCTTTCTCAAGATTGCTTTGGCTATTCGAGGTTTTTTGTATTTCCATACAAATTGTGAAATTATTTGTTCTAGTTCTCTGAAAAACACCACTGGTAGCTTGATAGGGATTGTATTGAATCTATAGATTGCTTTGGGTGGTATACTCATTTTCACTATATTGATTCTTCCAATCCATGAACATGGTATATTTCTCTGTCTATGGTGTCGTGAACCATGAAATCCCTAATGTTCAAGCTGGTTTTAGAAAAGGCAGAGGAACCAGAGATCAAATTGCCAACATCCGCTGGATCATGGAAAAAGCAAGAGAGTTCCAGAAAAATATCTAATTCTGCTTTATTGACTACACCAAAGCCTTTGACTGTGTGGATCAAAATAAACTGTGGAAAATTCTGAAAGAGATGGGAATACCAGACCACTTGTCTCTTGAGAAATCTGTATGCAGGTCAGGAAACAACAGTTAGAACTGGACATGGAATGACAGACTGGTTCCAGATAGGAAAAGGAGTACGTCAAGGCTGTATATTGTCACCCTGCTTATTTAATTTATATGCAGAGTACATCATGAGAAACACTAGACTGGAAGAGACACAAGCTGGAATCAAGATTGCTGGGAGAAATATCAACAACCTCAGATATGCAGAGGACACCACCCTTATGGCAGAAAGTGAAGAGGAACTAAAAAGCCTCTTGATGAGAGTGAAAGCGGAGAGTGAAAAAGTTGGCTTAAAGTTCAACATTCAGAAAACGAAGATCATGGCATCTGGCCCCATCACTTCATGGGAAATAGATGGGGAAACAGTAGAAACAGTGTCAGACTTTTTTTTGGGTTCCAAAATCATTGCAGATGGTGACTGCAGCCATGAAATTAAAAGACACTTACTCCTTGGAAGAAAAATTATGAGCAACCTAGATAGTGTATTCAAAAGCAGAGACATTACTTTGCCGACTAAGGTCTGTCTAGTCAAGGCTATGGTTTTTCCTGTGGTCATGTATGGATGTGAGAGTTGGACTGTGAAGAAGGCTGAGCGCCAAAGAATTGATGCTTTTGAACTGTGGTGTTGGAGAAGACTCTTGAGAGTCCCTTGGACTGCAAGGAGATCCAACCAGTCCATTCTGAAGGAGATCAACCCTGGGATTTCTTTGGAAGGAATGATGCTAAAACTGAAGCTCCAGTACTTTGGCCACATCATGTGAAGAGTTGATTCATTGGAAAAGACCCTGATGCTGGGAGGGATTGGGGGCAGGAGGAGAAGGGGACGACCGAGGATGAGATGGCTGGATGGCATCACGGACTCATGGTCGTGAGTCTGAGTGAACTCCGGGAGTTGGTGATGGCCAGGGAGGCCTGGCGTGCTGCAATTCATGGGGTTGCAAAGAGTTGGACACGACTGAGCGACTGAACTGAACTGAACTGAACTGATTGTGTCATCTTTGATTACTTTCATCAGTATTTTATAGTTTTCTATATATAGGTCTTTTGTTTCTTTAGGTAGGTTTATTCCTAAGTATTTTATTCTTTTTGTTGCAATGGTGAATGGAATTGTTTCTTTAATTTCTCTTTTTTCATTGTTAGTGTATAGGAATGCTATAGATTTCTCTGTGTTAATTTTATCCTCAAAGTTATGACCAACCTAGATAGCATATTCAAAAGCAGAGACATTACTTTGCCAACAAAGGTCTCTTTAGTCAAGGCTATGGTTTCTCCAGTGGTCAAGTATGGATGTGAGAGTTGGACTGTGAAGAAAGCTGAGCACCAAAGATTAATGCTTTTGAACTGTGGTGTTGGCGAAGACTCTTGAGAGTCCTTTGGACTGCGAGGAGACCAGTCCATTGGAAGGAATGATGCTAAAGCTGAAACTCCAGTATTTTGGCCACCTCATTTGAAGAGTTGACTCATTGGAAAAGACTCTGATGCTGGGAGGGATTGGGGTCAGGAGGAAAAGGGGATGACAGAGGATGAGATGGCTGGATGGCATCACCAACCAGATGAACGTGAGTTTGAGTGAACTCCGGGAGTTGGTGATGGACAGGGAGGCCTGGCCTGCTGCAGTTCATGGCGTCACAGACTCAGACATGACTGAGTGACTGAACTGAACTGAACCGACCTTTACTATGTTCATTGATTAGCTCTAGTAATTTTCTGGTAGTGTCTTTAGGGTTTTCTATGTAGAGGATCATGTCATCTGCAAACAGTGAGAGTTTTACTTCTTCTTTTCCTGTCTAGACAAGATCCTTTAGCATTTGTTGGAGAGCTACCTTGGTGGTGCTGAATTCCCTCAGCTTTTGCTTATCTGTAAAGCTTTTGATCTCTCCTTCGATTTGAATGAGATCCTTGCTGGGTACAGTAATCTGGGCAGTAGGTTTTTTTCTTTCATCACTTTAAGTATGTCTTGCCATTCCCTTCTGGCCTGAAGAGTTTCTATTGAAAGATCAGCTGTTATCCTTATGGGAATCCACTTGTGTGTGTGTGTGTGTGTGTGTGTGTGTGTGTGTTTTCTTTTTTCCCCTTGTTGCTTTTAATATTTGTTCTTTGTGTTTGGTCTTTGTTAATTTGATTTAATATGTGTCTTTAGTGTTTCACCTTGGGTTTATCCTGTTTGGGACTCTCTGGGTTTCTTGGATTTAGGTGGCTATTTCCTTCCCCATTTTAAGGAGGTTTTCAACTATCATCTCCTCAAATATTTTCTCATGGCCTTTCTTTTAGTCTTCTTCTTCTGGGACTCATATGATTCAAATCTTGGGATATTTGACATTGTTCCAGGCGTCTCTGAGGTTGTCCTCATTTCTCTTAATTCTTTTTTCCCCTCTACTTCATTTATTTTCACCATTCTATCTTCTACCTCACTTATCCTATCTTCTGCCTCAGTTATTCTACAGTTGGTTCCCTCAAGATTGTTTTTGATCTCAATTATTGCATTATTCATTATTGATTTACTCTTTTTTATTTTTTCTAGGTCCTTGGCAAACATTTCTTGCATCTTCTCAATCCTTGTCTCTAGACTATTTATCTGTAACTCCATTTTGTTTTCAAGATTTTGGATCATTTTTACTATCATTATTGTGAATTCTTTTTCAGTAGACTCCCTATCTCTTCCTCTTTTGTTTGGTTTGGTGGGCATTTATCATGTTCCTTTACCTGTTGAATATATCTCTGCCTTTTCATCTTGTTTAGACTCCTGTGTTTGGGGTGGCCTTTGTGTATACTGCAAGTTTGTGGTTCCTCTTTATTGTCGAGGTTCCTCCCTGTGGGTGGGGTTGGACAAGTGGCTTGTCAAGGTTTCCTGGTTAGGAAATCTTGAGTCAGTGTTCTGGTGTGTGGAGCTGGATCTCTTCTCTCTGAGTGCAATTAAGTGTCCAGTAGTGAATTTTGAGGTCTATGTGTTTGGTGTGACTTTGAGCAGCTTGTATATTAATCTTCAGGGCTATTTTCCTGTGTTGCTGGAAAATTAGTGTGGTATGTGTTGTTCTGGAATTTGATGACACGTGGGTGGACCTTGGTTTCAGAGTGAGTATGGAAGCTTTTGGATGAGCTCTTTTTGCTTAATGTTCCTTGGAACCAGGAGTTTTCTGGTGTTCTCAGGTTTTGGAGTTAAGCCTCCTGCCTCTGGTTTTCAGTCTTATTCTTACAGTAGCCTCAAGACTTCTCCATCTGTATTGCACCAATGATAAAACATCTAGGTTAATGGAGGAAAGATTCTACATATTGAAGGACACCCAGAGAGGTTCACAGAGTTACATGGAGAACAGAAGAGGGAGAAAGGTGATAAAGGTGACCAGGAGGAGAAGAGGCGAAGTCAAAAGGAGAGAGACAGATCTAGCCAGTAATCAGTTCCCTGTTATCCACAGCCTGGAATACTGAAAAAGATTCACAGAATTGGGTAGAGAAGAGAAGGGGGAGGGAGGATATAGAGGTGACCTGGGGGAGAAAAAGGAGAGTCAAAAGGGGGAGAGAGCAATCAAGCCAGTAATCACACTCCTAAATAAAAATGGATACTGAAGATTGGATTCTTAAAGGTACAAAATTGATAACAAATACAAAAGCTAAAGATTAAAAATCTAGAGTAGACATTAGATTCTCAATACAATATTAAAAAAAAATCTCAAAAATTATTAAAAATATATATGAAATTTGCTTTAAAAATAAGGTCTTTTGCAAGATAATAGATTATAACAATGAAAATTAAAGGAGTAATAAAGGACTTAAATGAAAAAATTAAAAAATGATAATAGTAAAACATATCTAGGAATTTTTCTGGAGCTGTTGTAGGCAGTGTGGGATCAGTTCAGTTTCAGATAGTTCCTTGCTCCAGCTTATACTTCTTCTCAAGGGCCCTTATATTTCTTCTCAATAGGCCCTTTCCATGTAGTCGGTGCTAACTATAGGGTTTTAATCTGTTGCAACGGTTACTTCCAAAGCGGTTCCCTCTGTTTATTTTGGCCTCTTCTGTTTGCAAGTCTCTTCAGTGTCTAATTTCTGCCCTGACACAAGGGGGCGAAAGTAGTCACTTATTTAGGCTTACTTGTTTAGTTGTGCTGTAGGGAGGGAGGAACAATGCAAACAAATATCACTGGAGTGTATGGGGAGTGCTTGCAGTGTCTGGGCCACAGTGGCTTTGAGCCCACTCACGGCGTGTGTGCTTTCCTGGTCTACACTGCTCAGGCTCCAGGTTGCTCTGCAGAGGAACTGTCAAAAGCAGGCCCTGGGTTGCATGTACTTCCGAGGTCTAAGCTGCTCAAGTTTAGGTTCTGTGGTACTCCACAAAGGCACAGACTCAGTTGGGCCTGTGTTTTGTGCCCTTCCCAGGTCAGAGCAGCTCATGCGATCAGTTGTTTGGTGAGTGCAGTCTCCTCAGGAGTGTGGTGCGTCTTAATCACCTCCAGTCCCAGCCCTTCGATTTCCTGGGTGTGCAGTGGGAGCACCATCTCAGGTGTGCTGTGTGTCTCTTCTGGGGAGCTGATCTCTAACTGCAACCCTCCTGGCAAATGGCAACCATCCAGGATCCCAGGAAGACTTTTTTAGCAATCGGTAGCCTGCTTGCAAATTGGTAGAGGATGCTGTCTCTGGGGCCGAGATTGGCCTTTTCCAGCTCTGGCTGTCACTGGCCTGTCTCTCTGCTTCCGGAAGGGGATGGGCTGGTCTACAGGCAGCTAGCTCGCCTCTGGTATCCACTCAGTCCTTTATTCTGTGAGCAGGCCTGGCAGTGCCTTAGGTTAAAACTTTTCATGGGAAAGTTCTCTCTCTCTCTCTCTCTTTTTTCCCTCTCTCTCTCTGGCTATCTCACAGTTTGGGTTGCTATCTCAACTTAGCTCTCTCAGATTATCCTCAGGGCATTCAGGCCTCATCCTTACCCTAAGCAATGCAGCCTACATCTCCCTGTTCAGT
>SJXQ01006955.1:0-171039 GCA_006408695.1 Aepyceros melampus | reverse complement strand
GAATCGCCAGTCTAGGTTCAATGCAGGGTGCAGGATGCTTGGGGCTGGTGCACTGGGATAACCCAGAGAGATGGTGTGGGGTGGGAGGGGGGAGGGGGGTTCGGGATTAGGAACACGTGTACACCCATGGTGGATTCATGTTGTTGCGGCTGCTAAGTCACTTCAGTCGTGTCTGACTCTGTGCGACCCCATAGATGGCAGCCCACCAGGCTTCCCCGTCCCTGGGATTCTCCAGGCAAGAACACTGGAGTGGGTTGCCATTTCTTTCTCCAATGCAGGAAAGTGAAAAGTGAAAGTGAAATCACTCAGTCATGTCCGACCCATGTTGATGTGTGGCAAAACCAATACAATATTGTAAAGTAAATAATAATAATAATAATAAATAAAATAATAACAAAGAAGGATAATACACCATGATTAGCTTGTATTTATCCCAGCAATGCAACGCTCATTTAAGATATGAAAATTATTTAATCTAAATCACCATATTAACAGATTACAGGGTAAAAGCATAAGATCGTTTCAATAGATTAGTGGTTCATTTGACAACATCTGGAGACATTTTCATTTGTCACAACTGGAAGCGTTGCTACTGACCTCCAGTAATAGAAAATGCTCAATAGGTATTCTGTTAAGCACTCTACAAGGCACAGGGCAGACTCTAATTGAGAGTCAGTATTCCACATTCTACTTTCCCAACTCAATATTATATTTATGATATTCACACACATTGCTATCAGGTACATGCATCTAGTCTTATTATTTCTTACTACATATTAACCCAGAGTAATTATTCCCCATATGTTTCACATCCATGCCCTGGTGATAAATACCTAAGCTGCATCTAACTGCACTCGATGACATAACACTGCCATGTTATCAACAGCCTTGTAAATGTTCCCTTTCTCATGGACCTCTGAGAATTTCTCTGGGATATATTTTCACAAATGAAACCAGTAAGTCATAAACATGCTTAACTTTGGTAAATACTACCCAGGTGTTTTATGGAATGACTGAATCAGTTTAAAGCTGTAAAAAAAAAAAGGACTTAACATATCAGACCTGAGACTGTTATCCCTAAAAAGGCCTACTTGAAAGGTTGGCCCTTGGCTAGCATCTTGGAATTTGAATCTCAAGAAGGTTTTCACCATTCCCTGACAAGAATGGCTCATTGTGCCTAAATTATTTGTATGAACATTGTGGTTTATGCTGAAGACCTGCTTTCCTTCTGTGAGTCTGGAATTTTGGTACACACTAGGCAAAGAGTGCCTACATGACCAGCCTCCCATAGACATCTTGGGCACTGAGTCCTTAATAATTTTCCCTGGTAGACAACATTTCACATGTGCTGTCATAACTCATTGTAAAGGGAATTAATTACACCCTGTGTAACTCCACTGGGAGAGGACTCTGAAATTTATACCTGGTTTCCTTCAGACTTTGTTCCATATACCTTTTCCTTTTGGTGATTTCGCTTTGTATCTTTTAGTTGTATTAAATCATAACCATGAGTATGACTATATGCTGAGTCCTGGGATTTCCAGAAAATCACTGAACATAGGAGTTGCCTTAAGGCTATAGCCTCAACATAAATTCCCACAGTCAAAGTAGGAAAATTATAAGAAGACTTACTTTCAGCTGCATACTTCCATGTGTCATTTGAATTTTATACCACATGAATGTGTTATCTTTTTAAAAATAAATACTTTATAAAAAGGGAGAGAAAAGTTGTCAAAACTAGGTTACCTGTGAATAAGATCCAAAAGGATATTAGAGAACCATAGAAGTATAAAGTGAAAAAAAAATAAAATAAAGTGAAACCTTCTTAAATCCCTGTGAAGAAGCCCAAAGAAGGTAAGGAACTTACCCAGTCATCAAGACAGTCATGGCTTGCATCCTCAATTCCCTGTTTCTAGTGCTCCTATCTCTTAAGTTATGTGGCCCCTTTTCCTACACAAGTCACTTCCCCTACCATAGTGTTCTCCCCTAAATGCCTTGCAGGGGTCCACTTTCATGGTGACCATAGTCTTCCCTATTTCTCAGACTCTTGGAATATATGAATATGTGAGTCCCCCCCAAAATGTTGGGTCCCATGGAAACTGAGCCCAATAGGAACAGAAAAGAGAAGCTGAAGAAAAATCCTACTGGTAACTATCTGGAAGAGGAGAAAAAGAGAGGGGAACAATAAAGAAAGAGAGTCAGTCCTTGGTCAAGTCATCATATCTTTCCAAGTTCTCATACTGTAGCAAGGGGGTGAACATCAAGGTCAGAGAGGAATCCATCCACTACTGTGGGACAAAGCAGCTGAGCAGAACCAGATAGCTCAGAGACTCCTTGCATGGATTCCAAACGTCTCTCAAAACCCTCCCCAAAGGGGAAGATGCTTACGTGCTCCAGGAAGCAGGGTCCTATCTCGCTGAGATGGGGGTCATCATGTTGTACTGTTTCTCCAGGTCTCTTACAAAGCCCATCTGAAACCTGTAGATGTCTTCAATGTTCCCAAAGATCACCTTCAGTTGCTCATCACTGAACATGTCCCTTCTCTTCCGGCATTGTTTCAGGTAGCCCTGCAGACAGAGTAGAAGTCCAGGATGAGGATGCCCTTCATTCCTTGAGGGTTTTACCACTTCTTAAGCATTTGGGAGCCTTATTTCAGTTCCATGATGTAAACAGGAAATAATCATTTCTATTTTTCATACAAGAAAATTGGGTTTAAAGAAGGAAGTCACTCAATCAGTGAATAATTAGGAAAGCTGGATCTTAAGGAAAGGTCTCCAGAGTGCAAAGATTCCAGAGCATAGAGCTTTGCCCACCATTCTCTATGACAAGGACCCCCAAAAGTGATGGGATTCTTTCTCAGAATCTGGTTAAGCACAAATAATTTAACTTGCTTTAGTAGCTATTGGGTTAGCTGAATTGATTCACAACTCTAATGTTCTGTTTCTTGTAGGACCAGTCCAAAAGCTCTGGTAGGAAAACATCCCAAAAAGGAACAGACAAAACCAAACCATTCTTAAAGTGAATGTTGTAGTCATCTGGTCAATAGCTGGTAAGGAGAGATTGTTTGGATGAGCTTAGTGATCAAGCCCACAGGTGCCCAGGCATGGTGTTTTCAACAGGGTAAGTGTTTAGGACACATTTGTGAATAAATGGATGAATTAATACAGCTAGCCACTGATGAAAAAGGAATCAATGAAAGAAATTCTTAGTCTGATAAGAGAACTGAGATAACACAATCAGACTCAGAACACATTGTTAAGTCAGGGCAAAGGAAACAAACAAACACAGTTTTCCATTCTGAACTTCCCAGTGCACATTTTTAACTAATAGTAATGGTCTTCATTAGAAATCATTAGCATGTAAAAATTTGGTGAGAATAAATTATGCCTACTTGCTTTTATCTAAAAGCTAAATGTGATTTTTATAACATCTGTTAAGCCCCTAATGAGGAGCATTAGGTGAATGACTTATCACTTCTGGTTCTGTCTAACTCCATTTTGTCTCCTCTAACACAGTTTGCAATGAAGGCATCTAGGCTACTCCATGAAGATTCTCATCCCTGGTTTCAATGCCCTTTACCAACTCCTACCAAAATCTCACTTCTTTTATCTTCTTACCCTCCAATTCAGCCATTAATGCGTAAGTGTCTTTTAACAATTTGCAAATTAATAGTTTGTGCCTGTGTTGACATTTATTTAATTAATGGCTTATGCCCTCCCTGACTACTATGCTCAAGATGTCCTAAATTCATTTATATCCAATTCCTGACCAAGAGGAAGACACTCTCTACTCCCAGAATATCTTTTTAGCTTCACTCTCTTTACTAAAGTGGATTCCCAAATTCTGCTTCCCTCAAAAACTTTCTTTCACTAATAGGAAGAGAGGTAATAAATTCCTGAAGGTTCATCTCTGCCTAATATGTAACTCCTAGTTTCCTTATCTCTATTTTCCTCCCTTTTCTCCCCACTCTCTCTTTTTCACTCTGAACACCTTTGGAAGTGTCTTAGCTACAGTAGAGCAAGAAAATCAGTGAGCATATCACCTGGCAGGAACTTTTCCATCTTGACATTAGGCAAGGGGCAGAGACCGACTCACCTTTGCTCCCACTTTTTCACCCTAAAGTAGGCTTGTGAGTATAACTGGAAAAAATGGTAACAATGTTACATTAGCATGTCACTTCTGGGTTAGTAGTAAGTACTAGTAAGTGACAGGAAACAGAAGAAGTCAGCCTGGACAGCTCATTCATCCCCTGATAAACCAGCTCATGAAATACTTAATAGTTTTGTTTACTGCTCCCATTTGAAACATCTCAGGGAACTGACAAATTACCATCAAATCCTTAAAAGTGCAGCAAGGATGCTATATCTTAACATGAGTATGGAATACAACAGAAATTGAGAAAAAAAGGAAAAAGTGGGGTCTGAAAAAGAAAGAGACAGAGTTCTCAGAATGGCTTCCTAACTCCCCCAATATGCTATCATTACCTTTGTCAAGGATACCATTTTCTTTATATTACATTATATAGGAAGGGAATGTGCTGTAACAAGGGAATATAAAGTTATATATTAGGAGAAATGCAACTACCCATAGGATGGTAGGGCCCTAGAGTGTACTGTTAACTGTTTTTCTTTAAATCTAATTCTAGATTATAAATAAATATATTATAGCGCATTTGGCTTAATGGAATATCACACAGCCATTAATGTCAGAAGGGCTATCTTGTAACATGGAGATGTGTTTATGGTATAATGTTAAGAAGTAGAATACAAAATGGTGTCACTGTGTCTTTATGATTAAAAATAAGAAAAAAGTCTTTGCCAGAGAATATAAAGAAAATACAGCCTTGAGAAGATTGCCTTGAACACAAAATTATCAAGGAAAAAGGGAGAATCCAATGTCTCCTTAAATTCTCCATCCCTAGTGTTTAAGACACATGACTTGCTGAAGGGATTACAAATAATAGATAGAAACTGCTCTTATTGGGCTTCCCAGGTGACTCTAGAGGTAAAGAACCTGTCTATCAATTCAGGAGACATAAGAGACGTGGGTTCAATCCCTGAGTTGAGAAGATCCCCTGGAGGAGGGCATGGCAACCCACTCCAGTATTCTTGCCTGGAGAATCCCATGGACAGAGGAGCTTGATGGGCTATGGTCCATAGGGTCACAAAGAGTCGGACATGACTGAAGTGACTTAGCACACATATGTACTTACAAAGGAAATTTTAAAAAGGGACCTAAGGATATGGGAGTAGCCAGAGAACCCTTAAATGTCATCCCTAGCCCCTATGTCACCCAACTGCCTAGGCTTCTGAGGGGAGAAAGGCCAGGAGAGTTGACTAGTTCTCTGAGTCTTGATTTTATTTTTCACTCCCTTCTTTGGCTTATTTAGTGACTTTATCAAATTTTCCACAAAAACAATGAACAGCACTTTGATTAGGGGTCAGTCAATCTTTGTTTCTTCTCATCCACTCATTTTTAAGGACGTATAAGCTTAAGATGTGTGGTAGTAGAATATGACTTTCAGAAAAAAAAAAAAACCTAATGCCTTTTAAAATTAGGAATAAAGGGGAAACAGACTGAGAAGGTGGAATGAGAGAAGTAATAGAAAGGCAACCACACTACTGCAGGGGAGCATCATTCAATTCTGAGCCCTGTTTTCAGAGAAACATGAAGAAAAGGATACAGAGCCAGAAGGAAATAGGGCAGAGAGGGGCCTGAAAAGCAACACCATGAAGAATGGTGCAATACCACGGTTGTTTGTCCTGGAGAAGAGAAGTTGCAGAGGACTTCTGAAGGCTTGTCACAGGCAAAGGGAGCAGAAGGGGTCTATGGATCTTACTGTCAAGCATGCTTCGAACATCTTTTAGCTCCATCTGAATGGTAAGAGAGAATAAGGTGATATGGCAGTAGGTGTGAACTAACTGAACAAAAGTAGTTTCTGAGAGCCTCACCTCTCCTAGGAGTAAAGTGAGCATGAATGTGAAGGCAGTACTGTGGGAGTTATCAAATCAATCACAATCAGCATGAATTAGCCCTGCTATATTGCCATGGTAATAGGCAAAGACAGTTGACTATTAATTTTACTGTTTCTAAACCCTCAGGGTTGATCTAAAAGTCTAAATCTAATACAATGAGTTAGAATAAGTGCCTTATATGAGATACAAATCAAAATCATGACCTCCAGAGAAGATTCCAAAGACTTGTGGGAAATAATATTAATCAAAGAACCTCTGGATCAACTAAAAATAAATAAATAAATACAAATTTTAAAAATGTGAATTATATTGAGAAAAAAAAAAAACCTTTAGGGAAAGCCCTGTGCAAACCTGAACCTCGGTGACTCTATCTATAAAATGTATATATCAGAAAAGATTTACAGGGCCTCATTCAGCTCTGACTCTCTACAGATATCATATACTGTTTTGACTGGAAGCCTGACAAGAGACTTGATATATGTCTTGAAAATAATTTCAATATAATTAGGGAATGATAAGCATGTTTGCCCTGTTCACAGCCCATATCTTAGAGCTTTTCTTCTTTCACTTTTTTGTCCATGAAGTCTTCTTTTCAGATTAAATGAAACCATTAAAAAAATAAGAGGAGGACAGGAAGAAGATTTGCAACTTGAAAAACTGCCAAGGGATTAATATCTGGAATATACGAGGAACTCCTATAAATCAGCAAAAAAAAAAGAGAGAGAGAGAGAGAGAGAGAGAGAGAGAGAGAGAAACTCCAGGAAAATGGGCAAAGGACAGGAACAGGGCCTCGAGTGTCCAGGTGGTATGGATAGGTAGGGCCTAGAGCAGCCAGAAAACCCTGGGCTGGTCACTAAAGGCCAATGAGCTGCTTCATCCTTTTAGTTTAGTATGCTATACAAATATTATTGCTTATTACAATGTGTTATTTTCTACATATACACCAATATATAAAGACAATTGGGAATAAGTCAGGATAGGCAATTAACAGAAAGAAAGTCAGTAAGTTTGAAACTCCAGGCTTAAACATATCGAATGTAAATGTTTTGAAGCTATAGTATGAGAAACTATCAAGTCTAGCAAGAATTACTTGATGGTGTCTGAGACACTAATACAAATGACCAAGAAAACTAGTCCAGCTTTTCTGGAAGCATTTGAGGACAGAATTTATTTCACAGGTATCAGATGACTGAGATTGTCTTACTCAGAGAGTATTTAACTTTGTTTGACCTATGTCTCAGTTTCCCTGATCATAATATGATTTCTAAAACAAGAGTAAATACCATAAAACATTGGTCAAGATGGGCTAGAACTAAGCCAATTCTCTTTTATATCATTGTTTGGATTTAGAAAGAAGAATGTCATCTTTTCAGAGAACTCATTAAAAAATACACTTTCTTTTACTGGCCTCACTGAATAACTTTGATGAAAATAACTCCAGTTCCTACTTCCACGTTTGTAAAATGAGTGTAGTGTAACTTAAATGGTGAGGCACTTTCTGCTTCCAGGAGTAATTAATAAATGAATAAATACAAAAAATGAATATTTTCTGATACTGACTTTTTTCTATCTGAATACAATATTTATAGATCTCCCCTAACCTACAGAAAGAGTAGATACCATGCTAACACATTTGTGCATGAGTAAGACATGCCTCCATTGGTATCAGTGAGAAAATGGTGAAAAAGGCAGAAGTAACATGGATTACTATCACAGTGTTCCTTAGTGACAGCATACCTAGATTTCACAGATTCAGAGAAAGTAATATCCAGACAGCACTTATAGAGCAACTCTTCCAATCTGCTAATTTTAGAATTAGGGAACAAAGTCCATGATGGAAAAGATTCACCTGAGGTTCCTCAGTCAGTTAGTGACTAAGGTGGGATGTGAACTTAGGAATCCCAATTCTGGCTTTGGTATTCTTTCTTATAAATCATATTGTTCCTCATAGCTTTTGGTTTAGAGGTGACAACCCTGAGCTAAAATATTGTTTTCTGACCTACACACAGAGCTATACACAGGTTTCTCTACCCTTCCTTTGTTCTAATTAAATGTTCCTTTGACATCTGTGGTTGCAGAGTGGGACAAAGAGATATTTCCCTTTTAAACCATTAGCTTCAGCATCAAGAATAATTAAGAGATATGGAACTCACAAATTACCAATAAAAACTTTGTTAGGTTAGTTGGACTCAGAAATTTCTCAAAGCAGGGAATGACACTCCATCTTTTGGAAAGATAAATTCTTGCATTGCTGTCCTGAGCCCATGCCCAAGAAATTTGGGAAAAGAGGCCAGGATATTTGAGAGTTGAGAATAAAATCCATCTAAGACTTAACAGATTCCTACTGGGCCAGTATCTGAGAACTCTAGGAAAGTAATTTTGTCTCTTAGAGATTCAGTCTGCTGATCTCAAAAATAGTTATGACAATAATAACCTATTTCCTGTGTGAAAATGAAATGTCAAGATATGAATGTACTTTTCCAAAGCAGTACATACACATGTGCAGTTGTAATTAAATCTGACTTTCAAAAATACTTATTGAGCATCTACCATCTGCCAACCACTGTGCCAGGTGCTGAGTATGTATCAGTAATACATGAAGAAAACTGTCCCTCATGGAATTTACTTTATAGTAGGGGAGAATGAGAAATAGATGGAGAAACAACTTTATTTTCTTGCGCTCCAAAATCACTGCAGATGCTGACTGCAGCCATGAAATTAAAAGACGCTTGCTCCTTAGAAGAAAAGCTGTGACAAACCTAGAGAGTATATTAAAAAGCAGACATTACTTTGCCGACAAAGTTCCATCTAGTCAAAGCTATGGTTTTTCCAGTGGTCATGTATGGATGTGGGAGTTGGACCATAAAGAAAGCTGAGTGCCAAAGAATTGATGCCTTTGAACTGTGGTGTTGGAGAAGACTTTTGAGAGTCCCTTGGACTGCAAGGATATCAAATCAGTCAATCCTAAAGGAAATCAGTCCTGAATATTCATTGGAAGGACTGATGCTGAAGCTGAAGTTCCAATACTATGGCCACCTGATGCAAAGAATTGACTCATTGGAAAAGACCCTGATACTGAGAAACATTGAAGGCAGGAGGAGAATGGGACGACAGAGGATGAGACAGTTGGAAAGTATCACCAACTCAATGGACGAGTCTGAGCAAGCTCCAGGAGTTGTGATGGACAGGGAAGCCTGGAGTGCTGCAGTCTATGAGGCTGCAAAGAGTCGGACATGACTGAGTGACTGAACTGAACTGAATTGAGGTAGGACTACTTTAGGCAGAAGGGAAAGCCAATGGAAAGGCTATGAATGGGGAGCATATCAGGCCTTTTTAAGGAACAACAGTAGTCCATTGTGGCTAAAGTAGTGAGAGTACATAGGAAAGGAGCAACAGATGAAGTCAAAGAAGTAAGGAAATGTTGATCACACAGGTTTGTAAGTAATAATGAGAACTTTCTCTTTGTCTTCTACTCGGGAGGGAAAGGTGTGCCACTGGAAAGTTTTGAGCAGAGGAGTGATATAAACTGACTTAGATATTGATATTATCCCTTGGCTGCTTGGTAAAGAACTGAATGTACTAACTTGTATTAGATATTATAAGAAAGCTATCATTTAAAAAATGTGTATTGGGGTATACTTGATTTATAATGTTGCGCTATTTTCAGGTGTACAGCAAGGTGACTACTGTATGTAAACATATACTGACTCTTTTTTTGTATTCTTTTCCTATGTAGGCCGAACATTTCCCTGGTGGCTCAGATGGTAAAGCATCTGCCTACGATGCAGGAGACCTGGGTTCGATCCCAGGGTAGGGAAGATCCCCTGGAGAAGGAAATGGCAACCCACTGCAGCATTCTTGCCTTGAAAATCCCACAGACAGTGGAGCCTAGCAGGATACAGTCCACGGGGTCGCAAAGAGTCAGACACGACTGAGAGAATTCACTTCACTTCACTTCACTTTCACGTATATAGGCCATTACAGAATATTGAGTAGAGTTCCCTACACTATACAGTAGGTCCTTATTAGTTATCTATTTTATATATAGTAGTGTGCAGAGGTCAATCCCAGTCTTCCAATTTATCCCTCCCCTCCTTACCCCTCAATAACCATAAGTTTCTTTTCTATGTCTATAACTGTCTGTACTACAGATAAGTTCATTTATGGCCTTTTTTAGAATTCCACATATAAGCAATATCATATATTTATCATTCTCTTTAACTTACATCACTCAGTATGACAATCTCTAGATCCATTCATGTTGGTACAAATAGCATTATGTTGTTATTTCTTATGGTTTATTAATATTCCATTATATATATATACCACAAAATTATTAATCCATTCCTCCTGATGATGGATATTTAGGTGGCTTCCATATCCAGGCTATTGTAAATAGTTTAAGATAATTATCATTTTATAGCAGTGCTCCACACACTTGTAAGTCAAATGTTAACCTAGTTAAAATGCAGATTTGAACTAAGGTCTGGAATAGAGTTAAAGATTCTGAATTTCTTAAAAACTCAAGGTGATTCATATGCTGTTGGTCAAGGGCAGAACAATTTGAGGGTAGGAGATATGTCCAAGGCCTGGCAAAGAGCAGAGCTCCACTAAATTTTTGCTGAATGAATAATATTCACTAGTTTGATGCCCAGTGTTACCTAACACATTCAAGAGGGTAATTAAAAAAAATACTAACCATTTATAAGAAGACAGGAGGAAGAGAAAAATATAAGAGAGACATGGATGGATAGGTAAACAGAAGAAAAGGGAAAGAAGGAAAGAAAAATATTTCCCCCAATACTTACAATATTAGATTTACTTAATTTCCTCAATGAACTTAAGAGTTTGGTAAAATGAAGCCAGCTTTTTCACTCTCCTCTTTCACTTTCATCAGGAGACTCTTTAGATCCTCTTCACTTTCCGCCATAAGGGTGGTGTCATCTGCATATCTGAAGTTTTTGATATATCCCCTGGCAATCTGGATTCCAGCTTGTGCTTCTTCCAGCCTACCAGTTAGCATGATGTACTCTACATATAAGTTAAATAACCAGGGTGACAATATACAGCCTTGACATACTTCTTTCCCAATTTGGAACCAGTCCATTGTTCCATGTCCTGTTCTAACTGTTGCTTCTTGACCTGCATACAGATTTCTCAGGAGGCAGGTAAGGTGGTTTGGTATTTCCATTTCTTTAAGAATTTTCCACAGATTGTTGTGATCCACACAGTCAAAGGCTTTGGTGTAGTCAATAAAGCAGAAGTAGATATTTTTCTGGAACTCTCTTGCTTTTTTGATGATCCAGCAGATATTGGCAATTTGATCTCTGGTTCCTCTGCCTTTTCTAAAACCAGCTTGAACACCTGAAAGTTCTCATTTCACCTACTGTTGAAGCATAGCTTGGGGAATTTTGACCATTACTTTGCTAGCATGTGAGATGAGTGCAATTGTACGGTAGTTTGAACATTCTTTAGCATTTCCTTTCTTTGGGATTAGAATGAAAACTGACCTCTTCCAGTCATGTGGCCACTGCTGAGTTTTCCAAATTTGTTGGCATATTGAATGCAGCACTTTAACGGTATCATCTTTCAGAATTTGAAATAGCTCAGCTGGAATTCCATCACCTCCACTAGCTTTGTTTGTAGTGATGCTTGCTAGGCCCACTTGACTTCACACTCCAGGATGTCAGGCTCTAGGTGAGTAATCACACCATTGTGGTTAGCTGGTTAATTAAATCTTTTTTCTATAGTTCCTCTGTCTCTTCTTGCCACCTCTTCTTAATATCTTCTGCTTCTGTTAGGTCCATATCGTTTCTGTCCTTTATTGTGCCCATCTTTGCATGAAATGTTCCCTTGGTTTCTCTAGTTTTCTTGAAGAGAACGCTAGTCTTTCCATTCTAGTCTTTTCCTCTGTTTCTTTTCATTGATCACCTAAGAAGGCTTTCTCATCTCTCCTTGCTATTCTTTGGAACTCTGCATTCAGATGGATATATCCTTCCTTTTCTCCTTTGCATTTTGCTTCTATTCTTTTCTCAGCCATTTGTAAGGCCCCCTCAGACAACAATTTTGACTTTGTGCATTTCTTTGTCTTAGGGATGGTTTTCATCACTGCCTTCTGTATGATGTCATGAACTTCCATCCATAGTTCTTCAGGCACTCTGTCTGTCAGATCTAATCCCTTGAATCTACTCATTACTTCTATTGTATAATCATAAGGGATTTGGTTTAGGTCATACCTAGTGGTTTTCCCTACTTTCTTCATGTAAATCTGAATTTTGCAATGAGGAGTTCATGATCTGAGCTACAGTCACCTCCTGGACTTTTTTGCTGACTGTATAGAGCTTCTCCAACCTCAGCTGAAAAGAATGTAATCAATCTGATTTCAGGATTGACCATTTGGTGATGCCTATATGTAGAGTGTTCTCTTGTGTTGTTGGAAGAGAGTTTTTGCTATGATCAGTGCGTTCTCTTGGCAAAACTCTGTTAGCCTTTGCCCTGTTTCATTTTGTTCTCCAAGGCCACACTTGCCTGTTACTCTGGGTATCTCTTGACTTCCTACTTTTGCATTCCAGTCCTTTATGATAAAAAGGACATCTTTTTTTGTGGTGTTAGTTCTAGAAGGTCTTGTAAGTCATTATAGAACCATTCAACTTCAACTTCTTCAGCATTAGTGGTTGGGCTAGACTTGGATTACTGTGATATTGAATGGTCTGCCTTGGAAGGGGACAGAGTTCATTCTGTCTTTTTTCAGATCACACCCAAGTACTGCATTTTGGAATCTTTTGTTGACTATGAGGGCTACTCCATTTCTTCTCAGGGATTCTTGCCCAGGATAGTACATATAATGGTCACCTAAATTAAAATTTCCCATTCCTGTCCATTTTTGTTCACTGATTCCTAAAATGTCTATGTTCACTCTTGCTGTCTCCTGTTTGACCACTTCCAATTTACCTTGATTCATGGACCTAACATTCCTGGTTCCTATGCATTTTTGTTCTTTACAGCATTGGACTTTACTTCCATTACCAGTCACATGCACAACTGTGCATTGTTTTAACTATGGTTCCATCTCTTCATTCTTTCTAGAGCTATTTCTCCACTCTTCTCCAGTAGCATATTGGGCATCTATCGACCTGGGGAGTTTATCTTTCAGGATCATACCTTTTTGCCTTTTCATACTGTTCATGGGTTGTTAAGACAAGAATACTGATATGGTTTGTCATTCCCTTCTCCAGGGGAACATGTTTTATCAGAAGTATCCACCATGACCCATTCACTTTGGGTGGCCCTACACAGCATGGCTCATATTTTCACTGAATTAGACAAGGCTATGATCCATGTGATCAGTTTGGTTAGTTTTCTGTGATTGTCATTTTCATCTTGTATGACCTCTGACAGATAGGACTAAGAGGTTGTGGAAGCTCTTTGATGTGAGAGACTGGCTCTGGGGAATCTGGGTTTTATCTGATGGGTGGGGTTGTGCTCAGTAAATCTTTAATCCAATTTTCTCTTTATGCATGGGGGCCACATTCCCTAAAGCAAACCTATGTTAGGTGTAATGGCAACCTCCTTCAAAAGGGCTTATGCCAGTACTGTTGTATTCAGTGTCCCTGACCCTGTGTCAGGCCACTGTTGACCCATGTCTCCACCATATCACGGTGTCATATGATAGCTGTTCTCTCTGTCTGACTTCATTCAGTATACAGTAAATAGATCCATCCATGTTGCTGAAAATGGCATTATTTCATTCTCTTTAATACTTTGGCCACTTGATGTGAAGAACTGACTCATTGGAAAAGACCCTGATGCTGGGCAATATTGAAAGCAGGAAGAGAAGGGGACAACAGAGGGTGAGATGGTTGGATGGCATCACTGACTCGATGAATATGAGTTTGAGCAAACTCCAGGAGTTGGTGATTGACAAGAAACCCTGGCGTCCATGGGGTTGCAAATAGTTGGACATGACTGAGGGACTGAACAGAACTAAAACTGAAACCCACTGGAGAAATCATAAAATCAAAGGTTATAGGAGTTAAGGACACCTTCAAGGCCACAGGTTAATTAGTGACTAAGTTAAGACGTGAAAGCCAACACTCCATGTCTACAAAGACCTTGTTCTTTCTATCCTACCTTACTGCTTTGAGGAAGTGGAAGAAGATAAACTTCAACCTTCCTGGATGGGGTGAGAAAATGAGTTTAGGTGAAGAAAGTTAAGGTCCAAAGTCCTTGGCCTTAATATTTTCACATGCAGTTGTTGGTATTTTAGTTACACGTGGATATTTAAATTAAAATGAAATAAAATTTACAATTCCATTTCTCAGTCATACTAGCCACATCTCAAATGCTCAGCAGTGACAAATGGTTGACCAGGGGCTACTGTAATAGAGATTACAGATATACAACATGTTCATCACTGCAAAAAGTACTACTAGGCAGCAGTAAAGAAACAATAACTTTACATTCCCACCAACAATGCAAGAGGGTTCTCTTTTCTTTATATTCTCTCCAGCATTTATTGTTTGTAGGTTTTTTGATGATGTCCATTCTACCAGTGTAAGGTAATACATCATTGTGGTTTTGATTTGCATCTCTAATAATTAGTAATATTGATCATCTTTTCATGTGTTTCTTGGCTATCTGCATATCTTCTTTGGAGAAATGCCTATTTAGGTCTTCTACCCATTTTTTGATTGTGTTGGTTTTTTTGTTATTGAGCTGCATGAGTGTTTGTATACTTTGGAGGTTACTCCCTTGACAGTTGCTTTATTTGCAAATATTTTCTCCCACACTGAGGGTTGTCTTTTCATCTTGTTTATGGTTTTCTTTGTTGTGCGAAAGATTTTACAGTCACTAAGAGGAACAATATGGAGGTTTCTTAAAAAACTAAAAACAGAAGTACAATGTTGTGCTGTGATTAGTCACCCAGGCATGTCTGACTTTTTGTGACCCCATAGACTGTAGCCTGCCAGGGTCTCTGTCCATGGGGATTCTCCAGGCAAGAACACTAGAATGGGTTGCCATGCCCTCCTCCAGGGGATCTTCCCAACCCAGGGATCAAACCCAGGTCTTCCACATTGCAAGAGGTTTCTTTACCATCTGAGCCTCCAGGGAAGTCCAAGAATATTGGAGTGGGTAGCCTATCCCTTCTCCAGGGGAACTACTCAACCCAGGAATCAAACCGGGGTCTCCTGCATTGCAGGCAGATTCTTACCAGCTGAGCTACCAGGGAAGCCCCAGAACCACCATATGACCCAGGAATTCCATACTTGGCATATACCATAAGAAAACCACAGTTCAAAAAGTCATTCACCCCATTCTTCATTACAGTACTGTTTACAATAACCAGGACATGGAAGCAACCTAAATGTCCAAAGACAGATGAATGGAAAAGAAGATGTGGTGTATATACACAATGGACTATTAGTCAGTCAAAAAGAAATGAAGTTGGATCTCTTGTAGAGACATGGATGAACCTAGAGTCTGTCATACAGAGTGAAGTAAGTCAGAAAGAATAAAACAAATATGGTATATCAATGTATATATGTGGAATCTAGAAAAATGGCACAGATTAACCTCTTTGCAGGGCTGGAATAGAGACAGATGTAGAGAAAGGACATGTGAACGTGCAGTGGGTCAGGGAGAGGGGTGGGATAAAATGGAAGATTGGGATTGGCATACATATTAGACTGGCCAAAGAGTACATTCAGGTTTTCCCCTTATACCTTACAGAAAAACTCAAATGAACTTTTGCCCAACATAATACACTATCATGTGTAAAAGAAATAGCTAGTGAGAAACTGTTATACATTGCAGGGAGCTCAGCTCAGTGCTCTGAGGTGATCTAGATGGGAAGGATGGGGGGAGGTTGGGAGAGTGTTCCAAGAGGGAAGAGATATATGTATACATGTGGATATATGTATACATGTGGCTGGTTCCCTTTGTTATACAGCAGAAACTAACATAACACTGTGAGGCAACTACAGCCCAATTTTAAAAACAAGAAATAAGAATTCTGACATGTTTAACAAGCTCACACAGGGACTTTGGTGTACCTTCAACTTTGTAAACTACTGGCTTACAGGGATGTGTGTGTGCTATAATGAAGTCAGACCCTTACATGGGGTGGCAGCAACTGGATCAGAAGCCAAGGGGATAGAGATAGAGATTCCAGCAAGGGGACAGAAGAAGGGAGGGAGAGAAAGATGAGGGGGCGGAATATGAATATGCATATGAAAGTTAGACAGATAGACAGCAAAAAGGGGAGAAATAAGCAGAGGGAAAGTAATCCCAAGGGAGCACTTTCATCCACTGAACAGAGTCTAGATCAGTCCAGCTACTTTTTCTAATACCTTGGGACTGTCACAGGTATAGCCCAGGAAGGTTGTCATTTCTTCATGGAAGTGTCCTCTATCTTATCCTAAGGACCCTTACATGGACCATCAGAGTTGGGCTTACCTCACAAATGTCCTTTAGGTGCTTGATGTAATGACGCTCGGTGCTCATGATCTCATTGATGACGTTGGCCCGCATCTGGTCCCGGTTTTGGAGTGGCCGGCCCAGACAGAGGCAGTCTGAGTTGGGGTCCAGGTGCCCATTCTGAACGTCACTGGGCCCTTCCTCTACCCCATCCTCCTGGTTCACCCATAGCTGTAGAGGCAGGCAGAAGAAGAAGAATGGGTTAGCTTCCTTCTCTGAGAAGTTTTCAGCCAAGTATAAAAAGGATAAACTAAAATCTTCAGGTATTCATAGAGCCAGAACCTTCAACCAGGCCCTCTTAAACTGAATGCCAGGACCAACTCTAGGGTGACTTGTTGGACTTATCTATGAGTCTATTCTTCTCTAGGCCTATAGTGACCTATCCATAAAATGGAGGATGGAGAAGAGTAGGACTAAATCATCTCTAAGAGACTTCTTGGCTAGGAAGGTTTCAGAGGAGAAAAGAGTTATGGCAAGCAGAACTCATTTGTGCTGGAGCATATTGAGCCATCACAGCTGGATCAAAAAATACAGATTAAATTATAATCTTGGAAGCTGAAGGGTCCAAGATGGTGACATAAGAAGACCCTGATCTCACCTTTTCCCATGGACACACCAAATCTACACCTATATAGAGAACAATTTTAAAATTGGACTTCATTTTATTTTTATAGAGCAATTTTTGAGGGGTGATTAGATAGTTACTGCACATAAAAGGACCAGATAGAAATTGGTAGTAAAGATGAAAACATGATATCCATGAACCATACCTCTGAAGTAGCAATTTGCAGTAGTGAGGGATATTGCTGAGGGGCATAAGCAAAGACTCACCTAAACCCATCAGTTTAAAGAGCAGACACAGACATTTAGAGAACAAACTTATAGTTACCAGAGGAGAAGGGTTGGGGAGGGATAGATTGGGAGTCTGGTGCTGACATGTACACACTGCTGTATTTAAAATAAACAACAAAGACCTACTGTACAGCACAGGGAACTGTTATATACTTGCTCAATATTCTGTGATAACTTAAAATAATTTGAAAAAGAATAGATACATGCATACATATAACTGAATCACTTTGTTCTACATCTGAAACACAACATTGTTAATCAATTATATTCCAACATAAAATGAAAATCAAAGAAGTAAAAATAAAGAGCACCTAGACTATACAGTAAGAAAATCCATTTACTAACACAAAATCTTCATTACCACTAAATCAATCTTACAAGAAATATTAAATGATCTTCTTCTTTCAAGTGGAAAAGAAAAGCTCATAAATAGAAATAAAATCTATTAAAGAAAAAATCTTATGGTAAAGGCAAATATAGAAAAGGCAGTGTATCAGTCACTTAAAAAGCAATGAAGGCTAAAAGACAAAAGCAGAATAAACAACTATAACTATACTAATTTGTTAAGGGATATGTGGGAGGTGTTCAGGATTGGGAACTCATGTACACCTGAGATGGATTCATGTCAATGTATGGCAAAACCAATACAGTAATGTAAAGTAAAATAAAGTAAAAATAAAAAATTAAAAAAAGGCAAAGTGTGACATCAAAAATATAAAATATGAGGTGAGGGAATAAAAATGTAGTGCTTTGAGAATGTCTTCAAACTGTCAGTGTAATAGACAGCTATATGTTGTTTGCTGTTCACTCTCTAAGCTGTGGCCGATACTTTGTGATCACATGGACTACCTTCACTGTCTCCTGGAGTTTGTTCAAATTCATGTCTATTGATTCAGAAATGCTATCTAACCATATCATTCTCTGTCACCCTCTCCTCCTTTTGCCTTCAGTCTTTCCCAGTATCAGGGTCTTTTCCAATGAGTCAACTCTTCATATAAGGTGGCCAAAGTATTGGAGCTTCAGCATTCTTCCTTCCAATGAATATTCAGGGTTGATTTCATTTAGGATTTACTTGTTTGACCTCATAGTCCAGAGGATTCTCAAGAGTGTTCTCCAGGACCACAGTTCAAAAGCATCAATTCTTTGGCATTCAGCCTTCTTTATGGTCCAACTCTCACATCTGTATATAATTGCTTGAAAAACCATAGTTTTGACTATACAGACCACTGTAGGCAAAGTGATGTCTCTGTTTCTTAATACACTATCTAGGTTTGTTATAGCTTTCCTTCCAAGGAGCAAGTATCTTTTAATTTCATGACTGCAGTCACCATCTGCAGTGATTTTGGAGCCCAAGAAAATTAAATCTGTCACTGCTTCCACTTTTTCCCATTCTAATTGCCATGAAGTGATGGGCTCATATGCCATGATCTTAGTTTTCTGAATGTTGAGTTTTAAGCAAGTTTTTTCACTCTCCTCTTTCACCCCATGAAAAAGCTCTTTAGTTCCTCTTCACTTTCTGCCATTAGGGTGGTATCATCTGTGTATCTGAGGTTGTTGCTATTTCCCCCAGCAACCTTGATACTAGCGTGTGATTCATCAAGCATGATATTTCACATGATGTACCCTGCATAAAAATTATATAAACAGGGAATCAATATACAGCCTTGATATATTCCATTCCCAATTTGGAGCCACTCAGCTTTTCCATGTAAGGTTCTAACTGTTGCTTCCTGACACATATAGGTTTTTCAGGAGACAAGTAAGGTGGTCTGGTATTCCCAACTCTTTAAGAATTTCTGCAGTTTTCTGAGACCTACACAGTCAAAGGCTTTAGCATAGTCAATGAAGCAGATGTTTTTCTGGAATTCCCTTGCTTTCTCTATGATCCAAGGAATGGTGACAAATTGGCCTCTGGTTCTTCTGCTGTTTCTAGACCCAGCTTGTATCTCCAGAAGTTCTCAGTTCAGGTACTAGTGAAGCCTAGCTTGAAGCATTTTAAGCATAACCTTACTAGTATGTTAAATGAGCAATACTGTACAATAGTGTAAACATTCTTTGAAATTGCCTTTCTTTGGGACTGGAATGAAAACTGACCTTTTCTAGTCCTGTGGCCACCTCTGAGTTTTCCACATTTGCTGGCATATTGAGTGCACCATTTTCACAGCATCATCTTTTAGGATTTGATTTTTTCAAATCAAATAGTTCAGCTGGAATTCTATCACTTCCACTAGCTTTGTTCGTACTAATGCTTCCTAAGGTCCACTTGACTTCATGCCACATTCTATCTGGCTCTAGATGAATGACCACAACATCGTGGTTATTTGAGTCATGAAGACATTTTGTATAGATTCTCTGTGTATTCTTGCCACCTCTTCTTAATCTCTCCTACTTCTGTTAGGTCCTTACTGTTTCTCTCCTTTATCATGACAATTCTTGCATGATATATTCCCTTGATCTCCTCAATTTTCTTGAAGAGGTCTCTAGTATTTCCCATTATATTATTTTCTCTACTCATTTGCATTGTTCATTTAAGAGAGTCTTCTTATCTCCCCTTGCTATTCTCTGGAACTCTTCATTCAGTTGTGTATATCTTTTCTTTTCTCCCTTGCCTTTCACTTCTCTTCTTTCCTCAGCTATTTGTAAAGCCTCCTCAGACAACGACTTTGCCTCTTGCATTTCCTTGGCTTTGTGGTACTTCTGGTCACTGCTTCCTGTACAATGTTATGAAACTCTCTCCATAGTTCTTTAGGCAATCTATCTATCAGATCTAATTCCTTGAATCTATTTGTCACCTCCACTGTATAATCATGAGAGATTTGATTTAGGTTATACCTCAGTGATCAAGGGGTTTTCCCTACTGTCTTCAATTTAAGCTTGAATTTTGCAATAAGGAGTTGATTATCTGATTATCCACAGTCAGCTCCAGGTCTTGCTTTTGTTGACTGTATACTGTTTCTTAATCTTAAGCTTCAAAGAATATAGTCAAACTGAATTTGGTATTGACAATCTGGTGATGTCTATGTGTAGAGTAAACTCTTGTGTTGTTGGAAAAGGGTGTTTGCTATGAGCAGTATGTTTTCTTGGCAAAACTCTGTTAGCCTTTGCCCTGCTTCATTTTGTTCTCCAAGGCCAAACTGGCCTGTTACTCCAGGTATTTCTTGACTTCCTACTTCTGCATTCTAGTCCCGTATGATGAAAATAACATCCTTTTTGATGTTAGTTTTAGAAGGTCTTGTATGTTGTCATAGAACTGATCAACTTCAGTTTCTTTGGCCTCAGTAGCTCGAGCAAGACTTGGATTACTGTGATGTTGAACGGTTGCCTTGAAAATGAACTGAGATCATTTTGTCATTTTTGAGATTGCACCAAATTACTGCATTGCAGACTCTTTTGTTGAATATGAGGGTTATTCCATTTCTTTTAAGGGATTCTTGCCCACAGTAGTAGGTATAATGGTCATCTGAATTAAAGTTGCCTATTATTGTGCATTTTAGTTCACTGATTTCTAAGATGTTGATGTTCACTCTTGCATCTCTTACTTGACCATGTCCAATTTACCTTTATTTGTGGACCTAATATTCCAGGTCCTATGCGATATTGTTCTTTATAGCATCAGACTTTACTTTCACCACCAGACACATTCATAAGTGAGCATCGTTTCTGCTTTGGCCCCATTCATGGATCACAGCCTTGTGGCAAAGTGAATTATATAACTCAATGAAGCTATGAACTATACAAAGCAGGGTCACCCAAGACAGATGGATCATAGTGAAGAGTTCTGACAAAAAATGGTCCACTCGAGGAGGACATGCAAATCACTTCAGTACTCTTGCTGCTAGAACTCCATGAATAGTATGAAAGAGCAAAAAGACATGACACTGGAAGATGAGCCCCCCAGGTCAGAAGGTGTCCAATATGTTACTGGGGAAGAGTGGAAGGCAATTACTAATAGCTCCAGAAAGACAGCTATATACAGGTTGATATATATAAACCGCATATCAACTATAATCCAAAACCCTACAATGGGTACACAAAAAATAATGTGACAGAAATTCTAACAAAACACTAAAGAAATCCATGAGACTCCAAAGGGAGAATCCAAGAGAAGAACACAAGAATAGAGAAGACCAAACAAACCCAGAAAATAATTAACCAAATGGCAATAAGTGCATATCTATCAATAATTATTTTAATATAAATGTACTAAACATTCTATATCAAAAGATATAGGAGAGCTGAATGAATAAAAAACATAAGCCATCTACATACTGCATACAGGAGACTGACTGAAGGTCTAAAGGCACATGTAGACTAAAAGTAAAGGGGTGGAAAAAAATATGCTATGCAAATTTAAAAAAAAAAAGAATCTGGGGTGGCAATATTTACATCAGACAAAGCAAACTTTAAAACAAAGACTGTAACAAAAGACAAAGAAGGGTAACACATAATGATAAAGAGATCAACACAACAAAAGGATTTAACATTTGTAAACTTTTATGCATCTAACATTAGAGCACCTAAATGTATACAAAATACTAGATAAATAAGATAATTACCAGTAACACAGTAATAGAGGGGACTTTAATATCCCATTTACATCATCTAGACAGAAAATCAATAAGAAAACAATAGCCTTAGGCAACACAGTAAATCACAAATGGACTTAATAGATATATAGAGAACATTCTATCCAGAAACAATAGATTGGACATTCTTTTCAAGTGTACAGAAACATTCTTCAGGATAGATCATAGGATGCCACAAAATAAACTTCAATAATTTAAAAAAACTGAAATCATATCAAGTATCTTTTCCATACACAAGGATATGAAACTAGAAATAGAATACAAGAAGAAAACTGTAAAAAGCACAAACACAAAATGCTACTAAAGAACAAATTGATCAATGAAAAAAATTGAAGAGGAAATTAAAAAAAAATTCCTTGAGACAACTGAAAATGGAAACACAACTGTACAAAATCTATGAGATGCAGCAAAAGGAGTTCTAAAAGGGTAGTTCATACTGGTACAAGCAAGAAAATCTGAAGAAAACAACCTGACATACCATTTAAAGGAAATGGAACAATAAGAACAAACAAAGCCCAAAGTTAGCAGAAGGAAGAAAGTAATAAAGATCAGAGTGGAAATAAATGAAATATAGATTTCAATATAGAAAAAATAATGAAACTAAGAGTTGGTTTCTTGAAAAGATAAAGAAAATAGACAAACCTTTAGCACAAGTCTAAGGTTTCATAGGATTCACAATTCTACCAAATATTTAAAGAAGAATTAATACTTATCCTTCTAAAATTATCCCCAAAAATTAAAGAGCAAGGAACACATCCCAACTTATTTTATGAACCCAGCATTACCCTGATAGCAAAGCCAGATAATCACACACACACACACACACATTACAGTCCAGAATATCTGATGAAAACAGATATCAAAATCTTCTACAAAATATTGCAAAATGCATTCAACATTACATTAGAGGGATCATATACCATGATTAACTGAGATTCATTTCAGGGATGCAAGAACATTTTGAATTTCAGAAATCAGTGTGATACCCATATTAATAAAAATAAAGGTAAAAATAATATGATCATTTCAATAGATGCAGAAATAACAGTTTTGGCACACCTGAAACTAATACAGAATTGTTACTCAACTATGCTCCAATACAAAATAAATTGTTTTAGGAAAAATTTTGGTTTTGATGTTGACAAAATTCACTATCAATTTAACACAAAAATTCTCAACAAAGTGAGTACAGAGGGAACATACTTCATAATAAATGCCATATATGAAAAACCTACAGCTCACATAATATCAAATGGTTAAAATCTGAAAATTTTTCCTCTAAGACCAGGAACAGGAGAAAAATAACAACTTTTGCCACATTATTCAAAGTAGTATTGGAAGTCCTACTGCTGCTGCTGCTGCTGCTAAGTTGCTTCAGTCGTGTCCGACTCTATACGACCCGATAGACCCAATAGACCCACCAGGCTCCGCCATCCCTGGGATTCTCCAGGCAAGAACACTGGAGTGGGTTGCCATTTCCTTCTCCAATGCGTGAAAGTGAAGTCACTGAGTCGTGTCCAACTCTCAGCAACCCCATGGACTGCAGCCTACCAGGCTCCTCCGTCCGTGAGATTTTCCAGGCAAGAGTACTGGAGTGAGGTGCCATTGGAAGTCCTGTTGCTGCTGCTGCTGCTAGGCCACTTTAGTCGTGTCTGACTCTGTGCAACCCCAGAGATGGCAGCCCACCAGGCTCCCCCATCTCTGGGATTCTCCAGGCAACAACACTGGAGTGGGTTGCCATTTCCTTCTCCAATGCATGAAAGTGAAAAGTGAAAGTGAAGTCACTGAGTCGTGTCCAACTCTCAGCAACCCCATGGACTGCAGCCTACCAGGCTCCTCCATCCATGGGATTTTCCAGGCAAGAGTACTGGAGTGAGGTGCCATTGGAAGTCCTAACCACAGCAATTAAGCAAGAAAAAGAAATGAAAAACATCCAACCTGAAAGAAGTAAAAACATCATTATTTGCAGATGACATGATACTATATATAGAAAACCCAAAAGACTTCATAAAAAACTCTTAGAACTAATAAATATATTCAGTAAAGTTGCAGGATACAAAATGAATACACAGAGACATATTGCACTTCTATAAACTAATAATAAATTATCAGAAAGAGAAATGAAGAAAATCCCACTCACAATTTCATCTAAAAGAGTAAAAGTCCTAGGAATAAATTTATCAAAGGAGGTGAAAGACCTACTATACTCTGAAAACTCTAAGACATGGAGGAAAACTGGAGACAACTGCAAACAAAGGGAAAGATATACTATGTTCATGCACTGGAAGAATCACTATCATTAAAATGCCATACTACACTAAGCAGTCTATAGAATCAATGTAATCCTTATTAAGTAGCAATAACATTTTTCAAAAAACTAGAACAACTAATCCTAAATATCGTGTGTAACCACAAAAGATGCCAATTAGCCAAAGCCGTCTTGAGAAATAACCAAGCTCAAGGTATCGAGCTTCCCGAATTGAAATTATAACACAAAGCTACAATAAACAAAACAGTGTGGTACAGGAATGAAAACAGATATAAAGATCAATAGAAAAAAGACAGAGTCCAGAAATACACTCATGCTCATATACCAAACCAATCTATGACAGAGAAATCAAGAATATACATTTGGGAAAGAAAACAGTCTTTTCAATAAATGGTGTTTGGAAAATTGGATGGCTTCATGCAAAATAATGAACTTGGACTATCTTCTTATAGCATATTCAAAAACAAACTCAAACTTGATTAAAGATTTAGATGTAAGACTTAAAACCATTAAACTTCTAGAATAAAACAGGCAGTACATCTTTGCATTGGTCTCAGAAATCTTTTTGAATATGTCTCTGCAGGCAAGGGAAACAAAAAGATAAATAAACCAGACTACATCAAACTATAAGGCTTTTGCACAGCAAAGGAAACCACTAACAAAAGGAAAAGGCAACCTACTCAATGGGAGAAGACATTGCAAACAATATATCTGATAAGGGTTTATTTCTGTTTTGTAAGTAAGTTCATTAGCATCATTTCTTTTAGATTCCACATATAATGGATGTCATACAATATTTCTCCTTCTCTGTCTGACTTATTTCACTCAATATGACATTCTATAGGTTCATCCATGTTGCTTTGGGGGATTTGTTTGTTTTCTTGCATTTTTGCTTGTTTGTTTTGCTTTTCTGTTTGTATATATTATTTACCTTTTTTAATTAAAAAAAATATAAATAAGGAGAATTCAAAGATAGTCTCCAGTATTTCCCACCTCTGTGATATACATGCCCTGAATAATCCTTCCAAGTTTGAATAGGTTGGTTTTACCCCTATGAGTAGGATATATTATATGGTTGGCTCTACAAAAGTAAGATTATCCAATTGGCCTGACCTAATCACATGAGCCTTTAATAGAAGACAGTTTTCCAATAAGAAGTTTCCTCAAAAACTTTGAACTATCATATAATTGAGCAACCCACTCCAATATTCTTGCCTGAAATTCCATGGACAGAGGAGCCTGGCTGGCTACAGTCCATGGGGTTGCAAAGAATCGGACATGACTCGGTACACATGCACACACACAATTCAGCAATTGTGCTTCTGGGTATTTACTGGAAGAAAACAAAAACACTAATCAAAAAAGATATATGCACCTCTATATAAATTGCAGTATTATTTACAGTAGCCAAGACATGGAAGCAACTCAAGTTTCCATTAAATGATGAATGGATATAGATGAAGGGGCACACACACACACAACTGAATATTGACTCAGCTATAGAAAAGAATGAAGAAGGAGGGTTGAGAGAGTGGAATACGAGGACCTACGGTTTACCTCTCTCCACAAGTACATCAAAAATACATCTACATGTGAAACCGTTCATACAGAGCTTCTGCTGAACATTAGAAGAGTACTTTCAACATCAAAAAGGACAACAAAAGATTTCTGTGCAACCAGGCAGGACAAAGGAGAGAAAGGGAAGAAAAGAGGAAATGGGATGGGATCTGCACTCCTGGTTGGGGGAGCTGGTTATCACTCCAGAGGAGGCTCCCTCACCAACGTGAGATATGTTGAAATGGCAAGGGGGGAACTTTGGGAACTACTGGAAGAAAGAGCAGTGGCTGGCCTGTGACAGATAGGACAGAGCAAGAACAGCTGAGCCACAGCCTGATGTGCCCTAGCCTGAGATGGATGTTCACCAAAGCAAGAGCAGGGCTGGGTGCTGGAGTGTGCAGTTAGGCAGGCAAACTTAGAAAGAGGCCTGCTGTTGGCTGTGTGGAGATAACTTGAAGTGATGAGGAGAAAGCCTGAGGGGATGAGAGTGACGAATTCTGCAGCTGGGAATGCTCCAGGAGGAAGCACTGACTGCCTTGGAAGCAAGACACCATTGTTGCGTGGCATGCAAGGGGTGTGGCTACTATTTGTTGTTGTTCAGTCACTCAGTCATGTTTGACTCCTTGCAATCCCACGGACTGGAGCACACCAGGCTTCCCTGTCCTTCACCATCTCCTGGAACTTGCTCAGTCATGTCCACTGAGCTGGTGATGCCATCCAACCATCTCATTTCCCATCCAATTGTAGCAGCCTCATTTCCCACATGCCAGCACCTGCCTTCATGTGCACTGGGAGGAACTTCCACAGGAGTGACTGTGCAGCAGTCTGTCACAGCCTCCTGCCAGCCCCTGCCTCCACAGGCACCAGAGAGGAGATCTCATCAGATAGAGCACATGTACTCCAGTTATGGCTGTCTCTTGCCCCTCCCACCTAAGCCAGCCAGTGTGCCTCAGTTAGTCACTGCCTTTGCCCCTTCTTGCCTGAGAGAGGAGCATAAGCCTGAGGGTGGCCCACAGGTAGAGTTGGGGCCAAAAACAAAGCTGAGTCTGACTGTCTGTACTACTAAGGGAAAACAAACACACACTGAAGTCCCTCCATGCAACTGCACAAGCTGCACATTAAGTCTCTGTGATAGTCTAGGTAAACCCAGCCTCTGAGACACATTTGAATGGAAAACAAACGTTTTCACAACTAAGCCTAGTTTAGTTTTAGTGGCTGTGGACTTTATGGGCACAGATATGTGGGAGTAGGCCAGGTCAGATTCTCAACTGCCCACATAGTGTCCATAGCAGGTCCATAGACCAAACTAGAGGTACTGGAGGTCTTCCTGGGGAGGCGAAGGTTGGCTGTGGCCCACAGTGGAGGAAAGGATAGATAGCATAAGCTTTAGGAATTTTTGTTTTGTTTTTTTCTGCTGATTTATTGTTAATATATCTTGATTTTTCTAATTTTTAATTTTTTTTCTTGTTTTGTTTTTCTCTTTTCTGTTCTTTTTATTTCACGAGGTTTTTTTTTGTTTTCTTTGCTTTATAGTGTGTTTTTTTTTCAGTTATGATTTTAATATTTTGGTTTGCTTTTTTTTTTCAAATTTTAAACTTTTTTTTGTATTAGGGTAAGGAAATGGCAGCCCGCTTCAGTATTATTGCCTGGTAAATCCCACGGAGAGAGGAACCTGTAAGGCAACAGTCTGTGGAGTTACAAAGAGCTGGACACAACTTAGCAACTAAATAACCAATTAACAATGTTGTTAGTTGGTAGTTTCAGCTGAACAGTGAAGGGACTCAGCCTTACATATACATGTATCCGTTCTCCCCTAAATTCCCCCTCCTATCCAGGCTGGCACATAACATTGAATTGAGTTTCATGTGCTGTACAACAGGTCTTTGTTGGTTATCCATTTTAAATATAGCAGTATGTACGTGACCTTTCCAAAATCCCTAACTATGCCATCCCCCTAGGAACCATAAGTTCATTTTCTAAGACTGTGTATCTCTTTCTGTTTTGTAAGTAAATTCATTAGCATCATTTCATTTTAGATTCCACAAATAATGGATGTCATGCAATATTTCTCCTTCTCTATCTGACTTATTTCACTTAATATGACATTCCATAGGTTCATACTTGTTGCTTTGGGGTTTTTGTTTGTTTTCTTGTATTTTTGCTTCTTTGTTTTGCTTCCATTTGTCAAGACTTTTGTTTGTTTGTATATATTATTTACATTTTTTTTTTTTTTGGTCACGACATGCAGCTTGCAGAGTCTTGGTTCCCTGCCGGGGTCAAGCCTGGACTCCTGTGGTGGGACCTTAGAGTCTGGCCACCAGACTGCCAGAGAATTCCCAGGCCCAGGGAATATCAATTGGTGTGAGCTCTCTCAGAGGTCTGCACCTTGGCACCAAGACCCAGATTCACTAAACTGCCTGCAAGCTCCAGTGTTGGATGACCCAGCCCAAACAACCAGCAAGACAAGAACACAAACCCCACTCATTAGAGACAGTGTGCCTAAAGTCATACTAAACAAACTGAAAATACACCTTTTGACATGGCCCTGGCCACCAGAGGAACATGACTAAGCTCAACCCACCAGAATGCAAGAAATATTCTCTCCCAACAGGAAGCCTACATAAACCTTGGACCAATCTCATCCAACACGGGGCAGACACCAAAAGCAAGAGGAACTACGACTATGCAATCTGTGGAAAGGAGACCACAGAGTAGGTAAGACAAAATTACATGACACAGAAACATACTGCATATGAAAAAAGCAATATAAAAAAGATAAAAGGCCAAACAAATGAAGAGGAAATAAGCAATCTGCCTGAAAAATAATTCAGAGTAATGACAGTAAAGATCTAAGATCTTAGAAATAGAAAGGAGGCAATAGATTAAGAAGATCAAAGAAATGTTTAACAAGGACCTAGTATAACTAAAGAACAAACAGTGATGAACAACATAGTAACAGAAATGAATAAATCAACTAGGAGGAATCAATAGCAGAATAAATGAGGCAGAAGAATACATAAGTGAGGTGGAAGGCAGAATGGTGGAAATCACTGGTGTGGAAGAGAATGAAGAAATAAAGAGTGAAAAGAAATGTGGAAACACTCAGAAACGTCTGGGACATTAAGAACGAAATGGCACAATATATTTAAAGTGATGAAAAGGAGAACCTACAACCAAGAATACTCTACCCAGTAAAACTCTTCTTCATATTTGATGGAGAAATCAAAAGCTTTCCAGACAAACAAAAGCTAACAGAATCCAGCACAACCAAACAAGCTTTACAACAAATACAAAGGAATTTCTCTAGGCAGGAAACAAGAGAAGGAAAAGACCTACCTACAGAAAATAAACCCAAAACAATTAAGAAAAAGGTAATAGGATCATTAGGTAATATGAACTTTCCTAGTGGCTCAGATAGTAAAGAATCCACCTGCAATGTGGGAGACCTGGGTTCGATCCCTGGGTTGGGAAGATCCCCTGGACCAGGGCATGGCAACCCACTCAAGTATTACTGCCTGGCAAATTGCCATGGACAGAGGAACCTGGCAGGCAACAGTACATGGAGTCACAGAGTCAGACATGACTGAGTGACTAAGGCACAATAGGATCATACATATTAATAATTACCTTAAATGGAAATGGATTAAATGCATCAGCCAGAAGACATAGACTGGCTGAGCATATGAAAACCTGTGCATGTTTGCACTTCCACTTACCATATCACTCTGCTTGATCCCTCAAATTGTATGCATTTTTTAAAATAGTCTTAGGTTAATCATGTTCCGATTATGGCTTGCAATTGTAATGGTCTTTTATTTTTTGTCAGGCTATTGATTGTGAAAACTGATAAACATCATTCACGATTGTGATTATGTAACTATTACTCACTTAATAACATTCTGTCATGATTGGTCAACAGAAAAATAGTATAATTCTATATCACCAAAACCACCATGTAATAGAAAAACCTATAACTACTTTTTAAATCCAGAAGCATACCAGAATTATCTTGATTTTTTTGAAAAATGCAACTGATCAGGGATTGCTTTTTTATTGCTTTTTTTTCTGCCACCACTCCAGATGTTTAAAAACAACTGGACTATATGAAGATCTTCTACTTTTATCTAGTTTATTTCACTTTTGCTATTTCATATTCAGTGTTCCCATTTCATTTAGTTTATGCTTTCCAATTTCTCTATCTCTTCTAATTTTTATGTTATTCCTTAAGCCTTTATCAAGTGTAGTAGAAAAGCTCTTGTATACATATATATAAATAAAATCTATCATATAAATATTTTAGGAAACTAATGAATTTTGCCTCACTGAAAAATTGATGACATTTTGATTTCACTTGTTTGACTTAGTATAAATAGAATGCTAGATTTTTAATTTATCATTTTTATAATTTAAATTTAATTTATTAAAATCTGACATAGACTTAGAGATTTTCTTCCCAATTTAATCTGAATAACAAAGAGTTTTCCATTGAGATACTGAAAACACTAATTTTTTAATCAACATCATGAAAATCAAATAAAATTGAATTCAAATAAATCCAAGCATACAATCAGCACAATTTTTTGAAAAGAATATTTCCATATATTAATGGAATTGTTAATATTTTTTGTTAATGAGAATTAGAAATGGATTATACTTAGGATTCTTTTCATAATAGTCTTATAGTTCAGGTTTAAGAAAAAGAAATAAAAAACTACCACAATCAAGCAAAAATCACACTTGTTGATATCTAAAGAGGAACAAGCATTAGATGTTGACTATAGGACTAGGCCTCTTTGTTTCTTCTAATTCTGACATTCTGTGATTTTTTTAAATATTTTATTTTTTTAATTTATTTATTTTAATTGGAGGCTAATTACTTTACAATATTGTAGTGGTTTTGGCATACATTGACATGAATCAGCCGTTTTATTTTTTTTAATTATTTTAATTGGAGAATAATTACTTTACAATATTGTGACAGTTTTTGTCAACATGAATCAGCCACAGGAATACATGTGTCCCCTCCATCCGGGACTCTCCTCCCACCTCCCTCCCCATCCTATCCCTCTGGGTTTTCCCGGAATATGGGCTTTGGGTGCCCTGCTTCATGCATTAAACTTGCCCTGGTCATCTATTTTACATGTGATAATGTACATGTTTCAATGGTATTCTCTCAAACCATCCCACCCTTGCCTTCTCCAACTGAATCCAAAATCATTTCTTTACATCTATGTCTCCTTTGCTGCTCTGCATGTGGGATTGTCAGTACCATCTCTCTAAATTCCACATATATGCATTAACATACAATATTTATATTCCTCTTTCTGAATTACTTCCTCTGTATAATAGGCTCCAAGTTCATCCACTTCATTAGAACTGACTCAACTGCATTCCTTTTTATAGCCAAGAAACATTCCATTGTGTATATGCACCACAACTTTCTTACCTATTCATCTGCTAATGTACATCTAGGATGCTTCCATGTCCTACTTCAAATAGTGCTGTGATGAACATTGGGCTACACATGATTTCTAATTTTAAATATATGTATATGCAATAAGCAACAAAGTTTTACTGCATAGCACAGGGAACTATAGTCAATCTTATAATAATCTATAAAAGAAAATAATTTCAAAAATAATATATGTGTATATGTATAACTGAATCACACACAAAAAGAATTCTTTTTGAAATTTAATAACTTTTCTTTTTTCCACTTTTTCTAAATGTCCTATGGACATCTAATAATGTATAAGATATAAAATTTTAAATATATTTGTGTAGACAAAATATTAATATAAATCAATATAAACAGAAATCTATTCTACTTAAATTATTAATGACTTTTTTCATTTTTATTTTTATTTTTTTAATTTTAAGTTAACTTATTTAATTGGAGGCTAATTACTTTACAATATTGTAGCAGTTTTGCCATAAATTGACATGAATCAGCCACAGGTGTACATGTGTTCCCCATCCTGAACCAACCCACCTCCTTCCCCATCCCATCCCTCAGGGCTGTCCCAGTGCACCGGCCCTGAGCACCCTGTCTCATGCATCGAACCTGAACTAGTGATCTATTTCACATATGATAATACACATCTTTCAATGCTATTCTCTCAAATCAACCCACCCTCGCCTTCTCCCAGAGTCTAAAAGTCTGTTCTTTACATCTGTGTCTCTTTTGCTGTCTTGCATATAGGGTCATCGTTACCATCTTTCTAAATTCAATATATATGCATTAAAATACTGCATTGGTGTTTTCCTCCTGACTTACTTCAGTGCGTATAATATGCTTCAGTTGCACCACCTCATTAGAACTGACTCAAATGCATTCGTTTTAATAGCTGAGTAATATCCATTGTGTGTTTGTACCACAGTATTCTTTTCCATTCATCTGCCAATGGACATCTAGGTTGCTTCCATGTCCTGGCTATTGTAAACAGTGCTGTGATGAACATTGGGGTACACGTGTATCTTTCAGTTCTGGTTTCCTTGGTTTGTATGCCCAGCAGTGGGATTGTTGGGTCGTATGGCAGTTATAGTTCCAGTTTTTTAAGAAATCTTTACACTGTTCTCCGTAGTGGCTGTACTAGTTTGCATTCCCAACAACAGTGTAAGAGGGTTCCCTTTTCTCCACAACCTCGCCAGCATGTACTGTCTGTAGACATTTTGATAACAGCCATTCTGACTGAGGTGAGATGGTACCTCATTGTGGTTTCGATTTGCATTTCTCTGATAATGAGAGATGTTGAACATCTCTTCATGTGTTTGTTAGCCATCTGTATATTTTCTGTGGAGAAATGTCTATTTTTGTGGCCCATTTTTTGATTGGGTTGTTTATTTCTCCAGAATTGAGCTGCAGTAGCTGCATGTATATTTTTGAGATTAATTCATTGTCAGTTGCTTTGTTTGCTATTATTTTCTCCCATTCTGAAAGCTGTCTTTTCACCTTGCTTATAGTTTCCTTTGTTGTGCAAAAGCTTTTAAGTTTAGTTAGGTCTCATTTATTTATTTTTGCTTTTATTTCTATTAGGTGGGTCATAGAGGATCCTGCTGTGATTTATGTCCGAGAGGGTTTTGCCTATGTTTTCCTCTAGGAGTTTTATAGTTTCTGGTCTTACATTGAGATCTTTAATCCATTTTGAGTTTATATTTGTGTATGGTGTTAGAAAGTGTTCTAGTTTCATTATTTTACAAGTGCTTCACCAGTTTTCCCAGAACCATCTGTTAAAGAGATTGTCTTTTTCACCATTGTATATTCTTGCCTCCTTTGTCAAAGACAAGGTGTCCATAGGTGCGTGGATTTATCTCTGGGCTTTCTATTTTGTACCATTGATCTATATTTCTGTCTTTGTGCCAGTACCATACTGTTTTGATACAGTAGCTTTGTGTATAGTCTGAAGTCAGGCAGGTTGATTCCTCCAGTTCCATTCTTCTTTCTCAAGATGGCTTTGGCCATTCGACATTTTTTGTATTTCCATAGAAATTGTGAAATTATTTGTTCTAGTTCTCAGAATACCGTAGGTAGCTTGATAGGGATTGCATTGAATCTATAGATTGCTTTGGGTAGTATACTAATTTTCACTATATTGATTCTTCTGATCCATGAATATGGTATATTTCTCCATCTATTAGTGTCCTCTTTGATTTCTTTCATCATTTTTAATAGTTTTCTATATATAGGTCTTTTGTTTCTTTAAGTGGGTTTATTCCTAGGTATTTTATTCTTTTCATTGCAATGGTAAATGGAATTGTTTCCTTAATTTCTCTGTTTCATTGTTAGCATATATGAATGCAAGGGACTTCTGTGTATTAATTTTATATTCTGCAACTTTAGTATACTCATTGATTAGCTCTAGTAATTTTCTGGTGGAGTCTTTAGGGTTTTCTATGTAGAGGATCATGTCATCTGCAAACAGTGAGTTTTACTTCTTCTTTTTCAATCTGGATTCCTTTTATTTCTTTTCCTGCTCTGATTGCTGTGGCCGAAACTTCCAAAACTATGTTGAACAGAAGTGGTGAGAGTGGGCACCCTTGTCTTGCTCCTGACTTTAGGGGAAATGCTTTCAATTTCTCACCAATGAGGATAATATTTGCTGTGGGTTTATCATATATAGCTTTTATTATGTTGAGGTTTGTTCCTTCTATTCCTGCTTTCTAGAAGGTTTTTACCATAAATGGATGTTGAATTTTTTTCAAAGGCTTTCTCTGCATCTATTGAGATACACATATGGTTTTTATGTGCAGTGGCATATTTATGTACAATGGCACATATTTATGTGCACATATGTGCAATGGCACATATTTATGTGCAATGGCAAAAAAATGGTTTTTAGGTGCAATGGCACCCCACTCCAGTACTCTTACCTGGAAAATCCCATGGATGGAGGAGCCTGGTAGCCACAGTCCATGGGGTCGCTAAGAGTCGGACACGACTGAGCGACTTCACTTTCACGCACTGGAGAAGGAAATGGCAACCCACTCCAGTGTTCTTGCCTGGAGAATCCCAGGGATGGGGGAGCCTGGTGGGCTGCCGTCTCTGGGGTCGCACAGAGTCGGACACGACTGAAGTGACTTAGCAGATAGCAGATGGTTTTTATCTTTTAATTTGTTAATGTGGTGTATTACATTGATTGATTTACAGATATTAAAGAATCCTTGCATCTCTGGGATAAAGCCCACTTGGTCATGATGTATGATCTTTTAAATATGTTGTTGGATTCTGTTTGCTAGAATTTTGTTAAGAAATTTTCATCCATGTTCATCAGTGATATTGGCGTGTAGTTTCCTTTTTTTTTGGCATCTTTGTCTGGTTTTGGTATTAGGGTGATGGTGGCCTCATAGAATGAGTTTAGAAGTTTACCTTCCTCTGCTATTTTCTGGAAGACTTTCAGTAGGATACATGTTAGCTTGTCTCTAAATTTTTGGTAGAATTCAGCTGTGAAGCCATCCGGTACTGGGCTTTTGTTTGCTTGCTGGAAGATTTTGGATTACAGTTTCAATTTCCATGCTTGTGATGGGTCTGTTAAGATTTTCTATTTCTTCCTTGTTCAGTTTTGCAAAGTTATACTTTTCTAACAATTTTTCCATTTCTTCCAAGTTGTCCATTTTACTGGCATATAGTTGCTGATAGTAGTCTCTTATGATCCTTTGTATCTCTGTGTTGTCTGTTGTGATTTCTCCATTTTCATTTCTAATTTTGTTGATTTGATTCTTCTCCCTTTTTTCTTGATGAGTCTGGCTAAAAGTTTATCTATTTTATTTATCTTCTCAAAGAACCAGCTTTTAGCTTTGTTGATTTTTGCTATGGTCTCCTTTTCTTCTTTTTCATTTCCTTCTGCCCTAATTTTTATAATTTCTTTCCTTCTACTAACCTTGGGGTTCTTCGTTTCTTCCTTTTCTAGTTGCTTTAGTGTACAGTAGGTTATTTATTTGACTTTTTTTCTTGTTTCTTGAGGTAAGCTTGTATTGCTCTGAACCTTCCCCTTAGCACTGCTTTTACTGAGTCCCATAGGTTTTGGGTTGCTGTTTTCATTTACATTCATTTCTATGCACATTTTGATTTATTTCTTCTGTGATGTGTTGGTTATTCAGAAGCATATTGTTTAGCCTCCATGTGTGTATTTTTAATAGTTTCCACCCCCCCTCTGGAGTTGACATCTAATCTTACTGCATTGTGATCAGAAAAAGATGCTTGGAATGATTTCTTTCTTTTTTCTTTTTTAATTTACCAAGGCTAGATTTATGGCCCAGGATGTGGTCAGTCCTGGAGAAGGTTCTGTGTGTGTACACTTGAGAAAAAGGTGAAATTCATTGTTTTGGGGTGAAATGTCCTATAGATATCAATTAGGTCTAACTGCAAATGCTCTATTGAAAATCTGTTTCCAGCTTCCAAAGTCAGCTTTATATCTTTGATATGTTAATAGCCACCATTTAACACAATCAGTAGGCAATAAAGTGGGAGGATTACTCAAGGAAAAAGTATGTTCAAAAAAGTGACTCTTTTTTGGCATTGAAGCAAACACATCATATACATCATACTATTTATAACAATAAAACTCCATCCTATAATAATCCATTAGCCTTCCCTAGCTTCTCACAAAGCAAGCCAAGTCCTGCTATAAAAAGGGTACCATAGGCAAGCCTTTAAGAGGTATGAATATTTATTTGATTCTCAGAAGTTTAAGACAAATCAGGTCAAAATGCTGGTTTTAGATGGCTTGAATGAGATGACTCTATGGAACAATTCAAGTAGGAAGGAACACAGGATATTAGAAGGGGAGGGCATACAGGGAAGTCAGGGCAAGACAAAAATCATAATTAAGTTTAAGCTATACTCCAATTGAAAATGAGGGGGCAGAAAGGCAACTGAAACCTGGGAGATGCAGATCCCTTACACAGAATTTGGTGGAAGAATCTCTTCTGGCTAGACCATTCATAAGGGACTCAGAAGACAAAGCCTTTCTTCACTATACTGTAACAACCCTAGAAGCCCACTACATGGATTAAGATACTGCCTTAATCCCAAAGAACAACTGGCAGATTCATTCACTCATTAAATCTGTTAAGTGCTTACTGTATACCAGATACATGAGATAAGGCAGCAACAGGAAAAAAAAAATCTGCCTTTTGTGGAGCTGATATTTGAGGGATGATGTTTCTCAGCCTTGACAAAAGTGTCACATAAGATCCAATTATTGTGCCTCCCACCAGGCCCAGGATCTCATAAAAGATACCTTGAGCAGGAGGCTATGACTTTCTGATCTAACCTCTAAGTTTCCTACTCTTGAGAATGTCCCTGTTCTATGGAGATGAATGCCATTTTCTGCTTGCACATTAAAGTGAATTGACCCAGTTCAGCCCATGAGCTTTTTCCCTGGGTGTGCTAAGTACCCAGAGTACCATATCAATCTGTTTCCCAACAATTTGTTCAGGCTGCTCACAAGTGTGAACACACTATTCATTGACACTGCAATGAGCATACAGTGGCTCCTGGGTGACAAGTAAGAAGACTATCAGTAATAAGCTCAGCAGTAAAGAATCTGCCTGCAATGCAGGAGCCACAGGAGACACGAGTTCAATACCTGGGTTGGAAAGATCCCCTGGAGGAGGGCACAGCACTCACTCCAGTATTCATGCCTGGAGAATCCCATGGACAGAGGAACCTAGAGGGCTACAGTCCATAGGGTTGCAAAGAATCAGACAGGATTGAAGCAATTTAGCACACATGCACACAAATAAGAAGATAGACAATGCCCTAAACCTGGCAAATTGGAAGGGTTTCTTGGAAGCACTTTCAGAGTACCTGAAGACAATTTCCTTCAGCTTTTACTGAACTCTAAACAAGCCTGTGTAAATGTAATTCAATTTAACAAATATCTACTTTGGATCTATTCTGTGCCTAATCATTGTGAGCAACACGGGGTAAGCAAGACAATTGACTCTTTCTTCTTCCCTCATGTCTAAGAGTACTTTCAAAATCAGAAAAAAAAAATCTCTGTTTTTCATCTCTTCCTTTTCCATTTCCATTGATGTAGCCCCCCCTTCCTGGGTGATCTCCCAGCTCTAATCCCTGCCCACACACCACTATCAGGCTGGTTTCCATGATGAACACTTTGATTGGCTACTCTCATAGCCTCAAATTCTCAAATAGCACCCCATTGCCAAGTCCAAGTCTTTCATGTTACAGAGACATTACAATAATATGGGATTCTCCAGGCATGAATATTGGAGTGAGCGCTGTGCCCTCATTACCTTCTATTATGCCCCTTTAGAAATACTGGATGTTTCCCAAACTGTTTAACTTTCTGTCCAGAAACATTCTCAATTATAATCTTTAATTCCATATTTGAACATGGAAATTTCTTTAACCCCACACTTGAACATGGAAATAATACAGTCTAAAAACTTTCAACTACTTCAGCAACTATAAACCAACATCTCAACTTCCTAATAAGGAAACTAGGGCCCATAGAGAAGAAATGACTACTAAGGTGTTAGCAACATACCCGGATCACCATTTTGATATGTCTTTTTATTTTGTATGCATCTTCCATTTTTCTTTTTTCTTTTTTTTTAAGTTACATAGTTGGTACAGGAATACATTGCTTTGTAAAAAGTTAAAATAGAAAAAAGAGAGAAGACTCCAATTATTAAAATCAGGAATAAAAGAGGGAATATTAATACCAATCTAGCAGAAATAAAAAGGATTAAAGGAAGTGTTCTGTACATAAAAACAAATTAGACAACCTGGAAAGATGGACAAATCCCTAGAAAGAAACAAACTACAAAAAAACTACAGACATTGACTCAAGAAAAAAATAGAAAATCTGAATAGACCTATAAAAAAAAAAAAAAGACTGTATTAATAATCAAAAACTTTCCACTTGGGAAAAGCCAAGGACCAGATGGCATCACTCGTGCATTCTATCAAACATTTACAGAGAATTAACATCAAGTTTTCATAAGCCCTTCTGAAAAATAATAGAATGCAGAAATTTTCAACGAAATACTTTGCAAACAAAATCCATTAACAGTTAAAAAAATCCTTCACCTTACCAGATGGGATTGATCCCAGAAATGCAAGGTTGTTTCAACATAAAAGTCAGTCAACAGAATATACTATATTAATGAAATAAAGTTTTTTAAAAACAGACATGATCATATCAGTAGACACAGAAAAAGCATTTAACAAAATTCAACACCCTTTCTGATAAAGGGCTTCCCTGGTGACTCAGAGGTTAAAGCATCTGCCTGCAATGCAGGAGACCAGGGTTCAATCCCTGGGTCAGAAAGATCCCCTGGAGAAGGAAATGGCAACTCACTCCAGTGTTCCTGCCTGGAGAATCCCATGGAAGGAGGAGCCTGATGGGTTACAGTCCTTGCGGTCACAAAGAGTCAGACAGGACTGAGTGACATCACTTTCACTTTTCTTGATTAAAATAAAAAAACACTCAACAAATTAGGATTAAAAAGGAACTTTCTCAAACTGATGATGGAAATTTATTTTTTAAAACATAGCTAATATCATACTTAAGAGTGAAAGATTGAATGTTTTCATCCTACAATCAAAATGAACATCACTTTCACGCAACATTTGTACTGAACATTCTGATTAAAGCAACTGGAGAGAAAAGAAACAAAAAGGCATTCAGATCAGAAAGGAAAAGCAAAATTATTCATGTATGACATGTTCACATGTAAAAAATCTTAAGAAATTCACACACAACACAAACTCCTTTCATAACTAATTATAAATGAGTTCAGCAATGTTGCAGGATATAAGATCAATATACAAAAATCAATTGTTTTTCTAGACACTAGTAATAATCTGAAAAATGAAATTAATAAAACAGTTACATTTACGAACATTAGAAAGAACAAAATATTTAAGAATATATTTAATAAAAGAAGTACAATATTTGCACACTGAAAAATGCAAAACATTATTGAAAGAAAGTAAAGAGGACCTACGTAAAGAGAAAGATGCCTCATGTTCATGGAGTGGAAATTTAACATTGTTAAGGTAGTACTCTGCAAAATGATTTAGATTTCACTTGCTCCTTGGAAGAAAAGTTATGACCAACCTAGACAGCATATTAAAAAGCAGAGAGACATTACTTTGCCAACAAAGGTCCATCTAGTCATAGCTATGGTTTTTCCAGTAGTCATGTGTGGATATGAGAGTTGGACTATAAAGAAAGCTGAGTGCTGAAGAATTGATGCTTTTGAACTGTGATGTTGGATAAGACTCTTGAGAGTCCCTTGGACTGCAAGGAGATCCAGCTAGTCCATCCTAAAGGAAATCAGTCCTGAATATTCTTTGGATGGACTGATGCTGAAGCTGGAACTCCAAAACTTTGGTCACTTGATGTGAAGAACTAACTCATTTGAAAAGACCCTGATGCTGGAAAAGACTGAAGGCAGGAAGTGAAGGAGACAACAGAAGATGAGATGGTTGGATGACATCACCAACTCAATGGACATGAGTTTGAGTAAACTCTGGGAATTGGTGATGGACAGGGAGGACTGGCGTGCTGCAGTCCATGGGGTCTCAAAGAGTTGGACACAACTGAGTCTGTCTCTTATACACATCTCTTTCTGCCATAAGGGTGGTGTCATCTGCATATCTGAGGTTATTGATATTTCTCCCAGCAATCTTGATTCCGGCTTGGGCTTCTTCCAGTCCAGCACTAACTCATTTGAAAAGACCCTGATGCTGGAAAAGACTGAAGGCAGGAAGTGAAGGAGACAACAGAAGATGAGATGGTTGGATGACATCACCAACTCAATGGACATGAGTTTGAGTAAACTCTGGGAATTGGTGATGGACAGGGAGGACTGGCGTGCTGCAGTCCATGGGGTCTCAAAGAGTTGGACACAACTGAGTAACTGAACTGAACTGAACTAATATTGCCTCTAAATAAAAACTTCCTAAATGAATGATTACTAAATATTTACTGGGTTTGGGTGGACTCTGGGAGTTGGTGACGGACAGGGAAGACTGGCATGCTGCAGTCCATGGGGTTGCAGATTCAGACACGACTGAGTGACTGAACTGAACTGCAAAATGATTTAAATTCAGTACAATCCATATCAAAAGTTTCAGACTGAGTCTTTGCAGAAATTGACAAGTTGATTCCAAATTTCATATAGAAAATCAGGAGACAGAGAGTAACCAAAACATTTTGAAAAAGAACGAAGTTGGAAGACTTACACTTCCTGATTTCAAAATTTACTACAAACCTTTAATAACCAATGTGTGGTATGCTGCTACTGCTAAGTCACTTCAGTCGTGTCCGACTCTGTGTGACCCCACAGACAGCAGCCCACCAGGCTCCGCCATCCCTGGGATTCTCTAGGCAAGAACACTGGAGTGGGTTGCCATTTCCTTCTCCAAATGTGTGGTATACTCTCACAGGAATAGACATAAAGATTAATGTGATAGATGGAAGTTTGGAAATATACCCTACATTTATACTGAATTAAGATTTTTCAAAGTTGTCAAGACAATTCAAGGGAGAGAGTATAATCTTTCCAACAAATTGTGCTGAGACAATGGGATATCCAAATGCAAAGGAATAAATTTGTCCTCATATATCATTCTGTATATAAAATTAATGCAAAATGTATCAAAGGCCTAAGTGTAAGAGGTCAAATTATAAAATAATTCAGAGAAAACACAGAAGCAAACTTTTGTGACCATGGATTAGACTAACTTCTTATACATGACATTTAAATCACAAGTAACCAAAGGGAACACAATATAAATTAGGCTTCCTTGAAATTAAAAACTTTTGTACTGTAAGTGAAGCATCAAGAAAGTGAAACAACCCACAGAATGGAAGAAAATATTTGCACATCTTATATCTGATAAGGATCTAGTATCCAGAATATATAGAATTCAACAGTAAAAAGGCAAATACCCACTTAAAATGGGCAAAGCATCTGAATAGAAATTTCTCCCAAAAAGATAATGGCAATAAACACATTAAAAAGATGCTTAATACCATTAGCCATCAGGGAAATAAAAATCAAAGTCATTATGAGATATCAATTTATACCCACCAGGGTGGCTATAATAAAAATGAAAGGATAATATCATGTATTGATGAAAAAGTGGAGAGATCAGAACCCTCATATACTGCTGATAGGAATATATAATGGTGCAGCCCCTGTGGCAGTTCTTCAAAAAGTTAAACATATAGTTACCATATAATCCAGCAATTCTATTTCTAGGCATATACTCAAGAGAACTGCAGATATATGCTCAGACAGAAACTTATATGCAAATGTTCATAGTAGCATTATTCTTAATAGCCAAACAGTGAAAACAACCAAAACATTAATTAATTAATAAATGGATAAACCAAAATGTGAGGATGTGGTGTATATACATACATACATATATATTATATATACACATACACACAAGTATGTATGTATATTAAATTGTACACTTTAAAATGTTAAATTTCTATATGTGGATTACAACTTTATAAAAAAATAAAGAAAAAGTTAAAACAGTCTAGATAAAGTGAAATTTCTGCTTTGACTACTCCTCATCCTAGTTATTTTCCATCTTTTCTGAGGAAACCATGGTTATAGATTTAATCAATGGAGGAAGCTAGAACCTATTATAGAGAGCAAAGTAAGTCAGGAAGAGAAGAACAAATATCATGATTAATGCATATATATGGAATCTAGAAAGATGGTACTGATGAAACTCTTTGCAAGGCAGCAATGGAAGCACAGACAGAGAACAGACTTGTGGACAAAGTGGGGGAAGGAGAGAGTGGGATAAATTGAGAGAGTAACTCTCTTCTTTCTTGGCTCCTCTTTGTATTCTTTCCTTTATTTTTTCTTTATGTGAGTGTGAGTGTGTGGGTTTGTTTATGTGTTCCTGTCTAATTAATGTTGCATTTCCCATTTATCTTGGAGTCTTGTGTGTCCTTTTTTTTTTTTTTAGTTTGCATGTTTGACTTTTTTCTTTATTTCTTCCTTTCATTTTCTTTTTCATGTTGCATGACTTGTGGAGTTTTGGTGCTCCAGCAAGGGGTCAGGCCTGAAAGTAAGATGTGGGAAATCCAAATCCAGGACACTGGATCACCAGAGAACTGCTGACTCCATGGAAGTATGTATATTAAATTGTACACTTTAAAATGTTAAATTTCTATATGTGGATTACAACTTTATAAAAAAATAAAGAAAAAGTTAAAACAGTCTAGATAAAGTGAAATTTCTGCTTTGACTACTCCTCATCCTAGTTATTTTCCATCTTTTCTGAGGAAACCATGGTTATAGATTTAATCAATGGAGGAAGCTAGAACCTATTATAGAGAGCAAAGTAAGTCAGGAAGAGAAGAACAAATATCATGATTAATGCATATATATGGAATCTAGAAAGATGGTACTGATGAAACTCTTTGCAAGGCAGCAATGGAAGCACAGACAGAGAACAGACTTGTGGACAAAGTGGGGGAAGGAGAGAGTGGGATAAATTGAGAGAGTAACTCTCTTCTTTCTTGGCTCCTCTTTGTATTCTTTCCTTTATTTTTTCTTTATGTGAGTGTGAGTGTGTGGGTTTGTTTATGTGTTCCTGTCTAATTAATGTTGCATTTCCCATTTATCTTGGAGTCTTGTGTGTCCTTTTTTTTTTTTTTAGTTTGCATGTTTGACTTTTTTCTTTATTTCTTCCTTTCATTTTCTTTTTCATGTTGCATGACTTGTGGAGTTTTGGTGCTCCAGCAAGGGGTCAGGCCTGAAAGTAAGATGTGGGAAATCCAAATCCAGGACACTGGATCACCAGAGAACTGCTGACTCCATGGAATATTAATTGGTGAGAGCTCTCCCAAAGGCTTCCACCTCAACCCTAAGACCTGGCCCTACCAAAAGGCCAGCAGGCTCCCGTGCTGGACGCTTCACGCCAAACAACTAGGAAAACAGGAACACAAACCTAGCAATTGGCAGACAGACTGTCCAAAGTTATACTAAGCACACAGGTACCCCAAAACATACCACTGAGCATGAAACTTTCCTTTAGAGAGTCAAGAAACAGTTCCACCCACCAGAAAACAGCATCAGTCCCTCTCGCCAAGAAATCTTCACAAGGCCCTAGTCCAACCCCATCAACTGGGAGCAGACTCCACAAGCAAGAAGAACTATGACCTTCGAGCTTGCATGCAGAATGGAAAGTCCAAACACAGTAAATTAAACAGAATGAAAAGATAGATAAACACACAGCAGATGAAGGAGTATGGTTAAAAAAAAATTAAAAAAAAACAATAAGTACAAATAAAGAGGAAATAGGCAGTCTATCTGAAAAATTATTTGGAATAATCATACTAAAGATGTCACAAACCTTGGAAATAAAATGGAGGCACAGGCAGAATGAAGGAATGCATTAAGAAGGTACAAGAGATGTTTAACAAGGACCTAGAAGTAACAAAGAACAGACTGACAATCAGCAATGAACAACATAATAACTGGAAAAAAAATACACTAGAGGGAACCAATAGCAGAATCACTGAGGCATAAGAATGGATAAGTGAGCTAGAAGATATAATGGTGGAAATAACTGAAGCAGAGCAAATTAAGGAAAAAAGAATAAAAAGAAATGAGAACAGTCTCAGAGACCTCTGGGACAACATTAAGTGCAACAACATTAAAATTATAGGGGTTCCAGAAGAAGAGAGAAAGGGGATTAAAAAAACATATTTGAGGATATTATAGTTGAAAACGTCCCTAGTATGGGAACAGAAATACCCAACTATGTCTAGAAAGTCTAGAGAGTACCATACAGGATAAACTCAAAGTGAAATATGCCAAGATACATATTATTCAAACTAATAAAAATCAAACACAAAGAAAAAATATTAAAAGCAGCAAAATATTAAGCATACAAAGTACTCGCCATAAGATTAATAACTGATTTTTCAGTAGAAACTCTGCAGTCCAGAATAGAGTAGCAGGATATATTTAAAGTGATGAATGGAAAAAAAATATCAAGATTATGCACCCAACATACAAAGTGATGAATGGAAAAAAAAAAATCAAGATTATGTACCCAACATACAAACATATGTCTCAATACATAAGAAAATGCTAACAATCATAAAAGAAGATATCAACAGTAACACAGTAATACTGGGGGACATTTCAACTCTACCCACACCAAAGGACAGATCATCCCAACAGAAAATTAATAAGGAAACACAAGCCTTAAATGACACAGTAATCAAGATAAATATAATTGATATCTATAAGACATTTCATCCAAAAACAGAAGGATACACTTTTTTCTCAAGTGCACACAGAATATTCTTGAGGACAGATCACCTCTCGGGTCACAAATCAAACATTGGTAAATATAAGAAAATAAAAAACTGTAAAAAGCATTTTTTATGATTACAACACTGTAAGAATAAATATCAACTACAGGGAAAAAATATCTGTTAAAAAAAAATGGAGGTTCAACAATACACTTCTACATAACCAAGAGGTGAATGAAGAAATCAAGGAGGAAATAAAAAAATACATAGAAACGAACCACAAAAACATGACAAATCAAAACCTATGGGGTGCAGTAAAACAGCACTAATAGTGAAGTTTATAGCAATCCAATCCTCCCTGGGCCGGGGGGGGGGGGGGGGGNTGTCTGACTCTGTGCGATCCCATAGACAGCAGCCCACCAGGCTCCCCCGTCCCTGGGATTCTCCAGGCAAGAACACTGGAGTGGGTTGCCATTTCCTTCTCCAATGCATGAAAATGAAAAGTCAAAGTGAAGTCGCTCAGTGGTGTCCGACTCTTAGCGATCCCATGGACTGCAGCCTACCAGGCTCCTCTGTCCATGGGATTTTCCAGGCAAGAGTACTGGAGTGGATTGCCATTGCCTTCTCCAATAAACAACCTAAGCTTACACATAAAACAACTACAAAAAGAAGAAAAGGAAAACCCAAAGTTACTAGAAGTAAAGAAATCATAAATATCAAGAGTGGAAATAAATGGGGATAAATGAAGGAAACAATAGCAAAGATCAATAGAACTAAAAGCAAATTATTCAAGAAGATAAACAAAATTAACAAGCCATTAGCCAGACTCATCAAGAGAAAAAGGGAGAAGATTCAAATCAAAAAATTAAAGGTGAAAAGAGAGAAGTTACAACAGACAATGCAGAAATACAAAGGGTCATAAGATTACTTACTATGAGCAACCCTATGCCAATAAAATGAACAACCTGAAGAAAATGGATAATTTTGTAGAAAAGAACACTCATCTAAGATTGAATCAGAAGGAAATAGAAAATATAAACAGACCAATCACAAGTACTGAAATTGAAACTGTGAAAAAAGATCTTCTAAAAAACAAAAGCCAAGGACCAGATGACTTCCTAGGCAAATTCTATCAAATGGTTCGACAAGAGCTAACACCTATCCTGCTTAATTTCAATCTTTTCCAAAAAAATTGAAGAGGGAATAAAAGTCCCAAACTCATTCTACAAGGCCATCATCACCCTGATACCAAAACCTGAAAAAGATACCAGAAAAAAAAAAAAGAAAGAAAGAAAGAAAAAATACAGGCTGATATCAATGATTAAAAATCTTCAAAAAAGTTCCAGCAAACAAAATCCTACAACACATTAAAAGGTCATGCACTGTCGGGAGCCAGTGTGAGGAATCCCACCCGTGACGGGGTCATGCGGCAAGAGACCTCGATGGGCAAGGACAATTCGAGTCTCAGGGTTTCCCCCTGGTATTTCCTGAACAATTACCCCAAAAATAAGAATCTGTCTGCTTTTCCACTCTTCTGACTTTCTCTGGAAAAAGTCAACTCAGGGCTTTAGCCTTCTGCATTTGAAAGGAGTGTTTCAGCTCAACCCCCTCTGATAAAGCTCTAACTTGCCTAACAGGTTCCCCAGACCTTTTACAGCTTGTGAATTGCTTACAGCCCCCAACTGCGAGGGGCACAAAGCTTAAGTATCTTAAAGTTACAGAGCCATTTCAAAAACATATTGGTGACAGGATTTCACTGTTGACTCAATGATTACTGCCAGACCTCCTTATTTTTTATCTTCTAGGCACCTGGGAGGATGTTGGTCAATGTAAACGGGATGTGGAAAAGGATATATGGTGGTTTTGATGTTAGCAACACTAGACTTTTGAGTTAATTACTTTTCTTCTGCTATAAATCACTGTTTATACTTTTACAAATTACAAATTGCTGTATCTTGTTACAAATTGCAGTATCTTTGTTATGTAACTTTATTTAGTGCTTTGTGAGAATGGCACCAGACTTTGGAAAGAACAACACTTTTAACACAAATGAGTCTTCTGGTTAACAAACCCTTATCAGAAAAGAGCTGTAAAATGTTAATTGGCCCTTTTGGCCAGAAGATGATGTAAATCACCTAAGACTTGTGTATACAACTAGGTATGCAGAGAGAAAAGCCTGATTTTGATAAGAGTCTGGGCTGCTGACGCTGCATAACTTTATATTACCCATTGATCTCTGTGTACAATCAAAAAAGGGTATAAAAGGCCTTGAAGGACAATAGGGGCAGGAGCCAGTTATTGGAAGGACTGGTTTCCCCCATGTCTCCTACTCTAATTTCAGGCTAATTCCCATCTGGGGCATGGAGGCTCACCATGTCTACTTACTTGTCATGGCTTCTAAGATCTGTGCAAAAGGGAGCCCAGGGCGGGGCAACCTTAGAGATTCAAGTGGGCGCTGGTGGCCCCATGTAGATGGAGCAAGCTCCTTGTCTAGAACTTTATTGGCTTTCCACATAAACCAAGTTATTCAGCCTTCTTTTCTCCACCTAAATTTTCCTACTATACTATTACTTCCTAATCTTATATTTCTAAATAAATAAGTGTTTTTCTCGCCTATCCATCTCCACTTCGAATCACCCTGGATCCACCGGGGCTGGACCTTGGCAATACACCATGATTATATGGGGTTTATCCCATGGATGTAAGGATTCTTTAATATATGCAAATCAATTCATATGATATACCATATCAACAAATTGAAATATCAAAACCATATGATTATCTCAATAGATATAAAGAAATCTTTCAAAAAAACTCCATACCCTTTAGGATAAAAATTTTCCAGAAAGTAGGCATAGAAGGAACATTCCTCAACATAATAAAGGCCATATATGAAAAACCCACAGCAAAGATTATTCTCAATGGGGAAAAACTGAAACCATTTCTTCTTAAGATCAGGAACAAGACCAGGGTACCAACTTTCACCACTATTATTCAATATAGTTTTGGAAGTCCTAGCTATGGCAGTCAGAGAAGAAAAGGAATTCATATTGGAAAGAAAAAAAAACTTTCACTGTTTGCAGATGACATGATACTATACACAGAAAACCCTACAAATGCCACCAAAAAATTACCAGAGCTAATCAAGGGATTTAGTAAAGTTGCAGGATATAAAATTAATACACAAAAATCCATGGCATTCCTATACACTAACAATGAAAACTCAGAAAGAGAAATTAAGAAAACAATCCCATTAACCATTGCAACAAAAATAATAAAATACCTAGGAATAAACCTACCTAAAGAGACAAAAGATCTGTATGCAGAAATATAGACCAATGGAACAAGATAGAAAGCTCAGAAATAACCCACACAAATATGGGCACCTTATCTTTGACAAAGGAAGCAAGAATATCCAATGAAGAAAAGACAGCCTTTGCTTTCTGTCCTTAGGGTGGTGTCAATTGCATATCTGAGGTTATTGGTATTTCTCCCGGCAATCTTCATTCCAGCTTGTCCTTCATCCAGTCTGACATTGTGCATGATGTACTCTGTATAGATGTTAAATAAGCAGTCTGACAATATACAGCCTTGACGTACTCCTTCCCGATTTGGATCCTGTCCATTGTTCCATGTCTGGTTCTAAATGTTGCTTCTTAATCTCCATACAGGTTTCTCAGGAGGAAGGTAAGGTGGTCTGGTACTCCCATCTCTTTAAAAATTTTCCACAGTTTGTTGCGATCCAACTCTGCTTCAGCAGAGTCAATGAAGCAGCAGTAGTAGTACAATTCTCTGGAATTCTCTAGCTTTTTCTATCATCCAACAGATGTTGCAATTTGATCCCTAAGGCCATCAACTGCTTAGACCTTTATGGAATTTAGGTTTCTATTAGTCAAATAATCACAAAAGGAATAGTTCGGTTAAATAAAATAAAATCATGCAGAATTTACTTCTAAAATATTGCGTGCAGAGTCTCGTGCCCTAGGGGTGGAAAGGGGGGCAGATGGGAAACAAAAAAGTAACATGTGTACATGTATAGATATTTATGGACTTTGCCAGAACTTTCAGAAGTTCACTTTTCTCTGAAATCTATTCATCTAGAAAGGTCACAATACTTGACAGACATCAGAAAATCTACTTCAGTATGGTGACCTGGCAAAATGGAGTCACTTTAGAGTCAGACCTGTTATGTTGTTTAGGCTATACCACTTGCTACTCTGCAGGTAGGGTCTCACTAACTAATCCTATAGAACTGTGCCAGTGCCCCACACTTGGCATGTTTCTGGTTTAGAGTTCTCCTGCAACATCTGCCTTGTATTTCTAACCGCTTCTCAATCCTATCCAGGTTGAAATAGTCTCCTATAGCTACTCATTTCGGAGAAGGCAATGCACCCCACTCCAGTACTCTTGCCTGGAAAATCCCATGGACAGAGGTGCCTGGTGGGCTGCAATCCATGGGGTTGCTAAGAGTCAGACACGACTTCACTTTCACTTTTCACTTTCATGCATTGGAGAAGGAAATGGCAACCCACTCCAATGTTCTTGCTTGGAGAATCCCAGGGATGGGGGAGCCTGGTGGGCTGCCATCTATGGGGTCGCACAGAGTCGGACACGACTGAAGCAATTTAGCAGCAGCAGCAGCTACTCATTTGCATCTTTCCTCCTACTACTGAACTACTGAACCACATCCCTTCCCTCAAAATCCTCTGCGTTTCACCTGCTGACATGTATACAAATGTTATGGAGTCCAGAGGCTGTGGTGAGGGAGGAAAGAGGAATTATTACTAATGGGTAGGTGTTTATTTTAGGAGTAATGAAAAAGTTCTAGAACTAAATAGTGGTGATGATTTACAGCATCATAAGTGTACTGAGCTGTACACTTAAAAATGGTTGAAATAGTAAAAAAAAAATAGTTAAGTGTATTTTACATCAATGTTAAAAATTATAGAGTATGGATTAGAAGGATTCTTGGAGTTTATCTGGTCCAATCCCTCCATCTTCTAAGTGAGAAAACTGTGATCTAGAAAACAGAAAGGATTTGAGTAACGTCACAGAACTTAGGCAAGTCATTTAATTCCTATATAAGTTTTCATATCTACTATCATATTCTTATAGGATTGGCTTCAGGTCTAAAGTACTTTTGTTGCTGTGGTTCAGTTGCTCATCATGTCCGACTCTTTGTGACCCCATGAACTGTGGCATCCCAGGCTTCCCTGTCCTTCACTATCTCCTGGAATTTGCTCAAAGTTATATCCATTGAGTTGATGATGCCATCCAACTATCTCATCCTCTGTGGCTCCCTTCTCCTGCCCTCAATATTTTCCAGCATCACCATCTTTTCCAAGAGTCAACTCTTCACATCAGATGGCCAAAGTATTGGAGCTTTGGCATCAATCCTTCTGATGAATATCAGGGTTGATTTCCTTTAAGATGACTGGTTTGATCTCCTTGCTGTCCAAGGGACTCTCAAGAGTCTTCTCCAGCACCACAGTTTGAAAGTATCAGTCTTTCTTTATGGTCCAACTCTCACATCTGTACTTGACTACTAGAAAAACTATAGCTTTGACTATATGGGCTTTCGTCAGCAAAGTACTTCTGTATCTCCTCAGTAACTACTTGATGATAATCTGTTGGAGGAATTTATAAAGACTTCATTTTACAGATGAGAAAACCATTATTGGTTCTGCCTCTGAATTCCCTGTCATCTACTTATTGTAGCACAGCTAACAACTCAATGTTGGACCCACTAACATCCACCACTTGTCATGGCAACACTGTCACCCTCTGTCTACAGCCTGACATTGCACTCTCCCTACTGAACTGTACTTCCCCCAATGTATACAGTTGGAAGTGTCCTCACTCAGCTCACAGCCTCAGCCAGTCCCAACCAACATGGGAAGGTGTTAGCTTTTGTCCCCCTTCATTTTGTACTCTAAGGTCAAACTTGCTTGTTCCTCCAGGTATCGCTTGAGTTCCTACATTTGCATTCCAGTCCCCTATGATGAAAAGGACATCTTTTTTTGTTGTTAGTTTTAGAATCTCTATTATGTCTTCATAGAACTGTTCAACTTCAACTTCTTTGGCATTAGTGGTCAGGACATAGTCTTCAAGTACTGTGACGTTGAATGGTTTGCCTTGGAAAAGAACCAAGGCCATTCTGTCATTTTTGAGATTCCACTCAAGTACTGCATTTCAGACACTTTTGTTGACTATGAGGGCTACTCCATTTTTTTTAAGGGATTCTTGCCCACAGTAGTAGATATAATGGTCATTTGGATTAAATTCACCTACTCCTTTCCATTTTAGTTCACTGATTTCTAAAATGTCAATATTCATTCTTGCCATTTCCTATTTGACCACTTTCAATTTACCTTGATTCAGGGACCTAACATTCCAGGTTGCTATGCAATACTGTTCTTACAGCATCGGACTTACTTTCACCACCAGACACATGCACAACTGGGTGTTGTTTCCACTTTGGCTCCACCTCTTCATTCCTTCTGGAGCCATTTCTCCACTTTTCTCCAGTAGCATATTGAACACCTACTGCCCTGGGGGCTTCATCTTTCAGTGTCATGTATTTTTGCCTTTTCATAATATTCATGGGGTTCTCAAGATAAGAATGCTGAAATTGTCTGTCATTCCCTTCTCCAGTGGACTCTTTTTAGTCAAAAGTCTACTTCATCTATTTTTTTAACAAAGAACTCCAATCCACCACCACCTCAAGTGGATTTTTCCTTGTATAAATACATCTTTTCCCAGCAAACAGGGGAAAAAGCAAGCAAAGTGAAACAAGAAAACTGGTCATTTATGGAACTGGCTATAAAGGAAAATGCTTTCCTTTCACCTTTAAAGAAGTAACCTGAAATTGTGGTTTGCTCTGGTCTTGTCTTCTCCAGGATCATCCCTATGGAAGGATCAAGGATCAAGCAACTTAGATGTGCCACTTTAGATATGTTGCTATATAAAAATATCCTGTCTTCAACTTTCCACTCATTGCCTTAATATGTCATCCAAAGACAGCCATATCAGTCTTACATGAGGAAAGAAAATAAGTGGATTTTTCTGTCAGCTCTAAATGTCCTATTCCAAAGCTAGAGGGTTGTATTTGTATCTGGGGTGGGAGGAAAAGCCAGGGAATAGTCTCCAATCTGCCTCAATCAAGAAAAAGAAATTAAGGCCAGAAATAAAGCTCTTGGGAAAGTAATAAAATCTGAAGGGAAGAGAATGGTTTGGTCAGTTGTCCTCATGTTATATAACTCCTTTGGATTGCACCTCAAGACTACTGACTATTCTGAGTTCAGCCAGTTAATGTAAGAACCTAAGAAACACAATCTCATCTTGAACCAGTAATTGTTGCCCAGGGGTTAGAACTCTAGCTCTTTTGAGATTGGCAGAGATTCAGTGCTCACCCTATTTCTGGCATATTGTGGTACCAATCCAACCTGAACCTGGTTTGATGCTTATTTGGGACAGTAGCTCACCTGAGCAGATGTACTGCTCTGGGCAGCAACTTGTTTCAAAGACTTACTTGGTGAGACCAAGTAAAAGAAGAGAAGATAAAGAGAGAATGAAGTACATTCTAAAGCCAAACTTTATATACTTGGAGATTTCATAGCTACTGTAAGATATTTCCAGATCCCTCTGAGGGGCATCAAGTAAAAGAGAGGCTGGTCCTTGCAGAGTCATAAAGAGGCCTGGAGACTAGCAGTCTAATAGCCAGGGATACTTTGGCTCTAGGCCAGTCCAGAAACTTGTCATTAGTAAGTGGGACCTAAGAATCCTGCCATATTGGAACTGGAACTGGAAGATAAATAAGAGCCAAAAGAGAACTGTCAGGGCCAAGCTATCATGAGCAGGTGGCTCTGACAGTACCAGGGGCATTCATTTGTTAGGCAGCTTCCTTCTGCACTGATCTGATCCTCTGTTTTACCTGTGGTCTCTCCCTTTCAAGAAAGCCAACTCAGTCTTCAGACGTCCTTCAGGTTAAAAGCAAGTATAATCTCTCATGCAGGCCTAGACTTCAGAGCTGTTAACCTCCTTTCACATGAATTAACTCTTTCAAACTCCACAATGGTCATGGAGAATGCAGAAGGTACTGCATTGTGATCCCCAAGAAGCTGAGGCTTTAGGTATTACTCTAAGGTCTCTGGAGAAGATAGTCTCTCTCTCTGCTCTGGTTTTCAGCTGTAACCTCTCTGCCCTGCTCTAAGAGCCTTTGAACTCTCTATATGAGAGAGGACAAATTATGCCATATCAAAACTGTAGCATGCTATTCAAATATCAGGGTCTGATATTTAAGGAAAATTGGGCTCACTGCCCTCATTTTACAGGTGAGAAAAAAAAGGTTCAAAGACATGAAATTATTTTAAAGATCACACTGATCACAAGTACTTGGGTATAAGATGTGAAGTCAGTTCTATCTGATTCTCAGGCCAGTCACCTAGAATTTGAAATACTTCTTAAGGGGCATGAAGCCCTGTGGAGGACCAGCTGGCACCAAACAAATGGAGGTACTAAAAGTAGGTGTGCTTGCATCTCTCCATTTCCATAGTGTTTTGTGTTTCTTTCCACTTTTCTTCCCCCATCTACCTTTTCTTTTTTGGTTTTGCTGACTTTGTTTCCTTGCTTCCTTCATGGTCCCTTCTCTCCTCCAAATCATCCTCAAGCAAAAGTCTGATATCAGTCATTCACACTTCAGTATGAAGAGGCTAAAGCCTTCTCCTTTCTTCTCTGAAGTCCGCATCTTAAAGCCAAGCGGTAATTATTCAATGAAAGGAGAGTAATTATTTTCTTATTGGATTAATCTCATGCAGCTCAATATCAAAAAGCAAATATCCCAATTAAAAAAATGGGCAGAAGATCTAAATAGATATTCCTCCAAAGAAGACATACAGATGACCAGAAAGGACATGAGAAGATATTCAGCAACACTAATTATTAGAGAAATACAAATTAAAGCTACAATGAGGTATCACCTCACACCAATCAGAATGGCCATCATCAAAACTCTACAAACAATAAGTGCTGGAGAGGGTGTGGATAAAAGGGAACCCTCCTACACTGTTGGTGGGAATACAAATTAGTATACCCATTATGGAGAACAGTATAGAGACTCCTTTAAAAATTAAAAATAAGAACTACCATATGACCCAGCAATCCAACTCCTAGATATATACGCAGAGAAAACCACAGTTCCCAAAGATCCATACACCCCAATTTTCATTGCAGCACTGTTTACAATAGCCAGGACATGAAAGCAACATAAATGTCCATCAACAGAGGAATGGATAAAGATGTGGTACATATACACAATGTAGTATTACTCAGCCATAAAAAAAGACCAATGACAAATAATGTCATTTGCATCAACATGGATGGAACTAGAAATTGTTATACTGAGTGAAGTAAGCCAGAGAAGCACAAATACCATATGATACTGCTTATACACGGAATTAAAAAAAAAAAAAGAGTATAAAAGAACTTATTTACAAAACAAGGTAGAGACATGGATGTAGAAAAACAAACTTATGGTTACCAGAGGATAAGGCAGGGATGGATAAATTGGGAGACTGAGATTGACATATATACTATTATATATAAAAGAGATAACTAATAACCTGCTGTATAGCACAGGGAACTCCACATAATACTCTGTAATGGCCTATATGGGGAAAAAAATCTTAAAAATAAAAGAGTATATGTATAACTGACTCACTTTCTGTACTAATACAACATCATAAATCAACTACATTCCAATAAAAAATTAAAAACATTTTAAAACATGAAATGAGAGGCTCTGATTTCTAATAGAGAGCAGCCTGGCTTCAATTTAAGAAGATGAGCCTTAGGCTGGATATTTCCACCTCAGAAAGCTTCCTACTCAACTGATACAGGTAAAGATCAAAAGCAAATTGTCTCTTAATTTAGTATCTGGCTGTATAAAGGACAGAAGGGCACAGCTTCTTTGCTGAATGGCTTCTTCACACAACCTTACATCATCTTTCTGCTGGTACTCACTGGCTGGTGCCTCACAGAAACAGCCTTACCTCATGCTGGGGAAGGAGTGTTACCTATTAATGTGTCAGTGGTTCCTCCACTCTCTATTCAACAATTGTAATGTGAAGTCAAATCCTTCCTTCTCCACCAGAAAGCTCCATCAAACCAATTTGATGTACCATTCTGACTGAATGCAGACAGGTAAACACAGGTGATCTTGGTTATAGAATCATGGAATAAGCTCAAACTGTTGCAGATATGGCCATCAGAAACGACCAAGTCCAAATTCCTGCATTTTTAGTTGAGACACTGAGGCCAAGAAGAGGTCCCTCCCTGACATCCTCAGAGAATCAGCATCAGAGTTGACCCTTAAATTCAGATCTCTGACTTTACAGCCCAATGCTCCTGCTACCTTCACTGTGTTCTTCTTGCATGGTAATCTGTCAAGTGTTTCATCTATCTCCAAGGAGCCCTATCATTCCCTATTCCTCCAAAGAGAATGCCCCCTGTTCAACACACACAACTGATCTTTGATATTCCTACACAGCATATTTCCAATAGAGAAGGACCACCCAACCTCAAAAGGCTAGAAAAATTTCTGCCCAAAGCTCCCTATTCATACACCTCTCCTGCCCTCTTAGCATCATTCACCTACTCCTTGACTCCTTTAAGGCAAAAAACTCAACAAAAGTTACATTGCAAATCAGATCTCACTGGATCTGAGTTCTAATCTTAGTCAAGCAAAGGGGAAGTTAGTCCAGTCTACCATACTCAGGGAATACTGTTCTTGGTGGGGGAGTCTAGTTTCTTGCTTAAGGCTCAGGCCTACTTTTGCTTTGTTCCTGTCCTATTTAGGAGATAAAATGTCTCTAAAAAGGCAATGGTACCAATTTGTATTTAGGCTGTGAAACATCAGACTCCCTTGCTTGTTGGATCTCTAACAGAAATGGTATAGACAAGGCCTGAGCCCTCAGGCCCTTTATTCTGTGGCTCACATCCCAGAGATGGGCAACCAGCCTTTATGTCCTCCCTGAGTTAACCTGAGGGACCAAACCCATTCCGGGAACAGAATTAAAGCAAAAAAAAAAAAAAACAAACACAAAGGTCAATTCTGTAATTCAACACTAAGGCATTCCCAAATCAAGGTTCTTCAAAGAAGACTCACTTCTGAAAACCAAAGAAAGAGATCCATGGGCATCTAAGTATGATTTTTCTGGTGACTCTCTAATAAGCAGGACAAAGTTCCTGGGAGGAGGCCTCTCAAGATGTCAGATAACTTCCACCCTTGTCTACCTGGCTCAAGGAGGCAGCTTTGCTAAGTGCTGGACGGTCACTTTTGTTCAAGGATTAGTACATACTGGTGAGCAGATGGTAACAGCAGTAATAATAATAATTAGAAAAAGGTAAGAGGCTTACCTTAATTCATAATGACATCTATAATGACAAAACAGAGACATATATAAACAGAAATATATGTACAATTAATCATGATTTTACAAAACTGTGTACTTCCCAAAGAGCCTCAGAAACAGATTTCATCCCCAGCATTCAGTCAGTCATGATCTTCCTCTCCTCAAATCATCAAGACCACCAAAACAATGTAGACATGGTATTAGGGAGGCCCAGTCTGATCCCTAAATGAAGGTAGGGGTTAGCTACACAGAGAAAAACAGGCCCTAGGCGTCAAATCATAGTCTTAAAACTAAGGCAGTCAATCAAATTTCCAATTAATGTTATGGATGAAACAACAGAGCCTTGTAAGGAAAGCCCCACCATGAAGGGAATGAGTCACAGTGTCTTATACTGTTGCAAGCTCTTAAATATCATCTGCTTCATGCAAATAGCAATGTTTCAAGAAACTGGCTTATATTACAATGTAAGGGCTAACAGCTTTAATCAAAGAAGTAGCTTAGGCTTATCTGACAGATGCTAGGCAGGTTCTCAAAAGTCCAAGATGAGTTAGTTATAATCGTGCCTGGAGACTGGGACACAGACTATATGTCCTTCATAGTTATTTTCAATTTAAGGATTCTAAGTGAGACCTTAGAATGAGACCAAAGTAATGTCTCTAAAAAGCAGAGACATTACTTTGCCAACAGTAGTCATGTATGGATGTGAGAGTTGGACTATAAAGAAAGCTGAGCACTGAAGAATTGATGCTTTTGAACTGTGGTGTTAGAGAAGACTCTTGACAGTCCCTTGGACTGCAAGGAGATCCAACCAGTCCATCCTAAAGAAAATCAGTCTTGAATATTCATTGGAAGGACCTATGCTGAAGCTGAAAGTCCAATACTTTAGCCACCTGATGTGAAGAACTGACTCACTGCAAAAGACTCTGATGCTGGGAAAGATTGAAGGCAGGAGGAGAAGGTGACAGCAGAGCATGAGATGGCTGGATGGAATCACTGACTCAATGGACATGAGTTTGAGCAAGCTCCAGGAGTTGGTGGTGGACAGGGAAGCCTGGTGTGCTGCAGTCCATGGGGTCACAAACAGTTGGACACAACTGAGCAACTGAACTGAAGTGATACCTACAGAGTGACCTACTTTAATATGGAGGAAATCTCTTATCTCTGAGCTGGATGACTTTATATTAAAAAAAAATCCCTTCCAATTAGCCAAAAGATGAATGAAGTGGATAATGTTATCCAAAGTGTGTATATAATGAGAAGCAATTAAGGTGGATCATGTGAATGCAAATGACTGCTAATAACACCATTTGAAACTTTAGTATGAATAAGAGAAATTTCTGTAATCCAGGAAGAAAGGCCCTCCCTGCTTATGTCATCTTTAATTCACAGATCTTATAATAAATCACTTCAATCAAAAGAGTTTCTACTTAGATGGTTAAGACTACAGGTCTTTGTCCACCTGAAACTTGAATGGGTAAACAAGAGCATGTTTGAACTCATCTCAAGAAATCAAAACACTGTTGCCATTAGCCTAAAATGGGAAGTAGGTCCTCAAGTGTTAACAGTCATGTTAGCAGCCCATGTATACCCTTTCCTGACTGTTCTGTAGCCCAGAACGCACAGGATTAAGATTTAGGAGGGGGGAACATCACTAAAAGTGGTAGATTGGGATGGACAAATAACAAGTCCCTCTACTGAATCACCCTTTAGCTGACTAAGACCAACAGAACAAACTTTTTCAGAATTCTGGAATCTAATCCAAAACTTACAGCAAGCAGGGAACACTTTTTAAAAAATATTATCGAGGTATAGTTGATTTACAATGTTGTATTGGTTTCAGGTGTACATCAATGTGAATCCGTTATACATATACATGTATTCACTCTTCTTTTTATATTCTTTTCCCATACAGGCCATTACAGAGTATTGAGTATAATTTCCTGTGCTATACCATAGGCCCTTATTAGTTATCTGTTTTATATATAATAGTGTATATATGTCAATCCCAATCTTTCAATTTATCCCTCTTGATGCAGAAAAGGGTGGCTAAAATTTGATAAGAGACTTTTGAAGCATTTTGCTAATTTGTCTACCATTTCTGATTCCCTAGCAGCTGAGAGAAAGGTGGCCCATATTCCTCCTGCAGCTTGCTGGTGCCAAGGGGCTAATGACCTTTTCTTAAAATACTGTGGCTGTGTGTTTTGACCTTTTTGATCCTGAGGGTCAGGCATAGAGACTGACCTTTGTCTTAAACCCCTACACAAGGCTAAATTGGCTTTAGAGGTCATGACTGCCTTTGTTGAAAGACAAAGACTTACACTGCCCATGTCCATCTGGGGCAAAGGATGGCAGAAAGGGCAAGCAGCAAATGGATGCAATACCACAGAAAGAAAGAGACCAAGGAAGAAATTTCTTGGGAGAATAAAGCCTCAGAAGGGCCACTGTGCACACCGAGGAAGTCAGAGTGCAACACACATGCCCTGAACCAGATGTATGCTCAGTAAAAGCCTGAGTAGGTGGTAGGTTTGCACTTCTGGAGGATCTGTAGGTTCCATGCAATCAGGAATGTAAGAAAAGAAAAGTAAGGCAGACTTGTGGGCAGCCTGGATTAGTGTTGAAGGAATGCCCCAAATCTTAGCCAAGTTGCAAAGATCTGGTCAGTAATTTGTTTATTTTGGCTTCAGGTATTTAAAAGCAATCTCTGTCAGTTCACTGGCTGACTAATGAAATAATGGAATGGAGACTTCCATGATTACACATGGGAAGGAATGCAGTCTTTGCAGAAAAAAGTTTGGAAAAGTCACTAAATAAGTAGGCAACTGTATCCCTCAACAAACAACAGCAACAAACTCTGAGGAAGGAAGAGAATCTGATTTCCAGAGTTATCAAACTATAATATTCAAACTGCCCAGTTTTCAACAACAAAAAAATTACAAAGCATACAAAGAAACAGGAAATTATGGCCCATCCACAGGAAAACAACAGACAGAAACCATACCTGAGGAATTCCATATGTTGTGCTTACTAGACAAAGACTTAATATCACCTGTCTTAAGTAAGAATCAGCAGGCCTGAGTTCAAGTCCTGGCTTTGTCACTAATTCCCTACATGAGTAAGAAAGTCACTTCCATTCTCTGAGTCTATGTTTCCTCGGGATTTATAAAATGAGGAAACTAGGATGACCAGTGGTCACAAGCGGGAACTGACATTTCAACTTAGTCTACTGATATGTTCAGTTTATTCTCATAGTGTTTCTTTTAAAATGTGAATTATTGGTCAACATTTTTAAAACATGAAGATTTTTACATGAAATCCAATTCTTGGCTTTTCTTGAAAAATCTGGAAGATCTGAGCTCGCTGGACTTTCATACTTGCTATACTCTATTCCACCAATGAGAACTATCCAAATCACTTTTGCTCCCTTTAGACAGGCCATAGATTTCCCAACTTGACACAGGCTCCCACTTACCCTAGTACCAGGCTGCTTTACTCATGTAAGTTACCTGCCTGGCCCTGTAAACATCTAAGTCAGCTACTCCTGGCTAAGATGGGTCTTTACAGCTCTAAATCTACTGTGAGTCTAGGGTTTTATATAGGTGAAAAGTTTTCCCAAGTGAAATGAAAAAAGAGACATTATATAATCCAAAGCCAAGTAATAGTCTGGGGGTAGTGGGCTTTCCTATAAATAGGAGATGTTTAGTTTCTGTGACATCTGATCTGCACAACCCTAAGGAATGATGGTAATGATCTGATTAGCTCATTCTTTCATCTTCTGCCAGAAGGCCAGAAACCAAGGAGATCTAGAATTTTAAGAAACAAGGAAAATATATGCTGATGGCTTCTGAGTAGGCTCTTTACACTCTGAACAAACCCATGCCTTGTCTCTCAGGCCTCAGCTACCACTAATAGCAGGTTGTTACATATGTTGTACAGAGCCTGCCCTTGAGTGGGCAGTAAGCTGACCCCAGACCATGGCCCAAAGTCAGAACAAAGGCCAATTTTTACATGGTGATAAAAGAAATAGGCTTGAATGATTTGAAATTAGGGCCCTGAATGGGATAAGAGGGCCACCATAGGAATGGGATTTTCTACTTAAGAGACACATCATATCCTGGCAGTCGGCTCTCAGCTCCCAAAGGGGACACCAGCCCAGAAAAGCAGCTGAAGATGTCAGCACTTAGATGTGAGGATTGATGTTCAGCAAGCTCTAATTCACTTACCTGATCAATTTCTGTGGAGGAGGAAATGGCAACCTACTCGGGTATCCTTACTGGGAAAACCCATGGACAGAGGATCCTGGCAGGATACAGTCCATGGTGTTGCAAAGAGTTGGACACAACTGAGTGACTGAGCATGCATGACCAACTGCTGAGAAAGTAAATCAACTCCTGCATTGCTCTTGTGAAGTCATATCCCCATAGATATGAGAGAGACTGAGAACACACACACGCATACATATACATACATACAGACTAAAATTCTGAATAATAGGAGAGGCAGATATCTGACTGGATAGAAGGCATATAAACTCAGAAGTTTCTTGTATAGCACCCATAATAGTATCACACTTCCTATTTACAGATATCCAGCATACCTAAGGTTACAAATGATTTTCACAAGACTTAATTATCCCCATTTATAAGGAGGAAAATTGGGCTTCAAAAATATACAGAAAACTGTTCAAGGTGCATACTCAGAACTGAGGCAAGAATCTGGTTTCTCAGATTCCACATTGGTTTTAAACCTAATTAACAGCAGGTAAGTCTACCTTGGATAGAACAGCACTAAACATCCTAGGGCTGATGTTCACATAGCAATGAGACTTCCAGGTAGGAAATGGAAATGCTCCACTATGTCAGTGACCTATTTGGTCCAATGATCCACAAATGTGTCCAGTTGGTATAGAGTTAGGAGGAAAGTCTTTTCTTTGCCATTATACTTTTATGTTATATGCCAAATATCCTAAGGACAGTATTCTCAAGGAGTTACTGAATCTCAGCTCAGGATGAGACTAGATAAACAAGGCAACAATACTACAACATAGAGGTACCTCATCTCAGGAAATCAATATCTACCTATATCAGTACTAATAAAGATTCAATAGTTGAGTGTTACTCATCTATATGTCCTACCTAGACATGTCAGAGCTTGAATAGATTCTAGAGAATGCTTCAGAGATGAAGGAGAAACTAAAAACCCATGCTGCTGCTGCTGCTGCTAAGTTGCTTCAGTTGTGTCCGATCTGTGCAACCCCATAGATGGCAGCCTACCATGCTCCACCGTCCCTGGGATTTTCCAGGCAAGAACACTGGAGTGGGTTGTCATTTCCTTCTCCAATGCATGAAAGTGAAAAGTGAAAGTGAAAAGTCAAAGTGAAGTCACTCAGTCGTGTCCGACTCTTAGCAGCCCCATGGACTACAGGCCACCAGGCTCCCCCATCCATGGGCTTTTCCAGGCAAGAGTACTGGAGTGGAGTGCCATAGCCTTCTCTGGAAAACCCATGATGATATGTCAAATGTTTGGAAAAGCAAAGATTATAACTCAGGTCTCTCATTTTCTAATATAGCTAGCACTGCCTCCACAGTACAATTCTAACCTCATCCAAAATCAATGTAGAAGAATGTTGTTAGCAATTCTACGTTTAAATACCTACTAGAAAACAGCTTGGGCTTCCCTGGTGGCTCAGTAGTAAGGAATCCACCTGCCAATTTAGGAGATGTGGGTTAGATCTCTGGGTTGGGAAGATCCCCTGGAGAAGGAAATGGCAATCCACTCCAGTATTCTTGCCTGGGGAACACTATCGACAGAGGAGCCTGCCAGGCTACAGTCCGTGGGGTCGCAAAAGAGAGGGACACAATTTAGTGAGTGAACAAACAACAACAAGAAAAGAGCCTACATAACCTCTGCCATTTAATTCCTTGAGTAACACAGTCTTACCAGAATGTAAACCTATACATAAATGCTCATTTATGAGAACTGAAAGCTCTAACTTGACCTCAATTTTCACATCATCCATGCAACAATTTAACCTGATTTCCTTTTACTGGTAACACCACAACTGCTAGCTGCTAAAGTTCCATTGTATTCCCCTTTAGAGATCAGAAGTCCATTTACTTATCACTTAAAAAGGTTTGCAGTGATCAAAAACTCATTACAAATACAATCTGAGGCAACATCTTAGTTTCTCAAAGAATAAACACTGGCATAATAGAATATTGGAGTTCTAACTTATGATTTAGGCTTTTTCATTAATGCTCCCGGTCGCTGTCATGGTTCTCAGTCTAGATTTGTGCTATTTGATACAGTAGCAATTGTAACATTGCTAATAGGCTATTAGCCTATTATAGTAGCAATTGTAGCCTGTACAGTAGCAATGTACAGTAGCCTATACAGTAGCAATTGTAACATTGCTAATAGTAACATATGGCTAATAGGCACTTGAAATGTGACCAGTGTGAATTAAGATGTGTATAGAATACACATCAGATTTCAAAAACTTAGTAAAATATTTAAAAATTTATAGTGATATATTATACCATAATATTTTGATATATTTGGTTAACTAAAATATATTAAGTTACTTTCACCAATATCTTGTTTTAGTGTGGCTAATAGAAAATTTTATAGTTGTGGCTTGCATTTGTGGCTCACATTATATTTCTATTGGACTATACTGGCTTAAGCCAAATCGTTCTCAATATCAAAGATTCTGATTTAACCAGCCTAGAGCTGGGGTTTTAGTGTTTGTGTCTTTTAAAGCTACCGAAGTGAATTATTTCATTGTGCAGCCAAGATTGAGGACCGCTAGGCTAGACTCTATACCATGTATATCTGGCCCAGCCAGGGGTCTCCTCAAAGGTCAGCTTCAGCACACCCATGTGGCTACTGAAGCTATGTGCTTGGAGAAACACTCCTCTTGGCTTTGGATGTACGAACATCAATGTCAGTTCATTGATATTCTAAAACTTGGTTCTGTTATTTGTCTCCTAGAGTCTTTCTGCTTTTCCCAGTATTTTATCCCACCCTTTGAATTACAGTTTATTATAAAAGTTACATTTCATTGAAGATGAAACACATGCATATTTGGGTGATTATCACTGAGTGCAATTTAATCCTTTTTCTAAAAAAGGGGGCTGTCAGCCCAAGGCACACAAGCTGTCTGTATACAGGGTCTCATGCTAGTTACAAGGGCCCATGGTTATTGTTGTGCTCTTTCTAACTACCGCTAGGACCAATTCATTAACCAACAAAGCTGAGTTGGGACACATGGTCTGCAGAGACTCTGTGGAAGACACCATATGTTAGAGGGAAAAGGACTGGATATTTCATTAAGAAATTCTCAGTATAGAGGGGATGAGAGGCCATTTTGTCTACCTCTTTGCTTCTGAGCAGTGAGTGCCCTCACCTAAATTATTGTAATCAGATAACAGTGCTTCCTACATTGGCAACTCTCCTAGGAAGGAGGCTTCTTTCAATCACTATGGTCAGCCTTGATACACAGACCTTCTTGGAGCTATTAATAATAAGGTGGCAGTGGTGAGGATGATAAAGCAAGTTACCATGTGCTAAGTACCCACTATGTCCCAGACACTTTACTCACACAGTAATCTCATTTAATCATAAAATTTCTGCTATTCCTATTTTTCAGATGAGGAAATAAGGAAAGATAAAAGTTTTGCCAAAAGCCATAGAGGCAGGAGGTAGCAAAAATGAGACTGCATCTTCATCTTGGATTATCTGATTCCAAATGCCCTGCTCCTTCCCTCATGTCACACTTCTATCCTTCATTTCCTGAGGCCCTTCATTTTCCAAGGACCCAAGCCACTCTGATCTTTTGTTTGAGGTCAGGACTTCACCCTCATCTTACAAAAGAAACTAACAAAAGGTGATAGTAAGGATGGCTATAAGACACCCTGATGTGGCTTTGGTACTTGTATTGCCACAAATCTGTATTCAAATATATTATTTTGTTCACTGTGATATCCCCTAGCATGAAATAATTGTCAACACTATTTTGCATATGGGAAAAATCACAGCTCATGACTGCCAAACAGCTAATTCTAGCTCATAACACCAAGGAAGGCCACGAGCTGGAACAACAGGCCAGTGTTCTTCACCCATTAGCAATGGCAACCCACTCCAGTATTCTTGCCTGGAAAATCCCATGGACGGAAGAGCCTGGTAGGCTGCAGTCCATGGGGTTGCACAGAGTCGGACATGACTGAAGCGACTTCAGTTCAGTTCAGTCGCGCAGTCGTGTCCGACTCTTTGCGACCCCATGAATCGCAGCACGCCAGGCCTCCCTGTCCATCACCAACTCCCGGAGTTCACTCAGACTCACGTCCATTGAGTCTGTGATGCCATCCAGCCATCTCATCCTCGGTCGTCCCCTTCTCCTCCTGCCCCCAATCCCTCCCAGCATCAGGGTCTTTTCCAATGAGTCAACTCTTCGCATAAGGTGCCCAAAGTACTGGAGCTTCAGTTTTAGCATCATTCCTTCCAAAGAAATCCCAGGGTTGATCTCCTTCAGAATGGACTGGTTGGATCTCCTTGCAGTCCAAGGGACTCTCAAGAGTCTTCTCCAACACCACAGTTCAAAAGCATCAATTCTTCTGCGCTCAGCCTTCTTCACAGTCCAACTCTCACATCCATACATGACCACAGGAAAAACCATAGCCTTGACTAGACGGACCTTAGTCGGCAAAGTAATGTCTCTGCTTTTGAATATACTATCTAGGTTGGTCATAACTTTTCTTCCAAGGAGTAAGCGCCTTTTAATTTCATGGCTGCAGTCACCATCTGCAGTGATTTTGGAGCCCAAAAAAACAAAGTCTGACACTGTTTCTACTGTTTCCCCATCTATTTCCCATGAAGTGATGGGGCCAGATGCCATGATCTTCGTTTTCTGAATGTTGAGCTTCAAGCCAACTTTTCCACTCTCCTCTTTCACTTTCAACAAGAGGCTTTTTAGCTCCTCCTCACTTTCTGCCATAAGGGTGGTGTCATCTGCATATCTGAGATTATTGATATTTCTCCCAGCAATCTTGATTCCAGCTTGTGTTTCTTCCAGTCCAGCATTTCTCATGATGTACTCTGCATATAAGTTAAATAAGCAGGGTGACAATATACAGCCTTGACGTACTCCTTTTCCTATTTGGAACCAGTCTGTTGTTCCATGTCCAGTTCTAACTGTTGCTTCCTGACCTGCATACAGATTTCTCAAGAGGCAGGTCAGGTGGTCTGGTATTCCCATCTCTTTCAGAATTTTCCACAGTTTACTGTGATCCACACAGTCAAAGGCTTTGGCATAGTCAATAAAGCAGAAATAGATGTTTTTCTGGAACTCTCTTGCTTTTTCCATGATCCAGCGGATGTTGGCAATTTGATCTGCTGGAGCAGTCGTGAAGAGATACCCCACGCTCAAGGTAAGTGAAACCCAAATAAGATGGTGGGTGTTGTGGGAGGGAATCAGAGGGCAGATACACTGAAACCATACTCACAGAAAACTAGTCAATCTAATCACACTAGGACCACACCCTTGTCTGACTCAATGAAACCAAGCCATGCCTGCAGGGCAACCCAAGATGGGAGGGTCATGGTGGAGAGGTCTGACAGAATGTGGTCCACTGAAGAAGGGAACGGCAAGCCACTTCAGTATTCTTGCCTTGAGAACCCCATGAACAGTATAATGAACAGTATGAAGCGACTTAGCAATGGGTAATACAGAGGAAGCAGAAACTGCTAAGGATCACCTTCTCAAGGGCCCCTTCTTTTAAGGGCCAGGTTCTTCGTGGCATAATGTCAAAAGGGCCAAGGCCTTGGCAGCCTTATCAAGCTGCCTGCTTCCCACCCCTGGCACATCTTAGTTCCCAACCACCTTGCAAAAAGCAGTATTTGCGGTCAGTAACTCTAGCCCTTGAGAGGGTAAGGAGCCCAGATTCTTCCATTAACAGCTGTAGACAATCATGAGACAACACGCAGGGGTGTTCACACTTCCCTAAATGAGAGAAAAGAGGCAAAGGAAGCAGAGAGGAGTTGGGAGGGCAGAAAGAGGGTGGGAAGAGAGCTATAAAAGGATAAAAAAAGAAGAGGCAAGTAAAAGAAAGAAAGCAGAAAAGAGAGGCAAGAAAGGTAAAATTTCACAGCAATATAGAGTTGAAAAGGTCTTCAAAACTATCACGGCCAAAAGGGAAGTGATTTGTGCAAAGTCACAATGGGTAGAAGGTGGGAGGCAGGAGATGGGGATTGTTATAAAAACAAGAAAAAACCCTCAAAATTAGAAGGGCAAAGATTAAAGAAAGCCCAAGTGCTGGGTAGGAGACCAAAAATATGGAGGAAAAATGTGAGGAGCCATAAGAAGGGGAATGAGAAGGAGAAAAGGGGTTGGTGAGGGGGAAGCCAGGGGCAAGTAGCCAAGGAGAAAGGAGAGGAGAGTGAAAGCTGACACTCACCCTCACAAAGCTGCAGGAAACCATCCCTCCTCATCGTCGATCTGGCCCCACCACCAATCCTTGTTGGAAGCATCCAAGACTTTGATGACGTCGCCAGCCTTAAATGCCAACTCCCGGTTGGCCATGGTGACGTGATCCCATACTGCCTCAGCACTAACGATGGAATCTCCAGTGATCAGCTTAGGAGACAAAATAAGAATGTGTTCAGTCCACACATCTAGCTACCTTACTTCCCCCACTCCCCGAAGCTCTACTACTTATGGAAAAACTCACATATTAGTGGTGAAGGGTGGGGTTGATGGAGATGACACTGGGAAAGCAAGCTCTACTGGACCATAAGACAATACTATCAACTCTCCATTAGCCAGTGGGTAGAATGACCCAGAATGTGTATATGAACTATGCAGGCCTCAAACTTTTATCCCTACTCATGAGCTCGTCCTGAAAAAGAAAAAGATCCAGTCCATCTGTCCTTGATGTTTCAAGGCAGCACTGGATCTGGGACAAGTGGAGAGTCTGAAACCAATGGCTAAAATGAGGCTCGAGCATATTTGCTCTAAACTCTCTGTTCTCCCCATTTCCTCTTCTTTCTTTCAACTGTCCAATTGAGAGTTGGTGATACATTATTTAACTCTACTGTACCTCACCCATATGAGTTACAGACCATGGCATTCCTCACATATAACGGACACCAGTCCTGCAGCCTCCTGTTCTCACCCACACATGATGCTATCCAGAGAATTCATGTGTTCATAGGTATGAAAGAATCTGGCATTCTGTGATGCCTTGCTCCCAGGAAACTTGACCTTGTCACAGATTCACTCAGTGATTTATACAATGACCCTGTGAGATACATAGGGAATCTAGGTTGACTTCTGCATTTGCTAGATGTCAAAACTGAGCCACAAGGAGACTAAAGGGTAAGCTCAGATCACTCAGCAAGGTAGGGGCTACCTTGGTCCTTAGACTTTATGGCCAGGAGGACTTGGCTCCACATAGTAGCAGGCAGACATCTATGCCACTTTCACATAAACAACACACACATGTTCATGACACTTGTCTAGGCACAGTAATGAGGATGGGTATGGGGGAATAGGCTGTTTCTCTCTGACTACCATCTTGACCACTGTATTATTTGTTCTTGTTTCCTCCACAACTGGTTCCAGCCTGTATGGGTCATCAATCTTCTTGGCATTTGGAGGAACAATTTCCAGAATGAGAACATATGGCTTATCAGGCAAAGGACTTCAACAATCCCCTCCCAGAACTGAATTGCTGAACATGTCCTCTAGAAGTCGTCTTTTCCATCAGTCTACTCTGATGAAGGATACCAAGGTAATAATTGGCTCTGCATGACCAAAGTCAAAATAATTCAGACAACAGAGACAGAATATGAATCATGCATCCTCTCATACAGATCTGCCTTCCAACATACCAGCCAGAGAATAACCCTATGGTCATGATATTAATGCATAACAAATGACACACATAGGAAAAAAATACACACACTGATCTTTTGACTTAGTTAAGACATTCTGATGGTTAGTTCCTGCCTAAGGAATCCTTCACTGGGTTATAGCCATTGTTCTTTTGATAGAAGGCATAGAGGGAGCTCCTCAGTTTGGATGCAAAAGAGATTTCAAACAGGACCTTTTATAATACCACCTTTCGAGTACCTCATGAATTACTATTTACAAAGTTTCACATCTACTGTATCACTTGATCCTTATGAATGAGCTGGGTCTCACTATTACCCATATTTTAAAGATGAGGAAACTGAGTCTCAGAGTGGTGAACTGGTCCTTTGGCCAATCACATATGTAATAAACTATAGAGGTCAGTCTTTTTACTGCATATGCACTAATATCTATCAGTTCAGTTCAGTCGCTCAGTCGTGTCTGACTCTTTGCAACCCCATGAATTGCAGCACACCAGGCCTCCCTGTCCATCACCAACTCCTGGAGTTCACTCAAACTCAATCACATCTACTGTATCACTTGATCCTTATGAATGAGCTGGGTCTCACTATTACCCATATTTTAAAGATGAGGAAACTGAGTCTCAGAGTGGTGAACTGGTCCTTTGGCCAATCACATATGTAATAAACTATAGAGGTCAGTCTTTTTACTGCATATGCACTAATATCTATCAGTTCAGTTCAGTCGCTCAGTCGTGTCTGACTCTTTGCAACCCCATGAATTGCAGCACACCAGGCCTCCCTGTCCATCACCAACTCCTGGAGTTCACTCAAACTCAAGTCCATCGAGTCAGTGATGCCATCCAGCCATCTCATCCTCTGTCGTCCCCTTCTCCTCCTGCCCCCAATCCCTCCCAGCATCAGAGTATTTTCCAATGAGTCAACTCCTCGCATGAGGTGATCAAAGTACTGTAGTTTCAGCTTTAGCATCATTCCTTCCAAAGAACACCCAGGACTGATCTCCTTGCAGTCCAAGGGACTCTCAAGTGTCTAATGTCTTCTCCAACACCACAGTTCAAAAGCATCAATTCCTCAGTGCTCATCTTTCTTCATAGTCCAGCTCTCACACCCATACATCCTACTGCCAAGTCACTTCAGTCGTGTCCGACTCTATGCGACCCCATAGACGGCAGCCCACCAGGCTCCGCCGTCTTTGGGATTCTCCAGGCAAGAATACTGGAGTGGGTTGCCGTTTCCTTCTCCAATGCATGAAAGCAAAAGTGAAGTCGCTCAGTGGTGCCCAACTCTTAGTGACCCCATGGACTGCAGCCTACCTGGCTCCTCCGTCCATGGGATTCTCCAGGCAAGAGCACTGGAGTGGGTTGCCATTGCCTTCTCCTCATACATCCATACATGACAACTGGAAAAACCATAGCCTTGACTAGACAGACCTTTGTTGGCAAAGTAACGTCTCTGCTTTTGAATATGCTATATAGGTTGGTCATAACTTTCAATCCAAGGNCCATTTTCTCTGCTCCAACTTACAGGCCACTGACTCCTCATGCTCTTGATGGCTCCTTCTGAGGATGAAGCTGGGGTTTTTGGCATCAGGGAATAGGTAAAGCCCTTCCTATTGGAGCTGGGCACTAATTGCTTGCAAATCTGAGGTCAAGAAGGGGAAAAGTGGGAAAAGGGGAAAGGTAGGAGAGAGGGATATTTTAGGAGTTTGGGATTGACCTGTGCACACTGCTATATTTAAAAGATAAAATAAACAAGGGCCTATTCTATAGCACAGGGAATTCTACTGAATGTTCTGTAATAACCTAAAGGGGAAAAGAATTTTAAAAGAATCGATATATGTATATGTATAACTGAATCACTTTGCTGTACACCTGAAACTATACAACATTGTAAATCAGCTTTACTCCAATACAAACAAAAATATTTTTAAAAAGAAATTTACAGGTCAGCTCCATGATTTGCTGATAGATTAAAATCTCACTAAATGAATTACACCTTCCTTATAAAAATATGGAATTAAATTCCCATAGGCAAATTATCTCCCTCTATAGGCTTCTTCTTTGTCACATGTTCTTTTTAAATCCACCTGAAATGTGACATCTTCTTCTTTTCTGGGCAAAGTCAGTTTCTCCCTCCACTCTGCTCCCCAGACTAGCTTACTCCAATACAAACAAAAATATTTTTAAAAAGAAATTTACAGGTCAGCTCCATGATTTGCTGATAGATTAAAATCTCACTAAATGAATTACACCTTCCTTATAAAAATATGGAATTAAATTCCCATAGGCAAATTATCTCCCTCTATAGGCTTCTTCTTTGTCACATGTTCTTTTTAAATCCACCTGAAATGTGACATCTTCTTCTTTTCTGGGCAAAGTCAGTTTCTCCCTCCACTCTGCTCCCCAGACTCAGCTCCGTGTTGTTAAAGGTAGAGAAAACAGATGTGGGCCCTTTGTCAAAGTTTAGTACAAATATGGTAAAAAAAAAAATACAAAACCCTGACTCTTTGAGGAACTAGATGGAAGATTTTTTTCTCAGGGTGAGGTAAAATTACACTATCTTATTCATCGGGGCATGGGGACAGCTGCTTTTACCGATTAGTTTTGAACTTTGTGTTTCATTCTTAAGGATATGAAGACAAACAACCCAATTGGCAGATGGGGAAAGGACCTGAATAGATACACAAAGATTCAATAAGTACATGAAAAATGCTCGGCATCATTAGCCATCTGGGAAATACAAATCCAAGCACAGTGCTACTTCTCAACCACTAGAATAGCTGTAATGGAAAAATGGACAATAGCAAGTGCTGGTGAGAATGTGGACAAGTTGGAGTCCTCATACACTGTTGGTGGAGGTGTGAAACGACACAGCTGTCTTGGAAAACAGTGGTTTGTTGTTGTTCAGTCACTCAGTCATATCCGACTCTGTTTGCATGGACTGCAGCCAGGCTTCCATTCATTTCCTGAAATGCAAAAGGTAAAATGATTGACTGAGGAGGACTTACAAATAGCTGCGAAATGAAGAGAAGCAAACGGCAAAGGAGAAATGGAAGGAAAACAGTGCGTCAGTTCTTCAAACAGTTAAACACAGAGTGCCTCTGATCCAGCAATTTCACTCCTAGGTATATACCCAAGAAAAAAGAAAACATATGTTCATACAAAAGCTAATACACAGTGTTAATTGATATATGTATATGTATAACTGAATCATTTTGCTGTGCACCTGAAACTATACAACATTGTAAATCAGCTTTACTCCAATACAAAACAAAATATTTTTAAAAAGAAATTTACAGGTCAGCTCCATGATTTGCTGATAGATTAAAATCTCACTAAATGAATTACACATTCCTTATAAAAATATGGAATTAAATTCCCATAGACAAAATATCCCCCTCTATAGGTTTCTTCTTTGTCATATGTTCTTTATTTAAAAAGAACCTGAAATGTGACATCTTCTTCTTTTCTGGGCAAAGTCAGTTTCTCCCTCCACTCTGCTCCCCAGACTCAGCTCCATGTTGTTAAAGGTAGAGAAAACAGATGTGTGCACTTTGTCAAAGTTCAGTATAAACATGGTAAAAAAAAAAAAAGCTGACTCTTTGAGAATCTAGATGGAAGATTTTTTTCTCAGGGTGAGGTAAAATTACACTATCTTATTCATCGGGGCATGGGGACAGCTGCTTTTACCAATTAGTTTTGAACTTTGTGTTTCATTCTTAAGGATATGAAGACAAATAACCCAATTGGCAAATGGGGAAAGGACCTGAATAGACCTTTCTCCAAAGAAGATACACAAAGATTCAATAAGTACATGAAAAATGCTCGGCATCATTAGCCATCTGGGAAATACAAATCCAAGCACAGTGCTACTTCTCAACCACTAGAATAGCTCTAATGGAAAAATGGACAATAGCAAGTGCTGGTGAGAATGTGGACAAGTTGGAGTCCTCACACACTGTTGGTGGAGGTGTGAAACGACACAGCTGTCTTGGAAAACAGTGGTTTGTTGTTGTTCAGTCACTCAGTCATATCCGACTCTTTGTTTGCATGGACTGCAGCCAGGCTTCCATTCATTTCCTGAAATGCAAAAAGGTAAAATGACTGACTGAGGAGGACTTACAAATAGCTGAGAAACGAAGAGAAGCAAACGGCAAAGGAGAAATGGAAGGAAAACAGTGTGTCAGTTCTTCAAACAGTTAAACATAGAGTGCCTATGATCCAGCAATTTCACTCCTAGGTATATACCCAAGAAAAAAGAAAACATATGTTCATACAAAAGCTAATACACAGTGTTCATAGCAGCATTATTCTTAATAGCCACAAGGTAGAGACATCCCAAATGTCCATGTCAGTTCTTCAAACAGTTAAACATAGAGTGCCTATGATCCAGCAATTTCACTCCTAGGTATATACCCAAGAAAAAAGAAAACATATGTTCATACAAAAGCTAATACACAGTGTTCATAGCAACATTATTCTTAATAGCCACAAGGTAGAGACATCCCAAATGTCCATCAACTGACAAACAGATAAATGTGGTCTATTCATATAATAGAATATTATTCATCAGTAAAAGAGAACTACTCTTCTGTGCCCCAAGATGAGCGAACCTTGAAAACATGCTAAATGAAAAAAGTCAGACGCAAAACGACCACAGAAGATATGACTACATTCATGTGAAATGTCCGGAAGAGGCAAATCTAGAGACAGAATTAAATCTGTGGGTGCCAGGGAATGGAGGGAAGGGAGAATTGGGACCAAGTGCTGATAGGTATGTCCTGGAGTCGGTGGTGACAGTCGCAGCAAGCGCATGGTCAAATGTACATTCCTTGTCTGTTAAAGTGCCCAGGTGTTTAATATGCATGCACTTTATCATGTATTTACCATGCAAGAGGAAACCACCCCAGCCATCCACCAAATATACAACGGAAGCCTTTTCTTCCAGAATCTGGTGGTAACCCTGTCCAATCGTGGCATGTGCGGCAAGCTACCACCTTGGCACCTGGGGTCGGGGCCCACTCTTTCCGGCCTCCAGGTCAAGGTCAGCAAACTGCAGCCCTCAGGCCAAGGCTAGGTGGCCCTCTGTTTCTATGTGGCTCTTGAGCTAAGAATGGCTTTTACTTTAAAAATGGTTAAAACTAAACCAAAAAAAAAAGCATATTGTTGCATGACATGTGGAAAGCTTATGAAATTCAAATGTTTCAGTGTCCATAAATATTTACTGAATACGGCCATACCCATCTATCTCCTGTTGCTTGCACCTGCTTTTGCACTTGGACAAAGACCCCATGGCCCACAGAGCCTAAACTATTTACCAGCTGCCCCTTTATGGAAAACATCTGCCAACCTCTGCTCTACAGATCAAGAGTTGAGTGAATTGTGTTTCCAGGAGTGAGGAGGGCGCCCTGGGCTGGAACCACTGACAGGGCTCTTCTGGGTTTGTGACTGCTCCTTGGGGCTGGAGTTGCCTGATCTGTAACAGGAGACGGCTTGCATGAAGGCTCTCTGTAGCGTCTTTCCAGCTTTGACCGTCTCTAGTGTATCAAGATTCCAGTGTGTTCGGTGGCCCCCCCGGTGGCCAGTGGGGCAGAGGGGCAGCGCTCTTGTCTGGGACGAAGCCAGGGGGGCCAGGGAGTCACATGAGCACACAGGGCACGGAGCTGGACACAGAGCTGGGCAGCCAGTGTGTCTGGACAGACAGATCTGAAAACTGGCCTCTGCAGGGTTCAGACGACTTGTTCGGTGGCCCCCAGGTGGCCAGTGGGGCAGAGGGGCAGCGCTCATGTCTGGGACGAAGCCAGGGGGGCCAGGGAGTCACATGAGCACACTGGGCACGGAGCTGGACACAGAGCTGGGGAGCCAGTGTGTCTGGACAGACAGATCTGAAAACTGGCCTCTGCAGGGTTCAGACGACTTGGGCCACGTTCACGTGTCCTAGTTTCGTAGGTTATATGCAGCCCAGTTCTGTTGATTTCTGCGTTTAATGCCTGCACTGGGTCTTCGCTGCTGTGCGGGCATTTCCCTAGTTGCGGGGAGTGGGGGCTGCTCTCCAGTGGCAGTGCCGGGCTTCTCATTGCGCTGGCTTCTCTTGTTGCAGAGCAGGGGCTCAATGGCCCCATGGCATGGAGCCCTCTCAGACCAGGGACTGCACCTGTGTCGCCTGCACTGGCAGGTGGACTCGTATCCACTGAACCCCCAGGGGAGTCCCATGTAATCCAATTCTATTAACCCTGGGGAAGAAGGAAATGGCTGATGCTGAATATTGGGGACCAGGAAAAGGGCATGGCAACCCACTCCAGTACCCTTCTCTGGAGAATCCCATGGACAGAGGAGCCTGGTGGGCTGCAGTCCATGGGGTCGCGAAGAGTGGGACATGTCTCAAGTGACTCAGCACAATTATTGGTGAAGGCTGGCAAGGGATGATAGCAGAGACTGGCAATCTGAAATTCAGGTTTTCAAACTCCGATCTAGCACTTCCAGCAGGTTTGTGGCAATTGAGCAGGTAACTGTCACAGCTCCTGTCCATAGAGTAGCAGGGCAGAGTCTCTGTGGTGCGTCCTGTTTTCTCAGTCTTAACACGTGGCTCTTTATCCACAGTCCAAGGGATCACGAGTCGTCGGCATCGTCGCTCCAGCCTGGTGTCTGTCGCTATGGAACCATACTGGCCTGCTGCTATGGCTGGAGAAGGAGCGCAAGGGAGTCTGTGAAGGTACTTTTGTAAAAACTCAGACCACCCGGTGATCAGGTGGTTGGCCTGGGTCCTGCAGCTTTTCTCTGTGACACCATAAGCTGTCTCCAGGTTTCCAGTGGCTTTCTCAGAGCAGGGACACAGTCCTAACTGACACCCAAGGTCTAAGTTCTTGTGAGATCTCTTCCCATTCGAAATATGGCTGACACCATCACCCTTGATGTGATGTGTTTGTTTTAGGAGCCCTGTTTCATCAATTCTTTCTGCTGTTCTCTTAGTCAGTATGGCTGTTTTTGTTTTAATCTAGAGAAACTGAGTTAGGCAAAAACAGGTAAAGAAATACCTCTTTCTAATTATAATTTTTCCAACCAACTTCTAATGAATTCCACTTTTTAATTATGAATCACCCAACCAGTAGGCTTTGGTCACAAGCAAGTAGGTTAGCCATTTACTTTGTAGTTTGGTTACTCATATTTTTCAAGTCCATTGTGCCTATTTCTAGATGGTTTCAAGGGATGCATGCATATATATGCAAGATATGCATGGTTCTGTTGTGTACATTTCAAACTAAGTTTCCATAATTTGCTTTTGACATCATTTCTCAGACCAGTGTTCTGAACTCCGAGAGAGGCCTCTGACAATTTCAAAAGAGTTGGGGAGGCTAGGGATGAGCTCAGAGTTCTGTGTTGCATTGTTTTTCATGTAAATTTCTATAATAACTGACACTCTCAGTGTAAAAGAATCAAATCTGGATTCTTCGAAGCTGACTAACCAGAGGTACATTCTTTCAGGGCAGGAATCTGGTCTCAGGGCCCTCTTTATCTAGTAGGTGGCATGGAACCTGAATCCCTAATCTGTTAAGTGGGACGAACTGACATTTGCACGTCCCATATACTTTAGGCACTGGTGTGGATCATATTGGCTTATAAGCTATAAAGCCCAAGAGTGTTAGTGATTTTTAAGAATAATAATTCTACATTCTTTTTCTGCTCTTTCCCTGCCCCAACCTCTTCCTCTTTGATTTAGCTGATTCAAAAATAGTCTGGGCAGACTGTAGCTGCGGGCAGAACTTGACCATGTCCAAAATCCATGAAACATTGGCGGACGTTGAGCTCGCTCCCACATGTTTAGTGAAGTCGCTCGGTCATTTCCGACTCTTTGTGACTGTAGCCCACCAGGCTCCTCCATCCATGGAATTTTCTAGGCAAGAGTACTGGAGTGGGTTGCCATTTCCTTCTCCAGGGGATCTTCCCGACCCGGGGATTGAACCCAGGTCTCCCGCATTGCAGGCAGACACTACCATCTGAGCCACCAGGGAATCCCTCCACATGTTTGATGCTATGTAAAACCCTGCACTGCCGCAGTTTCCTTATGAGATGACAAGAGTGTGAAGACAGCAGAAGAAGTGTTTGAAGGTCATCACTGCCTGCCTAGCAAAAGAAAGTTAGAACATTCCCCTGGGACTTTGTCGGTTGAAAAGGGTGGTGCTCACACTGGCCGGGTGGGTCACGATCAAGGGCATTGTCCTGAGAACCAGACTCATGTGGGTGACCTTGGGCAAGGTAGATAATCTTCCTCAGGCTCCATTTCCTCCCTTGCAGACTTCTGTCCATCAAAGCAGCAGGTGATGAGGGGGTTCAATGTTGCGTTTTTCTCCTTCTAAACACAACATGATACATTTTTCTTTGAAGTCAGTCAGGTGGAAAGGGTCAAAAACCACACGGGATACCTGATTTGGAATCTCTCTTACAGTCACAGGAAACTCAGGACCTCTGGCCATAAACCTTGCACGTCTCTGGTGAATAAATGAGGGTGGGCTTTGCTTTCTGGAAGGGCTATTCTATAAACTAGATCGGAGCTGTCTGACCGCGGTGCACACAGCCACTCACATTCTCACCACTTTTGTGGCCACTATTCATACCAGAGGCCTGAAAAGGACTGAAAGCCACATGCTAAAGGGCATTCCAATGCACCGCTCCCACTGCGTGTTTGGCAAGCCAAAGAGGTGGTCAGCCCACCCTCTGCCCCCGTCAAATGTTGACACAGTAAATGGCAATGATTGTTGTGTCTATGATCTGTATCATATTACATCCAATCGGCATGGTCCTTCTTGATGGTAAAGTCATATGCTCCTCGAAGCACCAGGTAACAGGCTGGTTAGTCCCTGATCACCAGGCCTCTGATTTCTAGGCCGTGGGGTGCATGGTGATGTGACAGGAACGCATGCCAATTTGCCTGAACAGGCAGAGCCAGGCTCCAGCCTATGAGGGTGCAGTCTGCCCCAGCCTTTACCTCCATTGACTGATCAGCCCTCAGTCCTTCAGAAGCCCTGCCTCTATGCCAGAGCTTTCTAGATCTCAGCCTCTGCCCTGCTTAATTCTGTTCCCAGGGCAGGGTCTGCTTCACTTAATATCGTTAGCCTTCCGATATGGGTCACTTAGTGAGATATGGCATAAAACCAGAAAGAGTGGATAAAGAGTGGATAAACACTCCAGAAAGATGGAGGAGTTTGCAGGGAAATTAGACAAGAGAGCTTCCTTTATCTGAAGCACCCTTGAATCTCAGGCCATTTTAGACATAAACGGAATTTCTCCGTGCCATAGATTGGCTGTTCCCATCAGAGATCCGAAGTTACCGTAAATCAAAACGTCTTTCTGGAGTGCTGACCTCCAAACAGCAAGGGTATTAATATTCACCACTTCTCCTCTCTTCTCTTTGGCATTTATCCTGGGCTTTCCTGTCTGGACTACATTGAAAATAACTTTCCAGGGAGCAATCAGAGGTCTTGGGGGCTTAAAAAAAGGTTTATTTTTCTAACATTTAGAGTTAAAGCTGCATGTCCAAGAACATAACCATAACGAAATATCCCTGGAAATCCAATTCTCTCTCGTTTGCCCCCAAAAGTGGAAGAACTTTGGTGGGAAGCGTGTTTTCCCCTACCTTCTCTCACTTACGATCTACTTCAAGCCTTGAAATGTTTCCCTGTTCTACGCTTACTGCTTTGTCATTCAAAACTATTTCAGTGTCTAACATGTTCACACTATTACATGCAGGAGGAGAAACAAAGGTGAGTGTTTATATCCCTGTTCTGAAAGCACTTAGCTTCAGATAGTAGATAGAAGTCAAACTTAAAAGCAAAATATCTGGCTAGTTATTGAATAAGATGAAGATACCAGTTTTGTGGGAGAAGCATGCCAGAGTTCTGTGGAGTTCTCAGAGATGAGCAGAAGTTCACGTGTGGCTGGAGAAATCTGCACAAGCTTCTGGAAGGAGGGGCCCTACAAGGTAGTCCTTGAAGGATTGTTAGGATATTAACCATTGGAGTGGCGGGGAGGGGTGCCGCAAGGTGGGGTAACAATAGAGAAGGGGTAAAAAGTGCAGAGTAGGTCAGAGAAGAGCAGTTCAAACTTAAAAGCAAAATATCTGGCTAGTTATTGAATAAGATGAAGATACCAGTTTTGTGGGAGAAGCATGCCAGAGTTCTGTGGAGTTCTCAGAGATGAGCAGAAGTTCACGTGTGGCTGGAGAAATCTGCACAAGCTTCTGGAAGGAGGGGCCCTACAAGGTAGTCCTTGAAGGATTGTTAGGATATTAACCATTGGAGTGGCGGGGAGGGGTGCCGCAAGGTGGGGTAACAATAGAGAAGGGGTAAAAAGTGCAGAGTAGGTCAGAGAAGAGCAGGCAGTCTGGTTTGACCTCATCGTTGCATGGGTTCAGGGAACAGAGTAAGACTAAAAAAAGGCCGAGGCCAGATCATGGTTATGACCCCTGTCCTGGACTCATGACCCAACAGAGATTATTTGATGACTTCTAGGCAATGAAATCAGTCCTGAATATTCATTAGAAGGACTGACGCTGAAGCTGAAACTCCAATACTTTGTCCACCTGATGCAAAGAATTGACTCATTGGAAAAGACCCTGATGCTGGGAAAGATTGAAGGCAGGAGGAGAAGGGGAGAACAGAGGATGAGACGGTTGGATGGCATCACCGACTCGATGGACATGAGTTTGAGTAAGCTCCGGGAGTTCGTTATGGACAGGGAAGCCTGGTGTGCTGCAGTCCATGGGGTCGCAGAGTCGGCCACCACTGAGCCACTGACTGAACTAAACTGTGGCAATGCATGGCATGATCAGAGCTACACTTCTGGAATATCCCTTTAATGTCTCATCGGACATCAATGTCCTAGGAGCAGTACCTGTGACGGTGATTCTTGCACAAATATCCTTTTGAGAGGCACTTGGGAGAAAGCTATAAGGGAGTGAGGAAGCTGGGGAAGAAGCGAGGCAAAGATGTGGCTTCAAGAGAAGTTTGGCTTCATCCTGATCCCACAGGGAGCTCTGGAGTGTTAATTGCACCGCAGCATTTGTCCTGCCCAGAAACCAGGGGCCAGACTGTTAGACCCGTGCATCAGCCAAGCCTTGGTCACAGACTGAGGTGAGGAAAGCGAAGAGAGAGAGCCCTGCGACAAATCTCCCAGACATCTATGGGCAAAGTGGTTCCCAGCAGCTGAATAAATATTGGCTTGGCCAAAAACTTCGTTTGGGTTTTTCTGTAAGCGACTGTAGAGAAACCCAAACACACTTTTTTGGCCAACCCAATACTTACTCGAGGAAATTGGTGGTAGAAACAGGGATAGAGGGGTAAGATACTCTGGGTGATTGTTTGGGGAACAAGAATAAATAGAGGCAGCTGAGATTTTGAGTCCAGGTAGCTGGGAGATGAATGGTGACATTAGCAAAGGTAGGGCTGGGTCAAATGGGAACATGCCAGAGTCTTTAGGAACAGGCTTGCCTAGGGGTGGGCCTTCTATGAGCCAGAGAATCAATGTGCAGAGAAGTAAGCAAGCATTTCTGGCAATTGCTGAGTCATCCTTTCATACGCTGGCTGTTTCTGGAACTCCTAGTAGATCCAGAAAATGTGAGAGTCCATGATTCCCTACCTGCCTAGTCTCTCTCTCATTCATTGCTTTTTCTCTCATTCCCCTCCATGTCTTTGGGCTCTCACATTTTCCTCTCTTCTTATCCACAGCGTTTTCTCCCTGTCTCCTCCTTATGAGCCAGACTCAAACTTTCCACCATCTTTGACTACGCTTTCTTGCCCCCTATCCAATCTGTTACCCATCCTATGCTTGTTTCTCCTGCCACTTCAGCCAACCAAGAAATATTTATTGAGTTCCTAGTTTGTGTCAGGTGTCTGGATACAGAAGTGGATAAAAGAGAAAACCAAATGCTGCCTTTGGCATGCCTCCATCACCACCACTATCACCATCACCATCACGCTTGTGGTTCCCATCCTTGGGACCGGAGGCAGCGTCTCCCTGCCTCCAACCGGTGCTTTGTTCATTTTGGCTGATAACACACAGAATTTAAAAATTTTGATCATTCAAAAGAGAAACGGGGAAATAATACAGAAGAGGGAAAAATAAAACAGTAGAAAGGGGGAGAAGGACCTTGGTCCAGTATAGCTATGGAGTTTCTTCCAGCTCACAAATCATATTCCTTTTGTTAAATCTTTTATGTTTACATACAAAACTGGCTAATTGCAATGTAGGAGGCTTTTTTTTTCCTTTGAATGCCACTGGAGGTGTGGCAGTGCTAGGCAAAGTTATGGTCAACTTGTACTTGTGAGGTGGAAAGGATGAGGAGATGGGGGCCGGTGATGTAGTTCAGAAGCGAAGCAGTATTTTAAAGGTGAAAATAAACTGGAGAGGAAGCAGATCACCCTCTGTGTTGTCTGTCATCATGGATTTCTCTGCCACACAGAAGGCGGCTAAGTTTAACACGTGTGCATTTCAGTGGGCTGACTACCCCTGTTCTTTTTAATTCTTTTATTGAAATATAGTTGACTTACAATATTGTGTTGATTTCTGCTGTACAACAAAGTGATTCAGTTATACATATATATTTGTATTCCTTTTTCATATTCTTTTCTATTATGGTTTATCAGAGGATATTGAATGTAGTTCCCTGTGCTCTACAGTAGGACCTTGTTGTTTATTCATCCTATATATACTAGCTTGCCTCTGCTACTCCCAAACTCCCAGTCCTGCCCTCTCTCATCCTCCCTTCCTTGAGGAGATGGGGGCCGGTGATGTAGTTCAGAAGCGAAGCAGTATTTTAAAGGTGAAAATAAACTGGAGAGGAAGCAGATCACCCTCTGTGTTGTCTGTCACCATGGATTTCTCTGCCACACAGAAGGCGGCTAAGTTTAACACATGTGCATTTCAGTGGGCTGACTACCCCTGTTCTTTCTAATTCCTTTATTGAAATATAGTTGACTTACAATATTGTGTTGATTTCTGCTATACAACAAAGTGATTCAGTTATACATATATATTTGTATTCCTTTTTCATATTCTTTTCTATTATGGTTTATCAGAGGATATTGAATGTAGTTCCCTGTGCTCTACAGTAGGACCTTGTTGTTTATTCATCCTATATATACTAGCTTGCCTCTGCTACTCCCAAACTCCCAGTCCTGCCCTCTCTCATCCTCCCTTCCTGTTGGCAACCACAAGTCTGTTGTCTATGTGTGTGAGTCCATTTCTGTTTTGCAGATAGGTTTATATGTCTCATATTTCAGATTCCACATGTAAGTGGTATCATAAGGTGTCTGTCTTTCTCTTCCTGACTTACTTTAATTAGTATGATAATCTCTCTAGGTCCGTCCATGTGGCTACAAATGGTATTATTTTATTCTTTTTCATGGCAGAGTAATAGTCCACTGTATACATGTATCCTGTCTTTTCCATCCTTTTACCTTTCAGTGGATATTTTGGTTATTTCCATGTCTTGGCCATTGTTGATAGTGCATGTATGTATCTTTCCAAATTAAACTTTTGTTCAGATAAATGCCCAATAGTGGGATTGCAACTCTATTTTAGCTTTTTTTGAGGAACTTCCATACTGTTCTCTCTAGTGTCTGCATCAATTTACATTCCCACCCACGGTGTGGGAGTGTTCCCTTTCCTATATACTCTTTCCAGCATTTATCCCTTGTAGACTTTTTGATGATGGCCATTCCGCCTGGTGTGAGATGATACCTCATTGTAGTTTTGATTTGCCTTTCTCTGATAATTAGCCGTGTTGAACATGTTCTCATATACCTATTGGCTCTATTTTTTAATTGTCAAAATACCTTTTCTTTCCACAGCTATGTGTGAACCTGGATGCAAGTTCAGTGAGTGTGTGGGACCAAACAAATGTAGATGCTTTCCAGGATACACTGGGAAAACCTGCAGCCAAGGTCAGTACTAGAGACCATGGTGGTAATACAGACCTACCCCAGAGCTTTCAGAATCAACTCAGGCAGTGCAGTGGTGTTTGGGACACAGTATGGCAGTCAGGATTCTGTAGTTTGTAACTCTGATCTTCAAACGACAGTGGTTTCAGAATGAGATTTTTCAGTCAATCTCTTCTAGAAAAACGTCAGTCATTTTGATGCTTTTGTTAAGATGCCAGATAGAAAACATTATTTTCCCTCTGAACAAATAATGTTTATTGGTTTTTTTTAAGCTAAGGAAGCAGTGCATTATTTTATTTAAGAAAATCCAACAAAACGAAAAGATATAAATTAAAAAGTGAATGTGAACACCCACAGTCAATTCTCCACCCGGAGCTAAGAGTTTGACCTCCATCTCTGCAGTTTCTTTTCTGTTATAGTTACAAATATGGATATTTCTCATGGGCATTTTTGCATGTCAGCACATAGAAAGCTGTCTCCTACTTTTTAAGGCTGTGTCCTAGTCCCTAGAGCAAATGCTTGTGTCATTTACGTAAAAATACTCTAACCACTATTATAGAAGTTGTCCCCAATATTTTGCCACTACAAATAGTGCTATATCAATATTATCCTATGCAAATCCTTGCACCTTTCAGTATTTTTATAGGGTAAATATCTAAAAATGGAATTGTTGGGTTGAATGACATGCATATTTTTATTGTAATGGATATATTTTAAAAGGCAATTTATGACTTTTGTCATAGGCTGTTTATCTGAAGATATTCAGGCAATTATAATATTAAAAACAGTGGTTCTTAAGGTGGCCAGTTTTGTCCCCTAGGAAGACTTGCCAGATATAATACATATCCCTAGTTAGCTTTAAATCTTATTGTGAATGCAATTTCACATAAACAAAAATAATTTTATAGTGTATGTATGTTGCAAATATTGTATGGGACATATGTACACTGAAGAAATATTAGTCATTTTTCTGAAATTCACATTTACCCGGGCATCCTGTATTTTTATTTTATAAATCTGGAAGTCTTACCCCCGAGGTCATCTGGCGGTGCCTGGAGACTTACGGAGGGGTTACTACTGACATCTGGTGGGTAGAGCCCAGCTGAACATCTATGGTGCACAGGGCAGCCGCCCGCTAAGGGTGATCCGGCCCCAGATGTCCACAGTGTGGAGGAGCCCAGGCACCAAGAAACCTGCGCTAATTAAGAAAGGGTCCCCAGTTCTATAACACAGTTAGGCAAAGAGCAGCAAATCCAGGTCAGCTGCCCTTAGGAAAGAGGCCTGCCAGGGTTCTAGAAGGGAGAATGGAATTCCAGAGAAAGCCAGGGCTCTGCCCCTCTCTGTCCCCCTGCCCCCAGCTCACTGCCAAGGCCAGATGCTCACATAGCCTTTCTCTGTGCTGGCAGACCTGCAGGCTCAGGGAGGAGCCTCTAGCTCTCCTGTCCCAACCCCAGGACGGGGGCCAGCACCGCCAAGGGGCTCCTTAGAACTGTGTCCAGAAGGCTTGAGGGAAGTGCGGCAGGAGCCATGCTCTCAGAAGTAATAATTCAACCATGTCCCTTACCAGAGCTTTTCCCACCAGAGGACCTGGTTTTCCATATGTCTTGGATTCTGTACCAAGATACCTTCTCAAGAGAGTTGGAATGGAGAAGGTGTTTTTTCATGCTGCTTTTCAAGTCGCGGCAAAATATTCACTTTGAGGGAGTGTCCAGTTGGCTCAGATGTGGGGCTGTCTGGCTTTTCCCCACAGCCTCCCTGTCCCAGGTCTGTGTGATCAAAGTCCATGTATATCCACTGATGGCCACAGGCCTCAACCCAACTGATGTCTTTCCCCAAAATGCTTCTTCCAAGAGACGCCTCTGACTTGGGGCCAAGTGATGGGATATCCCTGGCTTTCCTGTTATGTCCAACCAGCATTATTTAATTCATGCATTTGAAGCAGTTAGCATCCATACAGGAGATGGTAGTGTACAGGGGACTGGCAGTGGAGAAGGGGGTTCAAGTGTCCAGATAATGTGCTGGAAAATCTCCTTGTAAGGTTCTTTTCAGAGATGAAAGCAGCCACTTATTTTCCAGAATGGCCTTTGCCTGATACTGTGCTGAATTTTGGTCTTACATGGAATTTGGTTCTTTTCTCCTTTCTATATCTGCCTTGGGAGAGTTACGACATGTGACACTCATATCACCACATGCCCAAAGACAAAACCCATGATGGCTTTCCAAGTTTTTTCCCTTATGTATCATTTTTTATTTTAATAAAAGCTACTTCATTCTTAATGTTTCATGTTTAAACTCTGAAAAGCTCAGAGAAGAAAGTCCCTCTCAATCTTCCCAGGAGGTAACCAATATAAACGTGTAGAGCCTGGTCTCCCAAGGTTTTTTTTTTTTCTTTTCCTGCCTGTGCCACATTGCTTGCAGGATCTTAGTTGCCCAACCGGGGATAGAATGCGGGCCCCAGCTGTGAAAATGCTGAGTTTTAACCACTGGAATGCCAGGGAATTTCCCTAGGCAATTTTCCCTATGCTTATTTTTAAAATGTAGTATCTTTTAAAAAAAATGTAGTATCTTTATATATATTTTTGTAACCTTCTTGTGTAACAGCATCCTCTGAGCACCTTTACATGGGATTAAATATTGTCCTGTGACCTGAGCACCGGTAATAGCTGCCTAGCAGGGCTCCCTCAGGAAAGGTGTGAGACAAGGCCATTTGGCCATCATGAGGCTGCTCAAAATAATAATGGAAAGGAGACTGTGCTGTTGGCACCTGTCACAGACTACCTGGAACAGCATTTAAAGGCAGCGGTATCCAGATTATGTTTTAACTTTTTATTCAAGTAGGAAACACAAAATTGTACACCTGTCAACAATGTACAACTCCATGAATGTTCACGAACACCCATGTAGCAGGCATTCAGATCAAGAAATGGAAACTCAGCCTCCCTGAAGACCCCTCATGCTCCCCTCCATCACTTGCCCCCAGCCCCCAACAAGGACTGTACCTTGTCTCTCACACCACAGAGTCATTGTGCCTGGATTTGTTTTGTTTCTTTCCCTCTGGCCTGGTTTTCAGTGTGCGCATTTGGGTCCAGCTTCTCGCAGTCAGTCCCACTCCAGTACTCTCGCCTGGAGAATCCCATGGAGGGAGGAGCCTGGTAGGCTACAGTCCATGGGGTCGCAGAGTCCAACACGACTGAGCGACTTCACTTCACTTCACTTCACTTCTCGCAGTCAGTATCATGTTTGTGAGTTTCATCCACAGTTGTTTGGACTGTGGTTTGTTCAGCCTCACTGCTGTATAGTATTCTATTGCATGAGTATACAAGTCATTTATCCATCCTTTTGGGAGGAGAGATTTGGATTCTTTCTGGTTTGAGGGAATTCAGAATAGTGCTACTGTGATCATTTTAGCATGTGATTTTTTAGTGGTTTCGTTGCTCAATCGTGTCCAACTCTTTTCGATAGCCTGCCAGGCTTCTCTGTCCCTGGGTTTCTCCAGGCAAGAATACTGGAGTGGGCTGCCATTCCTTCTCCAGGAGATTTTCCTGACCCAGGGATCAAACCTGGGTCTCCTGCATTGCAGGCAGATTCTTTACTGACTGAGCCACCAGGGAAGTCCGGTGGGCATGTACCCATGTCTCTGTTGGACATTTGCCCAGGAGTGGAATGGCTGGCTCACGAGTGTCTGTATCTAGCTGCCACCCAGTTTTCCAGGGTGGTCGTGCCTATATTTGCATTCCCTTCAGCAGTGTACGATGATTCAGTTTGCTCCACATCCTCACCAACGCATTAATGATGGTCGGAGAAGAGGCGAGTCACCACCCTTTGTACCTACCTCCACAGCTGGGGTCCAGGGAGGCCAACCCCGTTCCACATCTGGATGTTTCCTCCTTCAGTTCACCTTTCTCCATTTTCTGACTGCCCCCTGCAGATGTGAATGAGTGTGGATTCAAACCCCGGCCGTGCCAACACAGATGTGTGAATACACACGGTAGCTACAAGTGCTTTTGCCTCAGCGCCACATGCTCCTGCCGAATGCCACATGTTCCAGTAAGTTTCAGCAGCTGGCCTGCTCTCAGTCAATCCAGAGGCTTGACTTTTGCCATTTAGTGCTTGGGGCAAAGTTAAAGTAAGTTATTGAAGGGGAAACACCTCTCCCTCAAAGACTCTCACATCACCCTGAACTAAAACATCTTTGCGCACTTATTTTTTTCAGTTTATTTATTTTTTAATTGAAGGATAATTGCTTTACAGAATTGTATTGATTTCTGCCAAACATCTACACGAATCAGCCATATATATATATATATATATATATATATATATTCCTTCTCGCTAGGACTTATTTTTAATTGTAGTAAAATACATATATTGTGCAATTCACCATTTTGACATTTTTAAGTGTACTTCAGGCATTTTGTAATTTCACAATGTTGTGCAAACCATGACCACTCTCCAGAATATCTCCATCACCCCAAAAGGAAACCCTATCCCCATTAGCAGTCACTCTCCACTCATCTTCTCCTCCACTCCAGCCCTGCATTCTGTCTCTCTGGATTTGCCTGTTCTGGCCTTGTCGTTTTTTAAATAAAAAGACTAACTGAGGAGAAAGATAAATTGAGTCTCTCTATATATACAAGGATGAATTAGAATTCTTCATGAAAAAAATAAGCATACTGAAAATATAAGCATATTGTTTCAGGAAGGTGATAAATCTCAGTTCCATCTCAGGACATCAGTTCTTCCCACCAGCTATCTTTCTCATGCCCCTTGCCCCACACTCAAAGATTAGTAACTCTTGTTGGAAGTCCATTCCAGTTCACATTCTTGGAAAGAAAAGCCCTTCTTGATAAAGAGAACCCATGTCCTGTGGGAGCCTAACTGTCTATATCCGTTAATTTGTTAAGAAGAAAGTCTTTTCAGGTTTTATGTTACAGCTGAAAAGCAAATCCATCTGCCCTGCCACCCCGAACAAGCCCGCAGCTTGTGCCTTCTGCCAGCTTCCCATGGTTGCAGGGTCCTCTGACTCTCCAGCCTATCTGGGCTCTCCGTCAGTTGTAAAATCCAAAATCTGGTCTCATGCATAGCTCAATTCTCCCAGCCCTGCCTCACCCTTGAGCTGCTTGCCACATTTGGCAAAATGCCCCAACACCACTAGAATCTCCACTAGCAAGCATGCTTAAGAGATAAAGCAGGCATTCAGAGTCTTTTTTTTTTTCAGTATTTAAAAAATATTTATTATAAATTAAACAGAAACCCCCACAAAACAAATGCATAGCTTAGTGAATTCTTATAAAGCCAGCATCCTTGTAACCACTACCAAATAGAACTTTTCCAGAACTACCCCCTTCACCCCCCAGCCTCTTGGGAACAACTATCCAGGGTTTTCTAGTCATCACTTAACATTTTTAAAAATCAAAATGTTAAGAGAGAGAGATGTCGTCTTTAGTGACTTAGGGGTGCATGCTCTGCCTGAAGACAGTCAGGTGCAATGCACTGGCCAACAGAATCAACCATGGGGCCACCAAGACACCAGCCCTGCACAGATTCCATTTGGGTCTCCATCTGGGACTCAGATGATGAAGCTTATCCTCTGATACCATTCCACATGTTACATTTCATGTCTCAGGGGTCAGGGATCGTTCCTTAGTGAGCATTTTTTTATCATCTCCTGGGGAAAAGGCTAACCTGTGCCTCTTTTCACAGACTCTAGGACATGTGCCATGACCAACTGCCAGTACGGCTGTAAAGACACGGAAGAGGGGCCGCGCTGTCTGTGTCCATCTCCGGGCCTCCGCTTGGCCCACAATGGAAGAGCTTGTCTAGGTAGAGTATCCAGAGTTACCTCCTCCCCTGACTTCTCCCTTTACTCCATTCCTCCTTTTTCATCCATCACAACCTACTTGTTGACTAAACATCGAAAGTTCCTGAAATGACAGATTTATGTCCATTTCCATGACAACATTTATAGCACATATGTTCTAGACACACTTTGCCATGCTAGAGCAAACACTTCTCTATAATTTGTTGGGTTGCCTGATGCCATAATGGAAAAAGATATATTTTATTTTTGTATATTTACCCTGCAATTTTTACTTCAACTACCACGTGGTATATACTCTTAGTGTATCTAACTATATTGCACTAAAGATAGATAATATTCTGGCAAAGTTAACACATAGCATTAATATGGGATGTCAAACCAGACAGAATGTTGAAACAGTTCTTAATCTTTTTTGATGGAAGCAAGCAAATAGCACTATGATTTAATATTCTAACTTCTGGACTACAATAGAAATATTTTTCAGTTGAGGTGGTTGGTGTTTATTTACCCTAAATATATTGATACATAACTTGATAAACCACATTTAAAAAGCTCAGCCAAATAGATCCTAAATCAGTTAACCACTTTAATAAGAAGTCTGTATAAAATTAAAATTTTGGTTCTGCTCCTTGAGAGCAGGCAAATATTTAATTCAATTCACAGGGTTTAGTGCTCTTTAGTAAAATCAGATTTATGTCAAGGCTAATTCTTGACCAAATGAATCCAAATGTTCACCTACCTCTTTGATTTGTCAAGTGCCATTTGTATTGGAGGAGAAACTTGATGTATATGAAAGCGATCCCTGAAAAATAATTTTGGTCAGTCCAACACGTACTTGTTAATTATCTCAAGAATGCAAAAAGAACAATAAGCCAGCACCAAATTTCTTGTTTAACCACTGTTCCAAAACAATGATGGTTCCAAATTTACTTGATTTGACATCTGAAAGTTAAGGCAAAGTCTGAGTCTTAATCGTCTGGTCAGTATAGCTGTCAGCCCCTCTGTGATGTGACTTTCCATGGTAGCAAAGGAAGGAAGCCTCTTGTCTCCTAAGTTGCATCATGGCTTCATTCCACTTGACCCACCATTTAAAAACCATGTTTGTATGCTTTGGGGCAATATGACAGGATTTGGAGGCAGTTGCTAATGAAATAATTCTTTTGAAAAATGCAGGCTTTGAATTTTTGTGTATTAGGTTTGCCATGCAATATCCATAGCTGGAAGAATATTAATTCCTTCAGCAAAGTGGAATGTCTGTGACTAAGTGCCAGCCATATGTTCCCTGCCCCAGAAAAGGCAGGGCCTGATGAGAGAGAAAATGTAAATAGAAGTAATGCCATTATAGCAAGATAATACCTCTAAAATAAGCTGTACAGAGTGATAGAAATCCAGTGAATGTGCCTCAGGGATCCAGAACTCTTCCCGGAGGATAGGACGTTGGTAGCAGAATAATCAGAGTTTTCCAGTGAAGAAACCACGCGTCTGTGTGTGCGCTGTGTACTCTGGGTGCGGGCACGAGAGTGTGTTGGAGGGAGGGTGCTTTCTTGGTGTGTCTGACGTGTCCTGGTTCTCCATCCTAGACATCGATGAATGTGTCTCTGATAAAGCCTTCTGCCCCTACAATCGAAGATGTGTGAACACATTTGGAAGCTACTATTGCAAATGTCATGTTGGTTTCGAACTGAACTATATCAGTGGCCGGTACGACTGTGTAGGTAAGAAACTTAGCGGCTTTCTTACACATATTTATACATCAGTTCAGTCTATTAGTTGAACCATCTACTGTACTGACCATCTTAACAACACAGAGAAAGTTATTTTTTTTAATTTTTGTCATTTGGGAACTCTGAGGACATGAATTACATGAAGCCAGGTTCATCAAAGTTTAAACTAAAGAATCGCCGTCTCTGTAGCTCTATTATGGAGATAAATAGGTTGAGATGATTTTTGTGGGTTTTTTGAAAAAACTTGATTGGTTTCATTTTGTTTATATTTTTGGTTCTATCTCCAGGTATAGCTAAAAGTGCTGTTACTTCAGTTGTGTCTGACTCTTTGTGACCCTATGGACCATAGCCCTCCAGGCTCCTCTGTCATGGGATTCTCCAGGCAAAAATACTGGCGTGGGTCACCATTTCCCCCTTCGGAAGATCTTCCCAACCCAGGGATTGAACCCACATCTCTTACGTCTCCTGCATTGGCAGGTGGCTTCTTTACCACTAGCACCACCTGGGAAGCCCTAAAAATGAGGACAGTGAAGCATATTTATATTTGATAAAAGGAGAATAACAAGTCCTGCTTAATCTTGACTTCAGTGGCCCTTGCCTAAGTCTCCCTCAGGAGTGGCTTTTGGAAAATGAATGAAGGAGGTGCAATGTTCCCTTTCCTCGCTCCTCCTTAAACCCTTCCATGATTCCAGCTCTGTGTCCCCTAAAATGTTTGCTTTCTGGGCTCCTCAAGATCACTCTATGATAAGACTGAGGTATCACTCAGCTCTCGGCCCGATACGGGTGAAATCAGAAACCCTGTCCCTTAGGGAAGGAATTCCAAGACTCAGCGAGCAAGTGAAGTGGGGTATTTGGGGAGCCCTTGCACGGCTTCCATTGCCCTTGATAGAGCATGGATGGGGCTGGTCCTGCGGACATCTCGGCCCCCTGGAGATTCCTGTTTACATAATGTGCACATGACACACATGTGTGCGTAACACGGAAAGCTGACAGCAGCGGGGAAAATAGGGTTTCTTTCCACCCGAAGCTCAGAGCTGACAAGGACGTGTCCTGTGTAATCGTGCTGGGGCAATATCCATTCCTGGGTTTTGAGCACATTGTATGAAGCCTCCATAGCTCTTCCCTCAAGCCTAAAGGCCATCCTAATCCGGCTTGTAACATCCCCAGTTCTTGTGAGCTGGGATCCTCCAAGATGCTCCAGAACCCACGATCTGGGGTCCATCTCCAGGCTGTGTCGCAGAGTTGGAGCCTGTTTCCTGAGACCTAGAGGGAGATGCCACAGGACAGGGTGGGAGTCCACACGCGGAGCTGTCAAAGGAAGCAAATCTTTGTGATTTAAGAAGTGTTTAAGATCAGCACCTGAGCCCCCTTGTGGCTGAGTTAGAAACAATAGCCTAGGGGACCTCCCTGGCGGTCCGGTGGTTAAGACTCTGCACTTCTGCAGGGTGGCACAGATTCGATCCCTGGTCAGGTAGCTAGGATCCCACATGCCACGTGGCACAGCCATAGAGAAATTAATTAGTTAAACAAGCAAACAATAGGCTGTTTTGTGTGCATATTCTCCAGGCAAGAATACTGGGTGGGTTCCCATTTCCTTCTCCAGGGATCTTCCCGACCCAAGAATCCAACCCATGTCTCCTGCATTAGCAGGTGGGTTCTTTACCACAAGCGTCCATGGGAAGCCCTCGAGAAGTATAGAAAAAAGCAGGAGGGAACAGAAGGCCAAGGAAGCTGTCACATGGGTGGAAATCAGTAAACTTTCTGAGTGTAAACCCAACAGACGAGCTCAGACCGGCCCAAGCCCTGCTCCTGGCAGCCTGTGAACAGAAGGTGCACATTTTTCAGATGATGTCAGTGTTTCCTAGCCCGTCTTGTTCTTTGTGGGCCAGGAGCCCCAAGCCCTTCCATGTATAGAACTGACTTTCTGATACTGTTATTTAGTGGTAAGTTTGGCCGATGACAACGTTAAGCAATCAAGCCCAAACAACTTAGAGATGTCAGGAGTGTTGATAAGCAGGAGAGGAGGTTGCTGTGGAGGAGGTGAGCTGCAGACAGCCTCCCTCCATACCGGGCAGCAAGCAAAGCCAGGGCTTTGGGCCAAGGCACCAGGCATCCTCAGCGCTTCTCAGTTCCCTGGCCACACAGGGTTCGCTGGCTGGGTGGAGTGGTTGGCCCTGGAGTTACCCAGGTTCAGGGGATAGTCTTTCAGCAAGTGCTGTTACCACAAGATGATTCATGCGACTGTTCACATTTTCAGATATAAATGAATGTGCTGTGAATACCCACACGTGCAGCCTCCATGCCAATTGCCTCAATACCCAAGGATCCTTCAAGTGCAAGTGCAAGCAGGGGTATAAAGGCAGCGGACTGCAGTGCGCCCGTAAGTACACTTGGTCACCGCATCTTCGCTCTTCCCTATGAAGCATTCGCTCCTTGTCTCCTTCCTTCCTTCATTCTCCCTGCTCCTTCCCCTCTGGTGTGTGGGAGCTGAAGGGGAGCAGGAAGCCTGCACGCAGTGTTTGGAAACTTAACTCCGCCTCCGACTGGCCTTCTCAGCTAATCAGACCACGCCTCCAGTTCTCACCAAGTCATAGGCACCGCACTTAAAGCACCGCAGGGATTCTGAAGGGTCTTCTCACGACATGTTTTCAAATGCTGAAAATAAAATTTGAGGACGATGACACTGAGCAAATGTATCAGTCAGGAGAGGCTCGGTTATGGGGCAATACCAAACAGTCCTGAAGAGTCAGTGGCTTAGAACCGGAGAAGGTTTTTAACCATGTGAGTCAGGACTTTTTTCAGAACGTGTAACTGAAAAACAAGTACGATGAAGCGAACCTCCCTTTGTCATTCTCCTCAAGCTTCTATTCACTTTTCTTTTTGATGTAGAGTCAAGTCCCATGGTTTCTGCTGATGAATTCTTTAATGCTCAGCTGGTAAACTCTGATACACTCAGGATATAACAAGAAAGCATCACTGCTGTCAAAAACTGCAACAGTAATCACAGTTTCTTTTGCCACTTGTGCTATACCCAGAGAGTCGTCAGGGCGTTTCTTGTCCACATTGTCACTTAGGAATGCAGGCCGACAGAGGTCCCACTGTCTTATGATACCATGGTGTTAATCTGAGGCTGAGGGTTCATCACAGCAGTTAAAGAAGTGTGGACAATCGTGATTAAGCTTGGAAGCAGGGGAGAAAATATATCTAATCCTGTCTTGCATCTTGAAAGAGAAGAAAACTAGAAATCATGGTGAGCACCCGGATTATCTTCCAAGACCAGCCAGGAAAGATTACAGATCGGTCACATGCCTGACCAACTGTGTCCCACTCTGTTTAGTCACCTGGGCTTATCCTTTGATCATGGCCCTTTTAGCACTGGCTCATTGTGTGCCAAGACTTGTTGGCCACCCTGACTCTAGTCTCTCATAGGTGCTTTAAGAGCATAGCCACATATTCCAATAAATATGGCTGTAAGTCGTCCCGTGACCTGTATCCCATCCTGTACCCCCACCTGGCTGATACTCCTGATGACAACAGAGCCGAACTCAGTGATGGCAAAAATAAGCAGTCCACACACCATGATGGACTCTGAGCACCACACTCGTAAAAGATTCATCATACCCAGCGGCACTGGATGAGATGATGTACACAAGGTATAAGCAAAGGAGATGAGTCTGGGAATCACATTCTGTGAAGAACTGCCAAAAGAACTGGGCAGCATTTAACCTGGAAAAAAAAAAGAAGGTGCGGACAAGCAGACATAGTGCCTGTCAATATTTTGAGGAAATAGAAAAAAGAAAAAAGCCAACTCACTGGAAAAGCCCCTGATGCTGGGAAAGATTAAAGGCAGGAGGAGAAGGGGACGACAGAGCATGAGGTGGAGAGATGGCATCCCTGACTCAATGGACGTGAGCTTGAGCAAACCCCAGGAGTTGGTGGTGGACAGCGGGGCCTGGGTGCTGCAGTGCATGGGGTCACAGAGAGTCGGACATGACTGAGCGACTGAACAACAACAGAAGTAAAAGCGCTTTCCCATAGCCGAAGCGGGCCAAGGGCGGGACTGCACTCTCTCTGACAAATTTCCCCGTCAGGCGTCTCAGAGTGAAGAGAACCTGTGCAGTGGGGACCATGGTCTCCAGGAGGCACCCCTTGGGTTGGAGATGGGATTCAGTGCCTCCTTGGCCTCCAGTAGCTGGCTGCTGTGGTTTCCGTCCCTCTGTGTAGACGTGCCCGTGGCGTCCTTCTGAAACTTTATTCAAAGAAAGGCTGAGACACTGGCTTCCTGTGCAGCGATGTGCATGGGTAGATGGGATGGCGGGAAAGATGCCATAATTTTGAAAGACCTGCAGAGAAGGGACGGAATCAGTAAACCTTCCACACAGGATCGGTGGTCAAGGCTCCTTCACACCACCAACTTTGCGCGTGTCAATTCTGGCCTCGCCGGTCTCAGGTCGTCTGGTCGACAGCCCAGCTTAGGGCTAGGAGGGCCTGAATTTGAACCCGAGCTGCACTGCGTACTGCCTGCGGTCTTTCGCCAGGTGCTTCACCTCTCTAAACTCAGTGTCTTTCTATCTGAAATGGGCCCCGTGGTGGCCCTTTAGCGAGTCCTCAGAAGGGGCCAGGCCACCATCCCTCGGAGACCCGAGTCCAGTGAGGTGGGGGACAGTTCTGTGCATGTCCCAAGCCCCAGTGCAATGGACTGTCCCTGCATCGTGGCCTTGCAGCTTCCTCCCAGAGCTAAAGCCCCAAGTTCTCACCCCCAGGGATAGTCAGTCCTTGAGCTGTGAGGCCCAAGGGTCTACACCTCAATCCCCAGCCTCCCCTGTGCAGCGGGACAACTCTGAGGTGGGTTCTATGCTGGTTCCCAGATGTCCCTCGTCACCCACAGTGATTACCTGTCCACTGAGGCACCATTTTCGACTCTCCTCCCTTCCTGTCTCGCTGTCCCTCTTACCCCTCTTCTGCCTCCTGGAATCACCTGTTAAGTAAACCACCTGCACCCAAATCTTTATCTTGGGTTATGTTTAGGGGCCCCCACATTCCTCCCAGTACTTCTCTCATAGGTTCATTGAGACTTGAATGAGATAGTATAGACAGAGTGCTTAGTTCAGCCGGACACATAGTAGATGCTCAATAAAGTCAGCTCTGGCTCAGACTGTTGTTAGCACAGTTTCAATCATATTCGTTAAGGTCTAGCTCCTGCTAACTCTGAAATCCTGTAAAAGTAAATGCAGAAAAATGCTGTGCATAGAAACAAAAGATGCACTGGACAAACACTTGTGTCAGTAAGGGAGCAACTCAACTCACCTCCAAGTACTCACCCCTGTCCCCCAGACCAAAGGATCACAGAGATTAGGAAGAGCTGGCCAAAACAGACCTGGAGTGCTCTTCCTTCTTAATCACTTGCTCCCTCTTGGAACCACAGTGTGTCACCAACGTCCAAATGAAGGCACTCTTTGTAAGCGTGCAAGTGGGTAGCTGTTTGCAACCCATGTTTTTGTTATTGTAGCCCAGTGTTTAGAGATTTTAAATCCCCCATCAACCTAAACAGTTTTAAACTTTATTGAAGTATAGTTTGTGTACAATGTTGTGTTAGTTGCAGGTGTATAGCAAAGTGACTCTGATATGTGTGTGTGTGTGTGTGTGTGTGTGTATACATATATATATAGTAGTGAGTATATGTTAACCCCAGCCTCCTCATTTATCCACCCCTCCACCTTTCCCCTGTGATAACCATAGATTTGTTTTTGAAATATGTGAGTCGGTTTCTACTTTGTAAATAAGGTCATTTGTGTCACTTTTTAAAATTAGATTCCGTGTATAAGTACTATCGTGTGAAATTTGTCTTCCGCTGCCTGGCTGACTTCACTTTGCATGATCATCTCTTGGTCCATCCCTGTTGCTGCAAGTGGCCTTGTTGCGTTCTTTTTTGTGGCTGAGTAGTTTTCCACTGTATATATGTGCCGCCTCTTCTTTATGCGCCCCTCTGTTGACGGGCATTTAGGTTGTTTTCATGTCTTGGCTGTTGTAAATAGTGCTATGCGCTTAGCAGTGCATGTACATTTTTGAATTACAGTTTCTCTGGATATATGCCCAGGCGTGGCATTGCTGGATCCTATGGTAGTTCTGTGTGTAGTTCTTAAAGTACTCTCCATACTGTTCTCCACAGTGGCTGTATCAATTTTCATTCCCACCAACAGCATAGGAGGCTTCCCTTCCCTCCACACCCTCTCCAGCACTTACTGTTTGTGGACTTTTTGATGATGGCCATTCTGACTGGTATGAGGTGATACCTCGTTGTAGTTTTGATTGCATTCCTCTGATAATTAGTGATGTTGAGCATCTTCTCATGAGGTTGTTGGCCATCTGTATGTCTTCATTGAAGAAATGTCCATTTTTCTGATTGGCTTGTTTTTTTTGACATAGAGTTGCATGAGCTGTTTGTTATTTTGGTCAACCTAAACATTTCTTATGCTAAGAAAAAGTTTTTTTTCTTTGGTCTTCCAACTCTAAGCTTATTTAGGGGAGCAGTTTAAAACAGATTTTTCTTGATTCTTCAAAACCTCAAAATTATCACAATGTTCTGTTTGATATCTGAAAAATCATTCATTTTGTTACTTTCCATTCTACGGCAGAACCATTTCTCTAGTCTTTTGCCAAAATGTTTATTTACAACAGAAAACTATCTTCAGACCACTCACTATGTTATTTGCCCAGACCTTTCCATTCTGCTTTGATTGATTCTCTGTAAAATAAACAGCCATGTCTTTTTTGAAAATTGATCTTAACGTCTTAACACACACTGCTTAAAGGATGGCCGAAAAGTCACAGAAAAATGAGAGAATCACATCTAATTAGTGTTCAGCATTATAAAATGCTGTGCTGTAAAATACATTTGTGTCTGTGTGAACTGCTTGTATATAATAATGAAGCAGCTTTTATTATGAGTGTATTGTTTTTGGAAAAAGTCCAGACCCTAGATGGCGGTACAGAAGAGGAGTTAGTCAATTATCCTTATGCACCATCTGTATCCAAAGAACAATGCAACCTAAATGTGGATGTGTGTATTTTTTTACTGTTCTTATACGTGTGGGTATGTATTAGTCTCTCAGTCATGTCTGAGTCTTTGCAACGCCATGGACTGTAGCCCACCAGGCTCCTCTGTCCATGGAATTCTCCAGACAAGAATACTGGAGTGGGTAGCCATTCTCTTCTCTAGGGGATCTTCCCAACCCAGGGATCAAACCCGGGTCTCCTGCATTGCAGGCAGATTCTTTATCATCTGAGCCACCAGGGAATATGTGGGTATTAATAATGCACCATCAGATAAGTTGGTCTTAGTTTGACAGCAGCTATACATCATTCTAAGGAAATCAAAACTCTAGTACTACCCAACTTGGTTAGTAACGGTCAATTTAAGAAAGGACACTGTGTCTTTTAGATACCAAGAGCATGGCTTCTGGAATCTAATTACCTTGGCCTGATTCCTGGCTCCCTAGCCTACTGCCTCTGCTCTGAGAGCAAACTAAGCTTTTAGGATCTCAGTTTCCCTCTTCAAAATAGTGCGTGCATGCATGCTATGTCGCTTCAGTCATATCTGACTCTTTGCAACACTATGGGCTATAGCCGGCCAGGCTCTTCTGTCCATGGGATTCTCCAGGCAACTGGAGTGGGTTGTCATGCTCTTCTCCAGGGGATCTTCCCAGCCCAGGGATTGAACCTGTGTCTCCTATGTCTCCTGGGAAGCCCATAATAGTGTCTGACCCTTAATACTGTTTTGACTATTACATGAAATACTCCATACATAATAAATAAACATCCACATGTAGAGCTTAACTCTAGCCCAGAATTTATTAAATGCTCTATAAACCATGCACTCATAGGAGAAGTAATAGTGACAATGGCTTCTTTGCCAAAATTCAGTGGTGGTTCCCATTGGAAAGCAGCTTCTTTAGTCTTTGAAAATATGTTTTAATCATTAGAAGTTCACATTTTACAGAGCATATTCAAGAATATAAGTGTGAGTACAACGAGGCCATTCCCATACTTTTTCCTTCAGCAATAACATAAGCAGAAGAAGTATGATCTGGAAAAGAATTTAACTTAGTAGAAGATTTTCGACGTTCTGGTGATGAATTCTAAAAATAAAAGTAAACACAGGCCCACTATATGTTGAGCACTGACCTTAGTAATTGACATGTCTTCACCCATTTCAACCTTATAAATGCCCTGTTTTTATCCTAGCTTTTTTCTTAAAGTCAACTTGTCACTTATTTACTTATTTGGCTGTGTCAGATCTCAGTTGCAGCATACAGAATCTTTCATTGCAGTACACGGATTCTCTAGGTGTGGCATGTGGGCTTAGTTGCTCCATAGCATGTGGGAATCTTAGTTCCCTGACCAGGGATTGTGCTATATAGTAGGTTCCTTATTGATTATTTTATATATAGTAGTAGTGTGTATCTGTTAATCCCAAACTCCTATTTTATCTCTCCCTCCCTTTCCCCTTTAGTAATCATAAATTTGCTTTCTATGTCTGTGAGTCTATTACAAAGATGCTACAGGTATACATATGTTCCCCATCCTGAACCCCCCTCCCACCTCCCTCCCCATACCATCCCTCTGGGTCGTCCCAGTGCACCAGCCCCAAGCATCCAGTATCATGCATCGAACCTGGACTGGTGATTCATTTCATATATGATATTATACATGTTTCAATGCCATTCTCCCAAATCATCCCACCCTCTCCCTCTCCCACAGAGTCCAAAAGACTGTTCTATACATCTGTGTCTCTTTTGCTGTCTCGCATACAGGGTTATTGTTACCACAAAGATGCATTTTTTTAAAAGAATTAATTTAGTGGTAAGAAATACAAAATGAATGTAAAACTAAATATAGATGCCTCTCTATAAATAATCAATAAGTAAAATCATTTAGCTTTTGATACTAGTTGGTTGAGGTGAAGAAATTCAAAGATATGTATACACTGAATCAAAAATCACCATTTTTGTAGGGCACAAATGGCTCATTATTGGCAATGAACATATGGTTTAACATAATGCTAGCTATAATTTTTTAAAATCTTATTTATTTTTTTAAAAGAATTTAATTTAGTGGTAAGAAATACAAAATGAATGTAAAACTAAATATAGATGCCTCTCTATAAATAATCAATAAGTAAAATCATTTAGCTTTTGATACTAGTTGGTTGAGGTGAAGAAATTCAAAGATATGTATACACTGAATCAAAAATCACCATTTTTGTAGGGCACAAATGGCTCATTATTGGCAATGAACATATGGTTTAACATAATGCTAGCTATAATTTTTTAAAATCTTATTTAAACAAATACAGGGCTCCCTGGGCAACAGCAGCTTTGACAAATACCAATGTGAAAGCAGAAATATTAGAGGATTCTGGAAAATTCATCACGTTGTGACCTGTAACCCAGCCTGGTAGGAGCAGGTATTTCATCATCATAGTTTATGAAGCAAAACGAAGGTTTGTCTTCAAACGATTAAGGTAGTTAAGATCCTGCTATAACCATTGGAACCACTTAAACCAGATGCAAATGCGGTTCTTTCTAGAATATCAGGTGATTGAGCCTCATATGTGTTGATTCTGGAAGCATTCATTGACTGCACTTTGACATTTTTTAAATGCTCCATTTTTGTGCGAGATCTGATTATTGGTCAATGTGGAACTTCTCTTTTACTGTTGGCTGTAGTTATCCCTGAAAATTCTGTGAAAGAATTCCTCAGAGCACCTGGTAAGATCAAGGACAGAATTAAGAAGTTGCTTGCACACAAGAATAGCATGAGAAAGAAGGTAAAAATGGAAAACATCGCAGAACCCAGAGGGACGCCCACCCCAAAGGTTGACTCAGAGCCCTTCAGCTCTGAAGAGAGCATTTCCAGAGATGGGAACCCTCACGGAGAAAAAAAGAGGAATGAAAACAGAAAGAAAGAAAGGCTGGAGGATGAGAACAGAGATGAGAACCATGTGGAGCAGGAGCAAAGCCTTCGTGGAGATGTGTTTTGTGAGTATCAAGTATGACTTCGGTTAATTTATGCATCTCATGAAAAGTGAATTGTAGTTTTCTCTGGCGAATGACAGGAAAGAGGAAGATGCCATAACTAAGATGGTGAAGTGAAGTGTGACAGTTAGTAGCTCAGTCGTGTCCAGCTCTTTACTGCCCCATGGACTGTAGTCCGCCGGGCTCCTCTGCCCATGGAATGAGTAGCCGATTCCTACTCCAGGGAATCTTCCCAACCCCAGGATTGAACCCTGGTCTCCCGCATTGCAGGCAGATTCTTTACTGTCTGAGCCACCAGGGAAGCCTAAGTAAGATGGGGTCAGCTTTAAATCTTAAGAAGCAAGGTTCTCTATACGGTCTGGAAACTAACATCTTCTGCAGATACAAACTCACATTTGCTGCTGTGGGATGCACAGAAGGTCAGTCCTTTCCACTTGCCTGGGAGGTGTCCTGTTTGATGCAGCCCCTCCTTCTGCTCCTGACCAAGGAAGCCTGTTGTCCTGCCAGCTCAGTCATCTGGCTGCCCAGCTCTGGATGCAGTGCATCACTAAACCCCAGAGAGATTCCCCCCACCCAGGTAGATCTGCTAAGTTCTAGCTTTTTCCTTCTTGAAGGCACTTTTTACAGGCACACTCAGTGAAAGGAGAATGTCAGAGTTGTGTGGTTATAATTTTAAAAGGTAAAATAGAGGAACACTCTATATACAGCTTAAGCTTCAGATTTCTACTTGAACCGGAGAATCACCATTGTCACCGGTGACTGTGAGGAGCCATCATCAGCCTTGGCCCCTGCAGGGGGATTTCCATGTTGACCCAGCCTGGGACTTTCCCTTCCAATCTCACCAGGCATCTGTTGCTCCCTCTCTATTTCGCCTTGTCTGTGCTTGCCCCATTGTTGTTGTTGTTATTGTTCAGTCGCTCAGTAGTGTCCAACTCTTTGCGACTCCATGGCCTGCAGCATGCCAGGCTTCCCTGTCCTTCACCATCTGCTGGAGCCTACTCAAACTCGTGTCCATTGACTGAGTGATACCATCCAACCGTTTCATCCTCTGTTGTCCCCTTCTCCTCCTGCCTTCAATCTTTCCCAGCATCAAGGTCTTTTCTCCCAGCATTAAAGTCTTTTCTAAGGAGTCAGTTCTTCCCATCAGGTGGCCAAAGTATTGGAGCTTCAGCATCAATCCTTCCAATGACTATTCAGGATTGATTTCCTTTAGGATTAACTGGTTTGATCTCCATGCAGACCAAGAGACTCTCAAGAATCTTCTCCAACAGCACAGCATGAAAGCATCGGTTCTTCAGTGCTCAGCCTTCTTTATGGTCCAACTCTTACATCTATATATAACTACCGGAAAAATCATAGTTTTGACTATATGGATCTTTGTCCCAAAAGTCATGTCTCTGCTTTTTAATATGCTGTGTTTAGGTTAAATAGGTGATGCCTAATGGGGTCCACTGGGGACACCTTTCATATAAGATGTTCTAGATGCGGAAACTGGCACCAATATGAATGCTTTGGAAATGTTAGGGAAACACTGCTGTAACATACTCTGTAAGTAGAACACAGCTATCCCTTGGTATCCCCAGGGGACTGGTCCCAGGAACCCCCACAGACACAAAAAACCATGGATGCTCAAGTTTTATATAAAATGGTGCAGTATTCATATATAACCTAAACACATCCTCCCCTATACTTTAAGTAGTCTCTAGATTACAGAAAAGACCTAATACAATGTAAATGCTGTGTAAATGGTTTCCTGGTATGCAAGGCAAATTCAAGCTTTGCTCTTTGGAACTTTCTGGATTTTAAAAAATATATATTTTCAACCTGTCATTGGTTGAATCTGTGGATGTGGAGCCCATGGTTACGAATGGCCAGCTATGTATGATAAGCTATATATGATAAACCCTCTTGGTTCATTGATTCATACCTTCTTAGTATGTAGGGCTTTAGGGATTTTTTTTTTTTTTTTTTACTGATCAAGTGTTCATTGTTAGCCTCTAAGGTGAATGAAGCGAGTGAAGTTGATCTGGTTCTGGTTCAAAGAAAAACTACATCATCCCATCTGAAACACAAAGGTGAGTAACGTATATTAGGAGTGACTATATTTTAGGAGTACTAGCACTCATAAACAATATTGAAGAATGGAAGCAAGCATTACCTGGCATCTTTTCATTTTAGAAGTTAGACAGAAATAAAATATCTTTCCTGGAATAGGGGAAAATACAGGTTAAGAAGAAAGGAAAGTGAGAGAAGAGGCCGTGTGTTTGTACTGGCTTAAGATATATGTGGATGGACAGCCCGGATTCCAATCTAGTTTAGGAGTCAGGTCTAGTTCCAGCCCTCAGTGTTTGGAGGACTTGGTCAAATCACTTATGACTCTCAGTTTTACTTTCTTGAAAATGGGCATTATTGTAGAATTTTTGTGGCAGCCACATCAAATGATGTAATATACGTGAAAATGCTTTGCAAATCATTAATGTGTCAACGAGTTGCTGCCCCTTATCTCTTTAGCTTTTCCCCTTTCTTTGCCCTTCCTTTATCCCTTAGTATAAACTGCAAAAGCCCCCCATTCCAAGCCAGAGTCTGGTATTCATTACGAATCAGAAACATCTCAGTCTTTCCTCTTTTTCCCAATGGTAATTTCTGACACCTACATCAGAGGTGAAGACTTTTTTCTGTAAAGGGCCCCAGGGTGACTGTTTCAGGCTTTGTGAACCATACACTCTCTGTTGCATCTGTCAGCTCTATCACTGCAGCTCAAAAGCAGCCACAGACAATCTGTAAATGAACAGGCATGCTGTGTTTCAATAAAACTTTATTTGCAAGAGCAAGCAGTGGGCCGGGATGTTAGTTTGCTGACCCCAATCTACATAAAAGTAGCTGGAGGCACTGGGTCAAAGGTCGTGCTAGCTGACCCTGTACTCCATGCAGCTGTTAGGATTTGTTAAACGAACATTTGTTAGCTCGAGCCCCTGGTGCCAGATGGTCCAATAAAAGACCACAAAAGAAATTGAAATAGGCAAGTTTATTACTCCAGGTCTTGGGAAACGACATGGCATGGCCTCCAGGGGCCCTAGAGGCAAGTCCAGGCAGAATGTGGGGCACACGCCTCTATGAGGGTCATGTGTGTGTAGTGCTTTGGGCTTGTTGGGCTAAGGTTGCATTGACGGATTCCAGCAAAAACAATTGGGGTGTTAGTAAGCTTCAGGGGGGTCTTATCTAAGGCCGACACAAGGCCCTGGGAAGCAGGGGAGGGTGTCAATCACAGGGGACATTGGGAAAGTCATATGAGGAACTCACTTTTACGAGTGACTCCATGGGCTCTTACCTAGGGCTTGCACTTGTGTGAGGGCTAATGCCAGTTTAAGGCCCTCGCAGACTCGAGGGCCAAACAAAATGGATACCAAGACAGCCATACTTAACTGAACTTTTTTTTAATTGAAATATATTTGATTGACAATGTTGTGTTAGTTTCTGCTGCACAGCAGAGTGATCCAGTTATACATTCACGTGTATGTATTTATTTTTGCATTCTTTCCCATTATGGCTTGTCATAGGATATTGAATATAGTTCCCTGTGCTCTGCAGTAGGACTTTGTTGTTTACCCATCCTGTAGATAATAGTTTGCATCTTTTAGTCCCAAATTCCCTAAACTCTTGACAGCAACTGCAGACATGGCCATGCCTTCCAAAGCTCCCAATGTCAAAACATTTCCTAATCTGCTTAATGATGCTGAAATGCACCTTTTCTTCTCAGATTTAAATATTTCAGTGGACTGCACCTTTGACCATGGCATCTGTGACTGGAAACAGGATATAGAAGATGATTTCGACTGGAATCCTACAGACCGAGATAATGGTGTGTAGTCTTCACTGATCCATGTCCTGTGGTCCAGCCCTGGAATTAAAGCTATCCAATGATTCGAGGGTAATTGTTCTCATTGCTTGTGAAGTCAGGGTTGTTTGTCACCTTTGGAAGCTTTTAGACCTTCCCAAAGTTATGACCAACCTAGATAGTATATTCAAAAGCAGAGACATTACTTTGCCAACTAAGGTCTGTCTAGTCAAGGCTATGGTTTTTCCTGTGGTCATGTATGGATGTGAGAGTTGGACTGTGAAGAAGGCTGAACTTCACTGCAGATGGTGACTGCAGCCATGAAATTAAAAGGCGCTTACTCCTTGGACCAAAAGTTATGACCAACCTAGATAGTATATTCAAAAGCAGAGACATTACTTTGCCGACTAAGGTCCGTCTAGTCAAGGCTATGGTTTTTCCTGTGGTCATGTATGGATGTGAGAGTTGGACTGTGAAGACGGCTGAGTGCCGAAGAATTGATGCTTTTGAACTGTGGTGTTGGAGAAGACTCTTGAGAGTCCCTTGGACTGCAAGGAGATCCAACCAGTACATTTTGAAGGAGATCAGCCCTGGGATTTCTTTGGAAGGAATGATGCTAAAGCGGAAGCTCCAGTACTTTGGCCACCGCATGTGAAGAGTTGACTCATTGGAAAAGACCCTGATGCTGGGAGGGATTGGGGGCAGGAGGAGAAGGGGACGACTGAGGATGAGATGGCTGGATGGCATCACGGACTCAATGGACATGAGTCTGAGTGAACTCCAGGAGTTGATAATGGACAGGGAGGCCTGGCATGCTGCGATTCATGGGGTCGCAAAGAGTCGGACACGACTGAGCAACTGAACTGAACTCAACTGAAGTCTCCCCTGATAAATGATTGACTTAGTCCATTTTCCACCCATCTACCCCGTAAAGGATTCACCAGCAAACCTCTTCTGTATTCACTCCCCTGCTGCTGAGACACAGATGTAGGACTTTGCATAAGGTTTAAGAGTATGTGGGAAAAGGTAGAAGGAAGTTGTTTCTTTTCCCCAGTTTACCAGCTATGGTGCTCTGTGGTTTTCTTTAGAGTTTAGGAGGACGGGGAAATGAATCTAGAAAGGAAATATCAATATGACCTCTCCCTAAACCTGGAGTTTTAGGAGCATCACCCCTCAGAGCACTGAAATCATAATGAGCAGCAGAGCAGCACTCTGAACTCCTGGACTGGACTTGCCCACCTATCGCTAGAGGATTTCTTTCTTTCCAGTTAACCTTGAATTTTTCTCTGCCAAAGCTCTGAGTTGCCTACTTTCCACTGTCTACTTTTGAAGGGCTCTAACTTCCTTTGAGGCAGAGCATTTAGTCGGCAGATCCCATTTGGAGCATAAATAGAATTTTGGTCATTTAAGGTTGACTCTGTAATTAGAAATAACTGTTATACTTTCAGGAGGTCTGGTTCTTTACCCATCAAAGTGTTCTTTGGAAAGGTATATGCCCAGCCCTCAGGTAAAAGATCCTTCTAGATCCTTCCTTGACTGATTCCTCCCTGAGAGCCTTCCTTGCAAGCCCTTACATGCAATCAGGAAACCTGGGTATCTCCTAACAAAATTCCTTTTAGAACGTGGGATTAAGGTAGAGGATAGTAGTTCCCTATTTACAAACACCTGATTTGCAAATAACCCTGAGGTTCACTCAACACGGGATGAATCAGCATTTTTAGAGGGATGAAATCTCAAGGAGAGATCAAAGTGTGCATGAACTGGAGTAAAAGGGAAACCTACCACAGTGGGTCACAAAAGACTGTAGCTAGTAGAGCTGCTAGATAAAATATAGGATGCCTCAATTTCAGATAATCAGCGCATGCTTTTTAGTATATCTTAGACATGTTGTTCATGTGAAATGCAAACTCCACAGGGCATTCTGTACTTTTATTCTCTGAATCTGGCAAACTTACTAACTGGGGAAGAAGACCAGGCAGTCGCTGGGTCCAGTGAAAACTAAAGCAATGTCAATCTGGGCCCTGAGAATGTCTCTAGGAGTTGGACTACCAGAAAACTCCACACACCCACCGTGTCCTTCTCCTGGCTTCTAGAGGAATATCTTCTTTCTGTCAACTTCTTCAAACCCCACCGTACGAGAGTTTTTGTCCAAATCCATCAAAGCCACAACCAGAAGGCTGCAGATGAGCAAACATCCACTACACTGGTTACAAAATTCTTGGGAAAGGATCTGAGAAACAGAAGGTGATCTGTGTTCCTGCCATCTTCAAATAGAACTTGGAGTGACACGTTGCACGTGGTGGCTGAGCTCCATGATACCGTTAGTACAGATTCATGTAACTTGTGAATTAAATACCACACTGTGGACCCACCTAACCAGCTAGCCATCGTACATACAACTCAGTGGAGAAATGCATTCCAGGGTCAAACAACCAACGTGGAAAGTTCTGGAACACAAGTTTTCTGTTAGCTGAAAATTACCTACAGTGCTCAAAGACATTAAATTAGATTCTTACCCCATATCTACTACTACCAAGTTTGTGAATGTGACCAGATTCCTCAGTTTCTCTAACTCTCAGTTTCCTTCTCTACAGAGCAAAGAATTTCAGCCCCAGGATTCTAAAATTCATGTTAGCATGAAAATTTTGTTCCTAAATATTTGAAATGAAAAGGACTTGAGCTTTCTCTGTAGGCACCTAGTGTTCATTTTTTAACAACTATTTTATTCACTGTGGCCAAGCCCTTTGCAATGGCCTCATTAACTGTTGGTTCTTCTTCTCTTCCAGCTCTTGGCTACTATATGGCTGTTTCAGCCCTGACAGGTCAGAAGAAGGACATCGGCCGTTTGAAACTTCTCCTCCCCAACCTGCAACCCCACAGCAACTTCTGTTTGCTCTTTCATTACCGGCTGGCTGGAAACAAAGTAGGGAAGCTTAGAGTGTTTGTGAAAAATAGTAACAATGCCCTGGCCTGGGAGAAAACCAGGAGCACCAATGAACAGTGGAGGATGGGGAAAATTCAGCTGTATCACGGAATTGATACTCCCAAAAACGTAAGTGGAAAACGGTATAAAATGAGATATTTACATTCTTTTTCAGTGACTTAACAAACAAAGCAAAACATTTACTGCAGTACCTAGGCCTTGGGGCTACAGGGATGAATAAGACTTTCCCCTCCACTTTAAGAGCTTATATTCTGGAGTGAAATAGGCAAGGTAGTTAACAGCATAACTAACGATAATACTTGTCAGATGCAGGCATATCATATTCTGTGGAAATGAACTGTTCATGTGTCAGGCTCCTCCCAACAACTTCCTTCCAAACCAGGCTCTAAATTCCTTACTACATAAAAGCACATCCTGCTCATTGATTTTGTGCCCAGCACTTATCACAATGAATGGAAACTAGAAGGTCATTTTCCAAAATATTTATTTTATTCAGGTATAGTTAATTTATAATGTTGTGTTCATCTCTGCTGTACAGCTGATTCAGTTCTACCTCTGTATACAGTAAGTCCTCTGATATGAATGAGTTCTCTTCCTAGAACGCCTTTGTAAGTCCAACAAATTTAGCCAAGGTACCCATCTAACTCAATTGGCTATATAGTACTGTACTGTAATAGGTTTATAATACTTTTCACACAAATAATACATAAAAAAACACGGCAAATAAAGAAAACATTTTAAATCTTACGGTACAGTACCTCAGAAAGCAGAGTAGTGCAGTGCAACAGCTGGCACACAGGGGCTGGCATCAAGTGGCCGGGCAAGAAGAGTTCCCGATGGAGGAGGGAGAGCAGGGGGGAGCTGGTAGAGCTGAAGGATCGTCAGCAATAGGAGACAGAGGACGAGCTGTAATGTCACTCACGCCTGCCATGAATGGAAGGTACATTCGCCTCTCTGAAAACTAGAAACTTGAAGGCTCGTATGTAGGGGACTTAACTGTAATTCTTCTTCCTAATCATTTCCATTATGGTTTATCACAAGGTACTGAATAGAGTCCCCCGTGCCCTACAGGAGGACCTTGCTGTTTATCCATTCTCTGATAGTTTGCGTCTGCTAACCCCAAATTCCCAATACACCCCTCCCCCACCACAGCTTGGTAACCGCAAGTCTGCCCTCTATGTCTGTGAGTCTGTTTCTGTTTTGTAGATAGCTTCACTTGTCTCATATTTTATTTTAGTTATGTTTGGGCCCCAATGTGCCACATGCAGGATCTTAGTTCCCCGACTAGGGATCAAACCCATGCCCCCTGCATTGGGACTGCAGAGTCTTAACCACTGGACTGCCAGGGAAGTCCACATTTGTGTCATGTTTTAGATTCCACATATGACTGGTATCATATGGTGTTGGTCTTTCCCTGTCTGACTTACTTCACTTAATGTGATAGTCTCTAGGTCCATCCATGTTAGTTCTGGGACCAGGGATTGAACCTGGGCACTGACAGTGCAAGCTCCAAGTCCTAACCAAAAGACCTTCAAGGAATTCCCAGTTACTATCTTATATATGATAGTGTATATATATTAATCCCAGTCTCCCAATTTTGCCTCCCTACCCCTGTCCCCTTTGGTAACCATGTTTGTTTTCTATGTCTGTGGCTCTGTTTGTAGATACATTTATATGTACTATTTTCCCCACTATTTTATTTAGATTCCATATATAAATCATATCACATTTGCCTTTCTATGTCTTACTTCATTCAGTAGGACCAACTAGATCCATCCATATTGTTGCAAATGGCATTATTTCATTCTTTTTATGGCTGAGTAATATACCATTATGCCACACCTTCTTTTCCCTTCATCTTTCGATGGACATCTAGGTTGCTTCCATAACTTGGCTACTGTAAACAGCTCTGCAGTGAACATTGGGATGCATATGCCTTTTCAAATTACAGTTTTCTTGGCACCCAGGAGTGGGATTGGCCTATCATACAGTAGCTCTGTGTTTAGTTTTTTAAGGAACTACCATACAGATCTCCCAAGTGGCTGTACCAATTTGCATTCCCGCCAGTGGAGTAGGAAGATTCACAATGATAATGAAATTTCTTCTAGCCTGGGCTTTGAAAAGAAAACCGTATTATTCTCTTTCATCTGTTGATGGACATCTAGGTTGCTTCCATAACTTGGGGCTTCCCTGGTGGCTCAGAGGTTAAAGCGTCTGCTTCCAATGTGGGAGACCTGGGTTCGATCCCTGGGTCGGGAAGATCCCCTGGAGAAGGAAATGGCAATCCACTCTAGTATTCTTGCCTGGAGAATCCCATGGATGGAGAAGCCTAGTAAGTTATAGTCCACGGGGTCGCAAAGAGTCGGACACGACTGAGCGACTTCACCTTCCACCTTCCATAACTTGGCTACTGTAAACAGCTCTGCAGTGAACATTGGGATGCATATGCCTTTTCAAATTACAGTCTTCTTGGCACCCAGGAGTGGGATTGGCCTATCATACAGTAGCTCTGTGTTTAGTTTTTTAAGGAACTACCATACAGATCTCCCAAGTGGCTGTACCAATTTGCATTCCCGCCAGTGGAGTAGGAAGATTCACAATGATAATGAAATTTCTTCTAGCCTGGGCTTTGTTCCCTTCATCTTTCGATGGACATCTAGGTTGCTTCCATAACTTGGCTACTGTAAACAGCTCTGCAGTGAACATTGGGATGCATATGCCTTTTCAAATTACAGTTTTCTTGGCACCCAGGAGTGGGATTGGCCTATCATACAGTAGCTCTGTGTTTAGTTTTTTAAGGAACTACCATACAGATCTCCCAAGTGGCTGTACCAATTTGCATTCCCGCCAGTGGAGTAGGAAGATTCACAATGATAATGAAATTTCTTCTAGCCTGGGCTTTGAAAAGAAAACCGTATTATTCCTTTAGTTTTGCTTTTTTTTTTTTTTCTTCTAAAAGGGAAGGAATTCCCAAATTTCCTCTTAAACTTTACTGTTCTCAGCTTTCCAGGGCTTTCCAGATTCTTTTAGGTGTTGCAGGAGCCCTGTTTTCTCTGATTGTAATTCACTCAGTGTAGATACCAGGCATCTGGAAAATACATTACCATACATTCACTGTCAAAGCCTGTTTCTATGGAATAGGGACATATGAATTGAGTTCAGTTTAATAGCAGTTAAATAGTGGGACTTTATCATTGCTTTAAATATTTCCAAGTAATTTTTTATTCCCTCTCCATTATTAGATCATTTTTGAAGCTGAACGTGGCAAGGGCAAGACTGGAGAAATTGCAGTGGATGGCGTCTTGCTGGTTTCAGGCTTATGTCCAGATGGCCTTTTACCTGTGGATGGTTGAATGTTACTGTCATCTTTTATATCTTTATATGTGGCTTTTTATGTCAGTTCTTTGTTTTTTGACAGTATATCATAGATCCACCCCCCCATTTTAGAAATACAAACTGAAAAACTGTGGTGTTCAAACTTACTCGTTATTGTAAGATGTCTTTCTTGTATACGATATACTGATATTTGCTTTAAATATACTACCATTGTGTCTTCTCATTCATTTCTGAGTCTATAAAACATGGACATATCAGTTCAGCCCTCCTCACCCCAGTACATGTGATGTGTCTACATGACTTGGTGAACCACTTTATGTAACATTTCTATTTCTTTGTTTTTTGACAGTATATCATAGATCCACCCCCCCATTTTAGAAATACAAACTGAAAAACTGTGGTGTTCAAACAGACTCATTATTGTAAGATGCCTTTCTTGTATACGATATACTGATATTTGCTTTAAATATAGTACCATTGTGTCTTCTCATTCATTTCTGAGTCTATAAAACATGGACGTATCAGTTCAGCCCTCCTCATCCCAGTACATGTGATGTGTCTACATGACTTGGTGAACCACTTTATGTAACATTTCTATAATTACAAAAAAAAAAAAAGGCAGCACCGAGAAATGTTTAACTATTTGACTTTTATGGCACTTCTTGGAAACTATAACATCACAGATAGACTTTTACCTAAGTTGCTTAGCCTGATCTTTTACAACCAAGTTTGTATATTTAAGCCCTTTGTAATAATAATATCCAAATAATCACCTTGTGTCATGGTTTAAGTTTTTCTAAGTAAAAAAATGTGTTGTTGATTGTATGTTTAATTATGTGTTTGGTTATTTGCTTTGCTAGAAAATGTGTTTTATATTCTTTTTTCTGTGAAAATACTTATATTATTTTTAACTTATATTCTTAAAAATTCTTAAAATTACTTGCTGTTATGGAAACACATGACTGCTTTCCTAGGCCTCATAACTATGATGCCAATTAGCTTAAGATGTTGAATTGAAGGTGTCAGAGAATTATCTAAAATCAAAGTTATGCTAGTAACCAGGTTCCAAAAAAGACTAATGCCTCCTTGTCTATTTCTCTTTTCTTCCAAATTCAAGAACTCGTTTGTGTGGTAATGAATCCTGAGTGTACATTCTTGTAGATAAAAGTATATTCTGTTTTAAGATTCTAGATTGGAAGGTGGTTCAGGACAGCTCCCAAACAGAAGATTCCCCAGATATTTGTCTGTTAGCCCTGGAAGCGAGGAAGGCATTGACCTGTAAAAGGAAGAGGCATTGACCTCTCTTGGCCTATCTAGGATTTCAAACAAAACACAATCCGATGTCAGGTGACCTTCTTCCTGAGCCCCAGAGGACTGCCCTGCCACATCCACTGCAAGACCACAGTCTTTGGGACTAACTTTGTGGTGTTCAAACTTACTCGTTATTGTAAGATGTCTTTCTTGTATACGATATACTGATATTTGCTTTAAATATACTACCATTGTGTCTTCTCATTCATTTCTGAGTCTATAAAACATGGACATATCAGTTCAGCCCTCCTCACCCCAGTACATGTGATGTGTCTACATGACTTGGTGAACCACTTTATGTACATTTCTAAAATTACAAAAAAAAAAAAAAGGCAGCACAGAGAAATGTCTAACTATTTGACTTTCATGGCACTTCTTGGAAACTATAACATCACAGATAGACTTTTACCTAAGTTGCTTAGCCAGATCTTTTACAACCAAGTTTGTATATTTAAGTCCTTTGTAATAATAATATCCAAATAATCACCTTGTGTCATGGTTTAAGTTTTTCTAAGTAAAAAAGTGTGTTGTTGATTGTATGTTTATTTATGTGTATGGTTATTTGTTTTGCTAGAAAATGTGTTTTATATTCTTTTTTCTGTGAAAATACTTATTTTTAACTTATATTCTTAAAAATTCTTAAAATTACTTGCTATTATGGAAACACATGACTGCTTTCTTAAGCCTCATAACTATGATGCCAGTTAGCTTAAGATGTTGAATTGAAGGTGTCAGAGAATTATCTAAAATCAAAATTATGCTAGTAACCAGGTTCCAAAAAAGACTAATGCCTCCTTGTCTATTTCTTTTTTCTTCCAAATTCAAGAACTTGTTTGTGTGGTAATGAATCCTGAATGTACATTCCTGCAGATAAAAGTATATTCTGTTTTAAGATTCTAGGTTGGAAGGTGGTTCAGGACAGCTCCCAAACAGAAGATTCCCCAGATATTTGCCTGTTAGCCCTGGAAGTGACGAAGGCATTGACCTGTAAAAGGAAGGAAAGCGAGAATGTGTCCACCTACTAATCCTTAAAATTTGTAGCCTTTTTCTTAGAGTTTTTTTTTATATTGAAACTCATAGTAATCCTTCTTCTTTTAAATAAGAAGGATTATTTAAAAGAAAAAAAAGACAAGAAGAAGGAATACAAAGGGTTTAAATCGACCTTTTAAGACGGTGCGAAAAAATACACTGTTTTCATTTAGTGTGAAGTCCTTTTCCCGTAGAAAGTTGACACAGGACTGTGGCTCTATCTGTTAGGATAAGTACTAGTTATAGAAACCCCCAAAACGATGTTTCTAGTGAGAGCAGATGAAGAACTGCCTGGTCAGTGAAATCAGCCCACAGAATTGTAAGAGATAATATAAAATGGTTGTGTTAAGGTGCGAAAATGAAAATGTGGGGTGGTTTGTCCTTTCTCACCTTTTCCTTACCAGTATGACCATGTATAAATACATATGGGGGACTGCAATGTGTTCAACTAAAAGGCTGTGTTTCCCACCCTCTCCTGCAGATGGGGGGCTCACTGAAGTCATTGGTGAGGCTTCCAGGAAGGATCATTAAAGAAGGCTCTCACGGCAAAAGTTGACTAACACAAGTGATTTCTATTATATAACTCTGCTAGAACCTGAAGAAGACCTCCCCCGCCGTGTCTCCTCAGTGAGCAGGGAAATTTGGGAGCATAGTTATGGCCTAGAGTAAAGGAAGGGAGGAGACTGTGCAGTGAAGCCAGTCAGTGCCCCAGTAATCCATGTTATAGGAAGAGATGTTAAACCGAAACAAAACAGGGAGGCCTGCAGTTATGTTACATATAGGGAGAAAATCAGGATGAAGCTGATTTAAATTGGATTCAGTAATATTGCACGTTTCTCTAGTATCTGTAGCAGAGACTTCTAGTTGCCTACCCAATATCCTTTCTCACCTTTTCCTTACCAGTATGACCATGTATAAATACATATGGGGGACTGCAATGTGTTCAACTAAAAGGCTGTGTTTCCCACCCTCTCCTGCAGATGGGGGGCTCACTGAAGTCATTGGTGAGGCTTCCAGGAAGGATCATTAAAGAAGGCTCTCAGCTGGCAGCTCCTTTTGCCATTTCCCTCCCTCCTTCCTGCCTGCCATGCGATTGTGAAGGCAGGAGCTCTGGGGGCTGCCTTGGGACCATGAGGGCAAGGGCCACAGCCTGTGGTGGAGTACACAGCTGGAGGAAAGCTGGGTTCCTGATGACATGGTGGCATGTCTACCCTGTCCCACACTGGTCACTGCTTGACGTTGCTATTGCTAAGTCACTTCAGTCGTGTCCGACTCTGTGTGACCCCATAGACGGCAGCCCACCAGGCTCCCCCGTCCTTGAGAGTTTAGAACTTGGCAGCTAACATTCTCACCTTTGATACGACTGCTTTCTGGAACTTACTTTTCCAGGACCAATGTTTAAATCTTTTTCCAATCAGACCGGAAGAAATCAGGTGAATTAGTTTCTGCAAAATAAACAGACATAAAGTAAAAGCATTCTATGTTCTGAGAGAGAACTATCAGATTTTTTTTTATTTTTTGTAATTTTATTTCTATTTTACATTGGGGTAGAGTTGATTTACAATATTGTATTTCAGATGTCCGGCACAGTGGTTTAGTTAAACATGTACATATATCCATTCTTTCTCAGATTCTTTTCCCATATAGGTTATTACAGAATATTGAGTAGAGTTCCCGGCACTATACAGTAGGTCCTTGATGATTATCTATTTTATATAAATGTGTATTAATCCCAAACTCCTCATTTATCCCTCCCCCTCACCTTTCCCCTTTGGTAACCGTAAGTTTGTTTTCAAAGTCTGTGAGTCTGTTTCTGTCTTGTAAATAAGTTCATTTGGATCATCTTTTTAGATTCCACATGTAAGTGGGATATTTTCAAACTTTTTTCATTTTCCTCTTCAAGTCAGTGAAACAGTGACTGCACATGCCAGATCGCTGTGTTCGGTCTCCACTCAAAGCCTTATCCTGCTGCTACATGGAGGCAGCTTCATTCTGGGTGGCCAGGGAACAGCAAAGCAGCTAGCAATTTAGGATTTCTGTAAATGTGTACAGATAGGGGTTCTTTCTTCCTGTGGAAAATGGAGTTGTAGATTGGACTAGTTATTTATGACCTCTGGGGAACTCTTACATCTTTAAATATCCTAGCCTGCTTCCTAAAGATTCCATCCTTGGCACATGTGAAAAAACTCTGTACCACAGTTTGCAAATCGGCTTTTATCTGAGAGGCAGTTGTGGGGCGGTGAGAGCCCTCCTGGAGCTGAGGAGGGCTCCCCTCTTTCTTCCTGTGGAAAATGGAGTTGTAGATTGGACTAGTTATTTATGACCTCTGGGGAACTCTTACATCTTTAAATATCCTAGCCTGCTTCCTAAAGATTCCATCCTTGGCACATGTGAAAAAACTCTGTACCACAGTTTGCAAATCGGCTTTTATCTGAGAGGCAGTTGTGGGGCGGTGAGAGCCCTCCTGGAGCTGAGGAGGGCTCCCCGAAGTGGGTTTAGAATGAGAAGGGTACATCTGCCTATTTTTGACCGAAACTTGTCCTGTGTATATCTCTAGTTGGTTTGGGAATATTATAGAAATTGTTCTCCATTTCTAGGTCGTGGTTTTGTTTGTTATGGTTTCTCCCACCCTGTGGCCACTTTCTAGACCATGATGGGTGGTAGATTCAGTGCAATTAGGTGAGAACTAATTATACTTTCCTTCTCAGTAATTTCTTTGAGAGCCTATATATGTATTTCACTGGCAATGTTGCTCAAAACACATTTGGAAGTGACTTTTTCGGGTACAAAAATCGTACAGAAGACTTGATATGCCAATTTATGGTCACACGTCATTTATGACCAAAACCAGCACATCTTACCGACCCAGGACTCCACTCCTAGGTATATACTCCATAGGAACACATCATGGCACCGTTTATAATTGTCACACTCAGTTCAATTCAGTTCAGTCGCTCAGTCATGTCCAACTTTTTGCGACCCCATAAATCACAGCACGCCAAGCCTCCCTTTTCATCACCAACTCCTGGAGTTCACTCAGACTCATATCCATCGAGGCGGTGATGCCATCCAGCCATCTCATCCTCTGTCGTCCCCTTCTCCTCTTGTCCCCGATCCCTCCACAACTCAAATATCCATCATGTCCCTTTTGAGTAGAATGGATAATAAACTGGTATATTTATTCAGGGAAATATTAGCAAGAAATGAGAATGAACAAACTAATACTACTCACAGGAACACTGATGGATTTCTGAAATTTGGCACTGATCAAACGAAGCCTGGGAATTCCCTGGTGGTCCAGTGGTTGAACTCCATGCTCTCATTGCCGAGGGCCTGGGTTCAATCCCTGGTTGGGAAACTATGATCCCACAAGCCACACAGCACACCCAAAAAGTTAAAAAAAAAAAAAAAGGTACATAATGTATGGTTCCATATATATGTTCCCCCCAACACATACTTATATAAGTTTTGAGATCAGATGCAATGAATCTCAGAGAAGGCAATGGCACCCCACTCTAGTACTCTTGCCTGGAAAATCCCATGGATGGAGGAGCCTGGTAGGCTGCAGTCCATGGGGTCGCTACGAGTCGGGCACGACTGAGCAACTTCACTTTCACTTTTCACTTTCTATGATCCCACAAGCCACACAGCACACCCAAAAAGTTAAAAAAAAAAAAAAAGGTACATAATGTATGGTTCCATATATATGTTCCCCCCAACACATACTTATATAAGTTTTGAGATCAGATGCAATGAATCTCAGAGAAGGCAATGGCACCCCACTCTAGTACTCTTGCCTGGAAAATCCCATGGATGGAGGAGCCTGGTAGGCTGCAGTCCATGGGGTCGCTACGAGTCGGGCACGACTGAGCAACTTCACTTTCACTTTTCACTTCCATGCCTTGGAGAAGGAAATGGCAACCCACTCCAGTGTTCTTGCCTGGAGAATCCCAGGGACGGAGGAGCCTAGTGGGCTGCCGTCCATGGGGTCGCACAGAGTCGGACATGACTGAAGCGACTTCGCAGCAGCAGCAATGAATCAAGGGTGGCGAAGTTGGCATTGTGTTTACCCTTGGAGAGGGTGCTAGGAAGGAACACAGGGGGACTTTTGGGGGTGGTCATTGCTTCACTTAAGTGAAAGTGTTACCCCTCTTTAAGATGAACCTCATCAGTGTGACTTGGGGCCTGCTGACTTGGGACATGAGTTCATCTCTCAATACAGGCAGGTTGTGACTGCAGTTCCTCAGACTTATGTATAATCCAACCACTAACGACTTTGACCTTGAGGATGTCCCCTAGCCTGCCATCCGGGATACCCAGGGACCTTGGTCTGGAGATAAATGGCTTTGGAACCTGCCCCCAGCTCTTCTTGGCCACGCCATGCAGCATATGAGATCTTAGCTCCCTAATCAGGGATGGAACTTGGGTCCCTTGCTATGGAAGCATGGAGTCTTAACCATGGGAGGGGGGAGGTGGGGGTCGGGATTGGGAGTTGATGTACACTCGTGGCTGATTCATGTCGATGTGTAGCAAAACGAATACAGTATTGTAAACAAAACAAACTAAAAAATAAAAATTAAAGAAAAAAAATGTAACCATGGTATAGAAAAAAATTATGACAAAGTATCTTGCCATAAATTCTTAAAACTTTTATAATCAATTGTTATAGAAAGAAATATCATAATCAGTTTCATAAGAACTCAGAGAATAGGTGGGAAAACAATATAAAATGAAATATGAGTCAGCAGAGTACAGGGAAGAAATAGAAAAAAGGAAAAAATAAAAAAGGTAGGAAATCAGACTTCCTTGGTGGTCCAGCAGTTTAGACTGTGCTTCCGATGCTGGGGGCGCAGGTTCAGTCCCTGGTTGGAGAAGCGAGATCCCACATAGCACATGCCGTGGCCAAAAAAAAAAAAAAAAAAAAGGAAAAATTGGAAGGAACACAGGAACGTTAGGTACAAAGAAACACAATAGGGAAATAAGTCATTAAAACAAAATGAAGATTAAACCAGTTTTAACAAGGATTAGAGAAGAATGCCGAATATAGGAGAAAGGCAAAGGAGATTCAACAGAAGCATAAGGGTAGCCTCTTAGGAAAATCAACGTGAGGATCAAACAATATGGTAGAAGAAAAGATTTAAAGGGATAATTTCATAAACAACACTAAATAAGTAAGACATGAGTTTACATTTTGGATGGGCATTTTATATTGTGAAATTGTCTCAAAACTCTCAATGTTACTACATACTAGGAGAAAAGTAGCAAACTTCAAAGCTAAAGAAGATGTTTTTATTAAATAAGCAAGGGACTAAGTCATTGTAATTTAGAGTGGCCATTGAATTTATCATCCACAACAGGCATTTTTGAGAGTAAAAAAGGACAAGGAAAATGCTAAAGGCCATGAGATGCACAGACATTCATATGGTAAGAATATCTTGAAACTGGTGCCTTTAGTCACCCTGTGTGTGTGCGTTAGTCACTCGTTGACTGAGTGACTTTGTGATTCCATGGACTGTAGCCTGCCAGGCCCCTCTGTCCATTGATTTCCCAGGCAAGAATGCAGGAGTGAGTTGCCATTCCCTTCTCCAGGAAATCTTCCTGACCCAGGGATCAAACCCAGGTCTCCTGCATTTAGGCAGATTCTTTAACCTTCTGAGCCACTGAGGAAGCTCCCGTTAAGAAAAAACATTGGGCTGACATCAGGTATCTACATAGCAACATTCAATGATTAAAGATAGAACATAAACATAAAATATTTTTAAATAAAGTATCAATTTGACATCTAAAAATTTCCTCCAGTAAATAGACAATATCAGATATGCCAGAACTCAAAATCTTCTGGAATAAAGTGTTAGTGGATGGCTTCAGCCATGCAAGGGATAGTCTGGGAAAGTATGGTGAATGTACTGTTGTTGAGTACAGGAAATATTTAACCAAAGAACTAGCATTCAACATATGTGATGATAGAAAAGTAAATATTGTATGTCCTGGTAATACAGGAACACTAAAATTGTAAAAAATTAGAAAGGGAAGAGAAAAGAAATGGGAGGTAGAGTGAGGTCACAATTCTATCATCTATGATATCTAGGAGTTATAGGATAACACTTAATAAAACAAGTTATCAACTTTATTTAAATGAAAGTATATTTAAGAGTACAAAATGAGGCACTGAATAATGTTAGTGGCTGAAACTAAATGGTGGAAGAGAGAGAAGAGAGGGAGTTGGAGATGAAACAATGTTTATGGCAGGAGGCAAATGTATACAGAAGAATATAGTACTGTATAAAATATACAGTAGCTTATAAAAATGTAACTAAATAAACATCTGTAGGACAAAGTAAAAAACCTCTAAGAGGAACTAAGCTTCAACAAAGCAAAGCAGTGGAACTTAAAAAAAAATGAATGAAAAATTCAAAACGGATAAGAAAAAACCAACACATCCATAGAAAAGTGAAGAAACCACATGAATGGAATTCCCAGAAATCCAGTCATTTCCAAGAGAAAGAAAATTACAACCACTCTGAAATACCAGTTTTACCTAACCTATGGGCAAAAATCTAAGAATTTCATCAGATAGTCTATGAAGAGGCTTTGGGGAGACTTCAAATTAGCCTTCATTTTTTAGAGAAGTTATATATAGATTCACAGCCAAACTGAGTAGATAGTACAGAGTTCCTGTATACTCCCTGTCCTTATATACCCACAGCCTCCCCTATTATCAGAGTCGTATACCAGAGCAGTACATGTGAAACAATAGATAAACTTACACTGACACATTGTTATCACCCAAAGCCGTAGTTTACATTCAGATTCACCCTTGATATTGTACATTCTATAGGCTTTAACAAACGTATAATGACATGTATCTGCTATTATCAGAATAGTTTTACAGCCCCAAAATTTGTCTATTCTCTACCTATTCAGCCCTCCCTCCTCCAAACCCCCGACAACCACTGATCTTTTCCCTGTCTCCATAGTTTTGCCTTTTTCCCAGAATGTCATATAATTGAAATGAAACCGTATGTAGCCTTTTCAGGTTGGCTGCTTTTACTTGGCAATATGCATTTAAACTCCCTCCTTGTCTTTTTCATGGCTTAATAGTTCATTTCTTTGGGGGAGACATTTAGTGTTGTTACATTACTTAAAAAGATAACTGAGCATACCTGCCAAATTTATCAATGCATTAATCATTTGATCTAGTTTTAATGATGAGTACATACTGAGGAGGAAGACATGGAGATTTATCAGTATGGAAGTGATATAATTAACTTTAGAAGAGAGTTGAGTGGTAACACTACGAAGGCTGTTTTGGAGCCAAGTGAAATGGAGTCAGAGTACCTTTACAGGAGACTATTTTGGCTAGGCATAAAATAATTAAGGCAAGAGTTAGAGTTGTGATGGTGGGAACTGAAAAGAGATGATTGATTTAAAAAAAACCTGCAAAGTAGTAAAGGAATCTAGAAATGTCTGGACATCTCTTAAAGATTATTTTTTCAATTATTTATTCAACAGAAATTTATTAAATACTACTATGTGTCACACTATAAAATGAACACTTGCATATTGGGCTTAGAATTTAAAAGAAAAGGTATAATATGTTGCAAACTGTTAGAGATAGAAGTCTTAAGTTCAGAGAAGAGGTTGTACTTACGATAAATTTATTTGTGAGAGTCATCCTTGAGAAGAAAATGGTTAATGTATGGGGAAGTTCATTCTTTTTTACACCTAGGAAGAGGATCAGAGGCAGTGGATAGCCAAGAACTGAACTATGGGGATTTATTTTATTTTATTTTTTTTTTACAATTAAGGGGTAGAAAAAGAAAGAAAACAGTTCAATAAAACAGACACAAATAGGAAGAAACTCATTTATTTATGTGCACAGCAAGGGAAACAAACTGTGGAAAATAGTCAAGAATAAGAAAATGCCCCAAGATATTAAAATCCATAGAGAAGCTGCTAAGGAGAAGTCACAAAGTTTGACAAAAAGGTGTCATTTGTGAGTTTATAGACTATAAAAGCAGAGTTACAAATACCTAGTAAGTAATGGATGTTGAGAAGAGGTAAGTAGTAAAAATAAATTACAAACTTGAGAAATAAATGCAAGGAGGGTCATAAGAAGGTGAACAGAAGAAGAAAAAAATTCAAAATACTTTGAAGATAGCAGAAAATCATATATGTGTGAAGACACTGTGGAAGATATCAGTGAAGAGCAAGAGATTTAAGATTCAAAAGAGAACAGGATATAACCATGGCACTAACATGGGAGATCCAGTGCATTTTGAGTAAAAATATATGAGATGATAAGCACCATACTCCTGAAGGACAGAATTGGCCTTAGGAATAACAGGAGAGAAGAAAATGTTTACTATAAATCCACAGTGGATCAGAGTTTTACTTAGTCATGAGATCCAGATGAAATGAGAAACAAAGTAACAAAGTTGTGAAACAGAGAGTGGCTGTGGTATGTTCTGTTTTCCTACATCTCGAAGCTGTGGAACGTCAAGCAATTTGAACTAAAAGGTAGAATATTCACCAAGCTCTACTTGCATCCTAGAGAAGCATATCATCAAGCCAACATCTTCTCTAATGTAGACATAGTTGACTCCAGCAACATTGTGCCTTTTGGGGAGGAGAATGAGAAAAACATGTCCAGTATGTCCTACTTGTTAGTTTATCTATTTAAGAGATTCATACACAGAATGACATTATCCAGTGAAGCATAAATGCTATTCTATCTAACAACCTCAGTTAAAAAAAAAAAAAAAGCATTCTCTATTCATTTCTCTTTTAATGTATATAGTGGGTCAAGTTGTATTAAAGAACACCCATGGATATGCAACACTTTCCTTTTTTTTGTTTTGTTTTGTTTTTTTTGGCTGCATGGCATGGCGTGTAGGATCTTAGTTTCTGGACCAGGGATTATGTCCCCTGCAGTGGAAGCACAGAGTCTTAATCACTGAACACCTAGGGAAGTCTCACAACATTCACTTTCAAAGAAAGAGTGAAGTCTGAGCATGATTTTGATGAATGATAATTATTCACTAAGTGCCATCAGTCTATTGATGATAAGAAAGTGAGCAGTTAGACAATTTGGAAATAGGATGACTGGATTTTACATTCTGAAGTTAATAAAAATAAGTATTTGAAAACTTCATCTCTAATGTCATTGTTCTAGTCTTACAAAAGGAAAAAATGGTCCCAAACTTGAAATTATTATCATAATGAAGAGGTTAGCCTGGCCAGTGAAGAATTCATGAGAACAGAGGCCTTTTTGGCTGGTGGTGATGGATGGCCTCCTACATAAATTGATTGTGTTTGTCAAATAACCCACATAATGTCATATTACATTATTTTCTCTTTCAGAAGTCCCAAGGGCAAATTTCTACTTTTAATTAGATGCCAATTTTTTATCCACTGAGTCTTTGATTTCATAGAATTAGGAATTTGTTTATATACTAATGCTTTATTAATTAAAGGTCTTCTAGTGAATTTCAAGGGCATCAAGTCAACTTATTTCATAAAGTTATAGTTTACTATAATTGAAAGGTTAGCATTTACTCTAGTTGTAGGGTAGAGTTGTAGCATTCTATTTATAAAGTAATTTTTAATTCCAAATGAATAACTTCAACGAGGTTAAAGTATCAATTTTACTAAAAATTGTCATTATTTATACTGTGAAATGGCAACCTTTATAGATATGGTAAAAATAAAATCAGATAACATTATAAATTATCTTAACAAAGCTTGAGTTAACACATAATTTTTTTCCATGAGTGCTCTTCCAGGCGAATCTCAAACTTATACAATTGTACACACTTCTAGTTTTTACTTTTCACTGTTTACAATCTTTTATTTTTCATCTAAAAGTCAATTCTCTGTTGATATAAACAGTTATGACATATAACAATCAAGTTATATCTAGTTTTAAAGATACTATGCTAAAATTATGGAGGACAGGTATAGAGGTTCTAGATCAGAAGACTTTTTGACTGGATTTTTTCTATCATTATCATCAACCAATATTTATTGAGCTCCTGTTATGAAGGCAACACTCTGTTCAGCAGTGAAGCTTAGATGAGATATAAAGTTGAGTTCTTAACTTTCAGTAGTTTCAACAGAGGGAAGAGACAGAATTTAAACTAAAAAAAAAAAAAGGACAACAATAAAGGGATCATGTATTATCACATTTTCATCAGTAGAAGTAGTGAGTAGTAGTAGAGGTCGCTCAGTCGTGTCCAACTCTTTGCGACCTCGTGGACTGTAGCCCACCAGGCTCCTCCGTCCATGGGATTCTCCAGGCAAGAATTCTGGAGTGGGTTGCCATTTCCTTCTCCATCAGTAGAAGGGAAATACATAAAGGCTTCTGACGGAGGTAAATGTAGAATAAAGCCACTTAAACATGTGAAGGTGAAACAGCATAAATAAATCCATCTATTCACACCCCTAAATCATTAACACACATAATTATATGCCACACCAATTAATTCAAGATCATTAGCAATATGCAAACAACAAAACACAAAGGAACATTATCCCTTAAGACAGTAGCATTATTTAAATACATGATTCTTTGAGGAAAGTTACATCTACTGGTCCTGACAGTGCACACAGGCTGTCTCATTCATTGAGTTCCCCAGATAAACCTATATCGTGAACTCAGAGAAGGTCAATAACTTCTTCAAGGTCATTTAGCCAGGAAGCATCCAAGCCCAAATTCAAATCCAGATAAGCCTGATATCTAAGTCAAGGTTTCTTCCACTATTTATTTCTGGGTCCTTTAAAACATAAATTAAATAGCATCATTTTACATCAAGGGTTATTTCTCCTTCACTGAATACACCAGACCTGAGTCAGATCAATGTTTTCTGAATGTTATTAATTACATTCAGTAAAAGTTGTTATAAATCACAACTCTGTGAGAAATCTCTGAAAATCATTCATCTCCAACACCAGCATGAAATCTACAGAGTCTGGGACAAGCTTTCCCTGTTACTGGAGCTTCTGCTTCTCTTTCCTCCAGTTGGGCTGGAGGAAAGAGAAGCAGACTTAGTTCAGAAGCAGACTTAGCTTCCTCCGACTTAGTTACAGGACATTCACCACTTTGATTAGTTAACAGTTCCATGGGGAAGCCTTTCACACTCCCCCTAGGCTAGTCACATTTCCTTCTTAAGCTCCCAGGCCTCCTACACAGTACCTCAGTGCTGTATTGCTCTCCACCACAGCATTTATTGCAATAATAGATTTACATCTTTTGGAGTGTGAGGATTTGAAGGATGTCTCTTCAAAGGCTCGATGAGGGTAGAGATTATCTTTGTTTTTGTGCAATACTATATCCTCAGATCTTAGCACATGATACCTGGAAAGAGAGCCTAAGATATATGTATTGAATATGATATTCACAGTCTTGGGCATAAGGGGTCATCTAGCAAGTGACATTATGAATGACCTTTGCTGCAGGCTGGAATTTCCACTCTCTAGAAGGTAATACACTGGTAGTTCAGCTAGTAAAGAATCTACCTGCAATGTGCAAGACTGGGTTTGATCCCTGGGTTGGGAAGATCCTCAGAAGAAGCGAACAGCTACCCACTCCAGTATGCTGGCCTGGAGAATTTCAGGGCTGTATAGTCAACGGGGTCACAAAGAGTCAGATACGACTGAGTGACTTTCACTTTCAGAAGGTAATACATAAGGAAAAACATTTTTCAGCCAGCATTTTACAGTACCATGTGAGATGACTCGGGGATCACTCACTCAAACCACTCAGATACTGGAGGAGGCAACAGTCTGTGAGTGTATAAGGGAGGGTCACCATTGCTTACATCTGTGGGTTTAAATTATTTTATTTACATAAAGAGGAAAAATAAGAGAGTGAAAATAAGGGAGTTACAGAAAAAGCTAAAGTCAACTTTAGCCATTGGTGAAAAGAGAAACTGAGTGCTATATACACGTATGATACATTTATGAAGTTCTTAATATGTGGAGCCACTTAATAAATATGAATGAATGGATGAATGATATCATTCTTGCAGTGGGGAATAAATGAAGGGGCCAAGCAAACATCAACCTATGAGGATTGTTTTAGAAGGCACAGATGGTTACAGCACAACTGTGTCGATAGGGACTCCTTCTATGTGAGCTTGTGCATAGAGCTTAATGTGCAGGTTTTAGTTGAGTTTTGGGAAGTAGAAAGCTGACACAAATTTGAGCCAAGAACCATTGGGAATGATGTTCATTAAGATGCCATTGTAGTACCTCTTTCTGTCCTATCAAACCCAGGTAAATAAATGTGGACTAACCTCAGATATACAGATGACACCACCCTTATGGCAGAAAGTGAAGAGGAACTAAAAAGTCTCTTGATGAGAGTGCAAGAAGACAGTGAAAAAGTTGGCTTAAAGTTCGGCATTCAGAAAACTAAGATCATGGCATCTGGTCCCATCATTTCATGGGAAATAGATGGGGAAACAGTGGAAACAGTGTCAGACTTATTTTTGGGGGCTCCAAAATCACTGCAGATGGTGACTGCAGCCATGAAATTAAAAGACACTTACTCCTTAGAAGGAAAGTTATGACCAACTTAGACAGCATATTGAAAAGCAGAGACATTACTTTGCCAACTAAGGTCTGTCTAGTCGAGCTATGGTTTTTCCAGTGGTCATGTATGGATGTGAGAGTTGGACTATAAAGAAAGCTGAGTGCCGAAGAATTGATGCTTTTGAACTGTGGTGTTGGAGAAGACTCTTGAGAGTCCCTTGGACTGCAAGGAGATCCAAGCAGTCCATCCTAAAGGAGATCAGTCCTGGGTGTTCATTGGAAAGACTGATGTTGAAGCTGAAACTCCAGTACTTTGGCCACCTCATGTGAAGAGCTGACTCGTTGGAAAAGACCCTGATGCTGGGAGGGATTGGGGGCAGGAGGAGAAGGGGATGACAGAGGATGAGATGGCTGGATGGCATCACTGACTCGATAAACATGAGTTTGAGTGAACTCCGGGAGTTAGTGATGGACAGGGAGGCCTGGCATGCTGCGGTTCATGGGGTCACAAAGAGTCGGACACCACTGAACGACTGAACTGAACTGAATCCCATGGGATTAGAACCGCACCAGCTGCAATGGACCACGCAGAAGCGCAGGTGAGAGGAGCTACCCAATGCCCAAGTTCAGGGGTAATAACCGAGAAAAGCTGCCCCTCGCCCGAGGTCAGGGGCAGCAGCCAAGATGAGCTACCTCATGCCAGAGGTCATGGGCAGCTAAGCATCGCAGGAGGTCTGAGAGGAGATATTCCATGTTCAAGATCAGGAGGGGCGACCTTGTCCAAGGTAAGGAGCAGCGGCTGCACTTTGCTGGAGCAGCTGTGAAGACATACTCCATGTCCAAGATAAGAGAAACCCAAGTGAGACAGTAGGTGCTGCGAGAAGGCCTCAGAGGGTAGACACACTGAAACCATAATCACAGAAAATTAGCCAATCTGATCACACGGACCACAACCTTGTCTAACTCAATGAAACTAAGCCATGCCATGTGGGGTCACCCAAGACAGATGGGTCATGGTGAAGAGGTCTGACAGAATGTGGTCCACTGGAGAAGGGAATGGCAAGCCACTTCAGTATTCTTGCCTTGAGAACCCCATGAAGAGTAATGAAAAAGCATAATGACAGATACTGAAAGAGGAACTCCCCAGGTCGGTAGGTGCCCAATATACTACTGGAGATCGGTGGAGAAATAACTCCAGAAAGAATGAAGGGATGGAGCCAAAGCAAAAACAATACCCAGTTGTGGATGTGACTGGTGATAGAAGCAAGGTCTGATGCTGTAAAGAGCAGTATTGCATAGGAACCTGGAATGTCAGGTCTATGAATCAAGGCAAATTGGAAGTAGTCAAACAGAAAATGGCAAGAATGAACGTCGACATTCTAGGAATTAGCGAACTAAAATATACTGGAATGGGTGAATTTAACTCAGATGACCATTATATCTACTACTGTGGGCAGGAATCCCTTAGAAGAAACGGAGTAGCCATCATGGTCAACAAAAGAGTCCAAAATGCAGTACTTGGATGCAATCTCAAAAATGACAGAATGATCTCTGCTCGTTTCCAAGGCAAACCACAGTGATCCAAGCCTATGCCCCAACCAGTAACACTGAAGAAGCTGAAGTTGAACGGTTCTATGAAGACTTACAAGACGTTTTAGAACTAACACCCAAAAAAGATGTCCTTTTCATTATAGGGGACTGGAATGCAGAAGTAGGAAGTCAGGAAACACCTGGAGTAACAGGCAAATTTGGCCTTGGAATATGGAATGAAGCAGGGCAAAGACTAATAGAGTTGTGCCAAGAGAATACACTGGTCAAAGCAAACACCCGCTTCCAACACAAGAGAAGACTCTACACATGGACATCACCAGATGGTCAACACCAAAATCAGATTGATTATATTCTTTGAAGCCAAAAATGGAGAATCTCTATACAGTCAGCAAAAACAAGACTGAGAACTGACTGTGGCTCAGATTATGAACTCCTTATTGCCAAATTCAGACTTAAATTGAAGAAAGTAGAGAAAACCACTAGGCCATTCACATATGACCTAAATCAAATCCCTTATGATTATACAGTGGAAGTGAGAAATAGATTTAAGGGACTAGATCTGATAGACAGAGTACCTGATGAACTATGAATGGTGCTGGTCACATTGTACAGGAGACAAGAGTCAAGACCATTCCTGTGGAAAAGAAATGCAAAAAAGCAAAATGGCTGTCTGAGGAGACCTTACAAATAGTTGTGAAAAGAAGAGAGGCGAAAAGCAAAGGAGAAAAGGAAAGATATAAGCATCTGAAGGCTGAGTTCCAAAGAATAGCAAGAAAAGATAAGAAAGCCTTCCTCAGCAATTAGTGCAAAGAAATAGAGGAAAAGAACAGAATGGGAAAGACTAGAGATCTCTTCAAGAAGATTAGAGATACCAAGGAACATTTCATGCAAAGATGGGCCCGATAAAGGACAGAAATGGTCTGGACCTAACAGAAGCAGAAGATATTAAGAAGAGGTGCCAAGAATACACAGAAGAACTGTACAAAAAAGATCTTCCTGACCCAGATAATCACGATGGTGTGATCACTCATCTAGAGCCAGACATCCTGGAATGTGAAGTCAAATGGGCCTTAGAAAGCATTATATGAACAAAGCTAGTGGAGGTGATGGAATTTCAGTTGAGCTATTTCAAATCCTGAAAGATGATGTTGTGAAAGTGCTGCACTAAATATGCCAGCAAATTTGGAAAACTCAGCAGTGGTCACAGGACTGGAAAAGGTCAGTTTTCACTCCAATCCCAAAGAAAGGTAATGCCAAAGAATGCTCAAACTACTGCACAATTGCATTCATCTCACATGCTAGTAAAGTAATGCTCAAAATTCTCCAAGCCAGGCATCAGCAATATGTGAACTGTGAACTTCAAATGTTCAAGATGTTCAAACTTCCAATGTTCAAGATGATTTCAGAAAAGGCAGAGGAACCAGAGATCAAAATGCCAACATCTGATGGATCATCAAAAAAGTAAGAGAGTTCCAGAAAAACACCTATTTCTGCTTTATTGACTCTGCCAAAGCCTTTGACTGTGGGGATCACAATAAACTGGAAAATTCTGAAAGAGATGGGAATACCAGACCACCTGACCTGCCTCTTAAACCTATATGCAGGTCAGGAAGCAACGTTAGAACTGGACATGGAACAACAGACTGGTTCCAAATAGGAAAAGCAGTACATCAAGGCTGTATATTGTCACCCTGCTTATTTCACTTCTATGCAGAGTACATCATGAGAAATGCTGGGCTGGAAGAAGCACAATTGGAATCAAGAATGCCAGGAGAAATATCAATACCCTCAGATATGCAGATGACACCACCCTTATGGCAGAGAGTGAAGAGGAACTAAAAAGCCTCTTGATGAAAGTGAAAGAGGACACTGAAAAAGTTGGCTTAAAGCTCAAAATTCAGAAAACAAAGATCATGGCATCTGGTCCCATCATTTTATGGGAAATAGATGGGGAAACCGTGGAAACATGTCAGACTTTAAATTTTTGGGCTCCAAAATCACTGCAGATGGTGATTTCAGTCACGAAATTAAAAGATGCTTACTCCTTGGAAGGAAAAACCTGTATAGCATATTGAAAAGCAGAGAAATTACTTTGCCAACAAAGGTCCATCTAGTCAAGTCTATGGTTTTTCTAGTGGTCATGTATGGATGTGAGAGTTGGACTGTGATGAAAGCTGAGCACTGAAGAACTGATACTTTTGAACTGTGGTGCTGGAGAACATTCTTGTGAGTCCCTTGGACCGCAAGGAGATCCAACCAGTCCATCCTAAAGGAGATCTGTTCCAGGTGTTCATTGGAAGGACTGATGCTGAAGCTGAAACTCCAGTACTTTGGCCACCTCATGCAAAGAAAGATTTGACTTATTGGAAAAGACTCTGATGCTGAGAGGGATTAGAGGCAGAAGGAGAAGGGGACAACAGAGGATGAGATGGCTGGATGGCATCACTGACTCAATGCACATGAGTTTGGGTGAACTCCAGGCGTTGGTAATGGACAGGGAGGCCCCACATACTGCAATCATGGGGTCACAAAGAGTCGGACACAACTGAGCAACTGAACTGAACTGAATCCCATAGGGTTTGCAACACAAAGAATTCATTTGGTTAGAATGTAGGGTTTGGAATACATATCTTATGACTATTGAAAGCATGCAAAAAGGAAAGCAGGAACTGAAAGTTAAGGAAATATTTACTTAACTTTTTGATGGAGCTAATAGCTTTAAGTATACTTTTCAAAGACGGTTAGATAGCATTACTGACTCAACGGACATAAACTTGAATGAACTCTGGAGTTAGTGGAGGACAGGGAATCTTGGCATGCTGCAGTCCATATGGTCGCAAACAATTGGACATGTCTTAGCAACTGAACAATTTTTGAATGGTTTCACTAAGGGATTGAAAAGAAAAGTATATCATATTGCTTAGAAAAATCCTTATCAAGTTATTAGGTTATCTTAGCATTGTGGAGACAACTTAATTCTCTTACTTCTTAAAAATGTACTGAGCCTCTGTCATGTACATGAACTATGGGTACAAGGATATGTAAGGTGTCTAAGGTTCATTTACACAAAGTGCGATGTAACTTTATCTTTTAAGAACATAAGCTCCCACTGAGCACTATGCTTATACTAGTTTATTTCCACAACTCTATGTGTATATTTTGTCTCCTCATTTGTGAAACTGAGGTTCTGAGCAGTTAAGTAACTTGCTGAAGATGTTAAGGACAGGTAAGCAGCTAGATAAGAGCAGAGAAGTGGGGGTGTATGAATCACATGACAGGAAACCACACATCTTGTAGACAATAGGGGTCCTTGGGCAAACCAAGAAAGCAGGAACATCCAGACTGATAGGAAACAACACATTTTGGAGTGATAAGCGTCTTGGAAGCAGACAAAAGAAGGTGGGAAAAAGTTGGATTCTCTGATACCTGAATATAATCTTTTTCTCATTATGCTCTCATTACAAGAAAACTATCCCTGAGGATAAGAAGTACCCGTCAGGCACCAACACCATGACACTTCAGATCAAGGCTAAACAAAGACAAAAATCCCTCCTCCTCTTGGAAAGGTGGAGCTGGGCTGAGAATCAGGAAATATGATCTTAAACCCTTCCCTCCCCAGTAAATATTCTGCCTATTCATTTCTACACCCCATATAACCAGCTTCCAAAAGATATTCATTGAGTTTGCCAGCTCACTTCTTGAGAGCATACTATTGCTTAATCATTCTCACTTTGCTTACCTTACCTCTATGTCTCATCTCTGAATACTTTTTGTGAGAAAGACAAGAACCTAGTCTTTGGTAACAAAGTCACCCTGACACTGAACTGTGAGGCTAAGATTAAAACTAAATCCAAGTCTAGCCAATTCCAAAGCCCACTGCTCTTCTCATAAACCTCCTTACTTGCCAATACATGCTATGAGAGGAATGAGTAGCTAGAGCGAGATAAGTTTCATGCTGTCTAGGGATAGGATTGAGGAAGATTTCTCTGTGTTTAAAAGGTGAACAGAGGACTTCCCTGGTAGGCCAGTGGTTAAGAATCCACCTGCCAATGCAGGGGACACAGGTTTGATCCCTGGTCCAGGAGGATTTAGCATGCTGTGGAGGAACAAAGTCTATGAGCCACAACTACTGAAGCCCATGCACTCTAGAGCCTGCGCTCCCCAACAAGAGAAGCCAGTGAAATAAGCCTGTGCACCACAACCAGAGAGTAACCTCTGTTTATTGCAACTAGAGAAAGCCTGCATGCAGCAATGAAGACCTAGCACAGCCAAAAATAAACAAATAAATAAAAATGGTTAAAAAAAGCACGGTAAATATATTATCCCAACAGAACAGACATGAGAGCATAAAAGTACAGAAGGGAACAGAAGTGAGTAACTGGAGATGAGGTAAAGAAGACCAGGTGGATCCAGGCTGTGAATGCTCCTGAATGCCATCCCACAGAGTGTGAATCTTCACAACCAACAGGATGGCAAAGGAAGGCTTATACAAAGGAGTAACAAACAGAATTGAGTTTCTATTTGTATCTTTTCAAGGAATATGGGTATAAATTGGAGCTGGCAAGAGATCAGAGGCAAGGAAATTAATGACAGTATCTCTAAGTAACCTAAGGGAGAACTGGCAAAATTGCTGAGAAGCATCAAGGGCAATGAAGAAAGGTAGGGCTAATTCTAGAGCTGTTTGGAGCTGTTAGCTACAGGGTGGGAGTTACCTTATATATGAATAATAAAGATGAAATAACTTTAAGCTTTCTACTTTGTGTTACTTGGACGGGTTGTGGTGGTGTTAACCAAAATAGAGATCTTTGGAGAACTGTTTGGTGTGTTGAGAGGAGCTACTCCATGTTCAATGTCAGGAGAGGTGGCTGTGAGGAGATACCCCTCGTCCAAGGTAAGGAGCAGCGGCTGTGCTTTGCTGAAGCAGCCATGAAGACATACCCCATGTCCAAGGTAAGAGAAACAAAGTAAGATGGTAGATGTTGCGAGGGGCATCAGAGGGCAGACACACAAACCATAATCACAGAAAACTAATCAATCTAATCACATGGACCACAGCCTTGTCTAACTCAATGAAACTAAGCCATGCTGTGTGAGGCCACCCAAGACAGATGGGTCATGGTGAGGAGGTCTGACAGAATGTGGTCCACTGGAGAAGGGAATGGCAAACCACTTCAGTATTCTTGCCTTGAGAACCCCATGAACAGTATGAAAAAGCAAAATGACAGGATACTGAAAGAGGAAGTCCCCAGGTCAGTAGGTGCCCAATATGCTACTGGAGATCAGTGGAGAAATAACTCCAGAAAGAATGAAGGGATGGAGCCAAAGCAAAACCAATACCCACTTATGGATGTGACTGGTGATAGAAGCAAGGTCTGATGCTGTAAAGGGCAGTATTGCATAGGAACCTGGAATGTCAGGTCCATGAATCAAGGCAAATTGGAAGTGGTCAAACAAGAGATGGCAAGGGTGAACGTCGACATTCTAGGATTCAGCGAACTGAAATGGACTGGAATGGGTGAATTTAACTCAGATGACTATTATATCTACTACTGCGGGCAGGAATCCCTTAGAAGAAATGGAGTAGCCATCAAGGTCAACAAAAGAGTTCGAAATGCAGTACTTGGATGCAATCTCAAAAACGACAGAATGATCTCTGTTCATCTCCAAGGCAAACCATTCAATATCACAGCAATCCAAGCCTATGTCCAACGAGTAATGCTGAAGAAGCTGAAGTTAAAAGGTTCTATGAAGACCTACAAGATGTTTTAGAACTAACACCCAAAAAAGATGTCCTTTTCATTATAGGGGACTGGAATCCGAAAGTAGGAAGTCAAGAAACACCTGGGGTAACAGGTAAATTTGGCCTTGGAATATGGAATGAAGCAGAGTAAAGGCTAATCGAGTTTTGCCAAGGGAACACATTGGTCATAGCAAACACCCTCTTCCAACAACACAAGAGAAGACTCTACACATGGACATCACCAGATGTTCAACACCAAAATCAGATTGATTATATTATTTGCAGCCAAAGATGAAGAAGCTCTATACAGTCAACAAAAACAAGACTAAGAACTGACTGTGGCTCAGATCATGAACACAGATGATTCTGTGAAAGTGCTGCACTCAATATGCCAGCAAATTTGGAAAACTCAGCAGTGGCCACAGGACTGGCAAAGGTCAGTTTTCATTCCAATCCCAAAGAAAGGCAATGCCAAAGAATGCTCAAACTACTGCACAATTGCACTCATCTCACACACTAGTAAAGTAATGCTCAAAATTCTGCAAGCAAGGATTCTGCAATACGTGAACCACGAATATCCAGATGTTTGAGCTGGTTTTAGCAAAGGCAGAGGAACCAGAGATCAAATTGCCAACATCCGCTGGATCATCTAAAAAGCAAGAGAGTTCCAGAAAAACATCTATTTCTGCTTTATTGACTATGCCAAAGCCTTTGGCTGTGTGGATCTCAATAAACTGGAAAATTCTGAAAGAGATGGGAATGCCAGACCACCTGACCTGTCTCTTGAGAAACCTATATGCAGGTCAGGAAGCAACAATTAGAACTGGACATGGAACAACAGATTGGTTCCAAATAGGAAAAGGAGTATGTCAAGGTTGTATGTTGTCACCCTTCTTATTTAACTTATATGCAGAGTACATCATGAGAAATGCTGGGCTTGAAGAAGCACAAGCTGGGATCAAGATTGCTGGGAGAAATATCAATAACTCAGATATGCAGATGACACCACCCATATGGCAGAAAGTGAAGAGGACCTAAAAAGCCTCTTGATGAAAGTGAAAGAGGAGAGTGAAAAAGTTGGTTTAAAGCTCAACATTCAGAAAATGAAGATCATGGCATATGGTCCCATCACTTCATGGCAAATAAATGGGGAAACAGGGAAACAGTATCAGACTATTTTTTGGGCTCCAAAATCACTACAGATGGTGACTGCAGCCATGAAATTAAAAGACGCTTACTCCTTGGAAGGAAAGTTATGTCCTACCTAAATATCATATTCAAAAGCAGAGACATTACTTTGCCAATAGTGGTCATCTAGTCAAGGCTATGGCTTTTCCAGTGGTCATGTATGGATGTGAGAGTTGGACTGTGAAGAAAGCTGAATGCCAAAGAATTGATGCTTTTGAACTGTGGTGTTGGAGAAGACTATTGAGAGTCCCTTGGACTGCAAGGAGATCCAACCAGTCCATCCTAAAGGAGATCCGTTCTGGGTGTTCATTGGAAGGACTGATGCTAAAGCTGAAACTCCAATACTTTGGCCACCTTATGCGAAGAGTTGACTCATTGGAAAAGACTCTGATGCTGTGAGGGATTCGAGGCAGGAGGAGAAGGGAACGACAGAGGATGAGATGGCTGGATGGCATCACCTACTTGATGAACATGAGTTTGGGTGAACTCTGGGAGTTGGTGATAGACAGGGAGACCTGGTGTGCTGCAATTCATCGGGTCGTGAAGAGTCGGACACGACTGAGCAACTGGACTGAACTGAACTTGGTGTGTTGTGTAGTGATAAGATAATGTGTTTAGTTTGTTTATGTCCATCTTGGTATATCTGCAAGTTATTCAAGAGGAGAAAAATAGTTGGCAAGTAGAAATTTAAATATGAATCTTAGGTAAAAAGACCATACAATAGATGTGAATAAGGGATCATATTTAAGTAATGGGGTTTTATGGGAAAGTGGGTAAGAGGTTGGAATTAAACAAGAATAGGACCAAAGATTGAACAATGAGTATGTTATATTTAACTCCAAGCAGTAAGGAACCATGACTATTTTGTTCTTTAAGCCAACACCATGGGTGGTGTCTGGCTCATAGTAATCAGTATCAGTCTTAAATGAACAGATGATGAATAATGGATGAATAGACGGAAGAAAAGGCAGGAAAATGTCTGAGAGGAAAAGAACGGATAAAGATGGAAGTGATTAGAAGTGAGCTAAGGAGTACAGTGTGTTGTTCGGCCAAAGAGAAAGAAGTGTTAGGATAGGGGAGCGATCATTATATGGAAAACTCATTTAACTTTTATTAAGTTAGCCACTCCTTTAAAATTATGCCATTATGCTTCTCAAACATTTTCAAGAAAGACAAAATTCTAACTTCTCCATGGAATTATTAATATCCTCTACAGTTTGACCCCGACTCACGTTTCCAGCCATAGGACTTACTATTCTGAATTCTTCCTCTATTCACGGTCCTTTCTTCAGTTTTTCCTGAATAAGTCAAGGTTTTACCTGATCCCAAGACTTCGTCCATCTCTCTTCATCTGCCTTTTGTAACTCACCTCCCGTGACCCAACTGAAGACCTGTGTCATTCACGAGAGCTCCTTGACTGATTGAGCACACACTCATGGATCCTTTCACTGAATTCATCCTTGCTCAGGTCACACACCTCCCACTCGAAACATCACTGTTTTGAGCAATTATAAAATCAAAGAACAACTATGGATTTATCTTGCTCAAAGTCACAGCCAGAGCCAGTTTCCCTGGATTTCAGCAGTCTCTTTTCAGATGTGTCCAGTGTGAGCTGCTCATCTGATTTTTAAAGCTCCTGCCCACAGTGTTCACAGCTATAGTGACACTAGAAACAAACAAAAGGAAGATAGCTACATGATGACACTTTCCTCCAATATTATTCTATTTCCACTCGTCACTCTGGGGGCTGAGAACACTTGCCATCTAATTTTTTTCTTTTTTAAATCCTCCTATTGACTGACCAGGGTAGAGCCAGTTGTGCTGAATGATGGAAAAGTGCAGAAAGGGCGTCTGGATTGTGATACTCATCATGGGAGATATAGATATGAATGCTATGTGGAGACACTCACAGGAAAGCATAAATATAGATGTTGATTGGCAATGCAGCAAAGGCTGACTTGGCTGCAGGTTGAAGTGTTCTCATCCCATCTTCACTAAGCAGCCCTTTTGGAGCAACTTCTAATTCCTTTTTGTCTTTTTCAAAATTCAATTATCAAATCCTCTGAGAAATCTTCTGATCTGCATTAGAACGATACCATTTAGGTGCTCCCACAACATATTCTGGCAACCCATTCCAGTATTTTTGCCTAGAGAATCCAATGGACAGAGGAGCCTGGTGGGCTACAGTCCATGGGGTCGCAAAGAGTCAGGCATGACTGAGCGACTGAACAACAACCACATATTCTATTGTTCATAACATACTACATTATCACTGTGTATTTAATTGTTGTTTACCCTACAAGATGTTTTGAGGGAACAGGCCATATTTGTTTTAAAGATGTTTTTTCCAGTACTTAACATGGAACTTGAATAGTTGGTGTTGAGTGAATATTTGATGAATAAATAAAATGACACGCTTGCTGGCTCCTCCATAATTATGGTGGCTGTTAAATTAATGGTACAAGCATGTTCGTTTCGGAGAGTATCATACTTGGCTTTTACGTTTCTAGGAGAATTTTAGTTCAGAAGGTTAAAAAAAATGGAAAGAAGAGAAGAGACAATAGTAGTAAGGGTCTGAAGCTGATGTTCCACAAGTTGTATTTTGTAGGAAGGATTTGGGGGTAAATCGGCCCTGGGATTTCTTTGGAAGGAATGATGCTGAAGCTGAAGCTCCAGTACTTTGGCCACCTCATGTGAAGAGTTGACTCATTGGAAAAGACTCTGATGCTGGGAGGGATTGAGGGCAGGAGGAGAAGGGGACGACCGAGGATGAGATAGCTGGATGCCGTCACTGACTCCATGGGCATGGGTCTGGGTGAACTCCAAGAGTTGGTGATGGACAGGGAGGCCTGGCGTGCTGCGATTATGGGGTCACAAAGAGTCAGACACAACTGAGCGACTGAACTGAACTGATATAGAAAATAGTGATTTTACTGGCCACCTCCTAGACTCCCATTATAACAACTAACTAAATATAACAAAAGGGTATATAGAAGACTAACTTAAAAATCCTTCTTATGAGGAGAAACCTTATATATAAGAAAGGATCCCAGAAAATGAGAGGGTAATGGCAAAACCCAAAAACATATTAGGCATATAGATGACCCAGAGAGAGCAAAGGTGGGTGTACTGGGGCCTGACAGGACTTACTGCTAATATTATGTAATTACTGCCTTGAGGAACCACCTACACCTGTAGGTGATGCTCGAATGTGTTCTTGGAGGGCTGAGCTATCATAAAGCAAATGAGGGGAGAGAGGCACTATCTTTTGCCAGGTACTGCTGCAGCTCATACCTGGCATTGGACTAGCCAAACAGAAACTGGTTATCCTGAAAGCTGAAACCCAGCATGGCAGTTCACTAAACACAGAGAAAAAATGACACAGAGACTCGGATCTCCATGGGGACTGCCCAGGGTTTCAGCTTCTGCTCTACTTTCCTCAGGCTGCTTGCTGCATTGTGAACTGGTAATGATAATTTACAGTAGATTTATATTTTCCCTTTCCCTATTGTCTAAACAGAAAAGAATTGGGCAGAATTCCACATCAGTCTTTGACAGACTCTATTTCAATGCCAAATTCAGCCAGAAGCTGGTGGATCTCTTGCTATAAGAATAAACAGGCAGAACTATCACTGACCTAAAATGGGAGAAAATATTCCAGTTGCAAATAAGAGGATACTACAAAGAATCAGAACAGATTCCCTCTTCTGATACAAATTTACTGAAAAAGACAAAAGGAGAATTCTTGATTTATGTTATTTTTGCAATTCAAGAGAATACAGTATCTAATATAAAAGAAAAGATTATTTACATCAAGAGAGACTGTCTGGGGTTAAAAATGATTACAGAATAAAAATGAGAGTGGTGGTGGTAGTATACATCAGCCTGATGGTACATAAAACCAAACTGTAAGGCAGAAGACAAAAATCGAAGAAATTTCTGGAATTCAGAGGTAAAGAATAATGAAAGGCATGGAGTACAGAGCTAGGAGATTTAATAGTGTGAGTCATGCTACAAATGCATCTGCAAAAACAAAGCCAAGCCTCTCCCCACCACACATAAACACTTGCATGTAATTTTCTTTTTCTTTTTTTTTTTAATTGTGGTAAGAATACTTAATGTGAGATCTACCTTGTTAAGAAAATTTTAAGGGCACAATAGAGTCTTTTAAAATACAGTCACTATGTTGACATGAAGGAAAAAGTAAGAGAATTTGTAGGTAGCAAAACAACCCTTTAAAGTAAGAGCTAATTGACTTTTTTTTTTTTGCTAGATGGAATTTTTAAACAATAAGTAAATGATACAAAAAGGGCCATGAAACATCAGGAAGAAAGAACAAGAGAAGTAAAACATAGTCAAATACAATACATTTTCCTTTGTGTTTGAGTTTTGAACAAAAATTATAGCACTGTCTTGTGTAGTTCTAAAAAAATATAAAAAATCTTAAACAGTTATAAACAGGAAATAATATTCTATGCTATAGTCAAACTAGTAAAATGTTAATATTAGTAGATGGTAACTGAACTGATAGTCATGTATGGATGTGAAAGTTGGACTATGGAGAAAGCTGAGTGCCGAAGAATTGTTGCTTTTGAACTGTGGTGTTGGAGAAGACTCTTGAGAGTCCCTTGGACTGCAAGGAGACCAACCAGTCCATTCTGAAGGAGATCAGCCCTGAGATTTCTTTGGAAGGAATGATGCTAAAGCTGAAACTCTAATTCTTTGGCGACCTCATGTGAAGAGTTGACTCCCTGGAAAAGACTCTGATGCTGGGAGGGATTGGGGGCAGGAGGCGAAGGGGACGACCGAGGATGAGATAGCTGGATGGCGTCACTGACTTGATGGATATGAGTTCGAGTGAACTCCAGGAGTTGGTGATGGACAGGGAGGCCTGGTGTGCTGCAATTCAGGGGTCACAAAGAGTTCTTCCAGGACTGATCTCTTTTAGGATGGACTGGTTGGATCTCCTTGCAGTCCAAGGGACTCTAAGAGTCTTCTCCAACATCACAGTTCAAAAGCAACAATTCTTTGGCGCTCAGCTTTCTTTACAGTCCAACTCTCACATCCATACATGACCACTGGGAAAACCATAGGCTTGACTAGACAGACCTTTGTTGACAAAGTAATGTCTCTGCTTTAATATTGCTGCTGCTGCTGCTAAGTCACATCAGTCATGCCGGACTCTGTGTGACCCCATAGACGGCAGCCCACCAGGCTCCAGTCCCCGGGATTCTCCAGCATACTGAAGTGGGTTGCCATGTCCTTCTCCAATGCATGAAAGTGAAAAGTGAAAGGGAAGTTGCTCCATCCTGCCTGACTCTTAGTGACCCCATGGACTGCAGCCTACCAGGCTCCTCCATCCATGGGGTTTTCCAGGCAAGAGTACTGAAGTGCGGTGCCATTGCCTTCTCCGGTGTGTGTATATGTGTGTGTATATATACATATATATGTGTGTATTATATGTGTGTATTTTGGCATGTGTCTGTACACACACACATAATGTAATATCTAGAGCAACCACAAAAAACTATGCAAAGAGTTATACACAAAAATATTGCAGACAAATAAAAGTGAAATTCTAACAAATATTTAGAAGGGAAAAATAAAATAAAAAAGAGAACAAAGAGAAAATGAGAAATAAAATTGAAAATGTAAGTCCTAATATACCACTAGGTAGATAAGATATGAAAGATACAAATATACCAATAAGAGGCAAAGACTGACAGAGTAATTTAAAAAATATAATCCACGTACATGCTGTACACAAGAAACTCATCAAGTATATTGAATAGGTGGGTTGATAGTAAAAGGATAGAAAAGACTTATCATGCAAATATTATTCAAAAGGAAGGAGTGTCTATCTGATATCATATAGAGTTAACTTCAGAGCATAGAAAATTAATGGATACAGAGATGAGTATTACCTGATGAAGAAGTGCTAGTTAATCAAGAAGACACAGCAATCCTAAATGGATTTATATAAAACAAAACTAAAAATATATAAAGTAAAACCCAATAAATCTGGAGGAGGAAATAGACAAGTCCACAATTATAGCTGGAGACTTTTAACACCCCCCTTTCACCATCTGATAGATTAACGAGGCAGAAAACCAGTAGAGATATAAAAGAATTCAACAACGAAAAAAATCAACAGACAAAATCTAATCGATATTATTAGATTGCTTCTGGAGAAGGGCATGGTAACCCACTCCAGCATTCTCACCTGGAGAATCCCATGGACAGAGGAGCCTGGTGGGCTACAGTACATGGGGTTGCAAAGAGTTGGACACGGCTGAAGCAACTTAGCACGCACACAGACTGCTTCACCTAACAATCTTTTCAATTGCCAAAGGAACATATACCAAGATAGACCATATCCTGGTCTGTAAACGTGCCTAAGTGGATTTAAAGGAATGGAAATAATATGACCACAATGCAATCAAACTATAAATTAGTAATGGGAAACAATAGGAAATTCTCCAAACACTTAGAAGCTACAAAACATATTTGTAAGTAATCATAGGTCAAAGCAGAAGTCTCAAGGGAAATTTAAAGTGTGTTTATTTAACTGAATAAACATCAAATGAAAATATAACCTCAGAATTTGTGGGACAGAAAATAATAATGAAAGGGATACTATAGCATTAAATGCTTACGTTACAAAAGAAGAAACATTTCAAATCAATAATCTGAGCTCTCAGCAGGAACACAGAATAAATGTAACATTATAAATCAATTATATCTCATTAAAAATTATAATAAAGAAATTTCCAGCCTAAAAAAAGAATCCAGAAAAAGAAGAGCAAAATAAACCCAACACAGAAAGGAAATAAGGTAAAGATAAGAGTATATAAGATGAAAACATCAAAACAACAGAAAAAAATCATGAAACAAAAAGATGGTTCTTTGATAAGATCAATAAAAGTGATGACCTTCTAGCAAGACTGACCAATTAAAAAGAGAGAAGATACAAATGACAAATACCAGGGATCAAGTCAACCCTACAGACATTAAAAGGATTAGGAGGGAATGTTACAACACATTAGGCAAAATGAACCAATTCTTCAAAAAGCATAAACAACCACAACTTAACCAATAAAATTAGTGGAGGATAGACATATAAATCAATGAAACAGAACACAGAACCCAGAACTGAGCCACACAAATATGCCCAACTTGTTCTGATTAATGTGTTGCAGTTCAATATTGGATGTTTCATTTTTTTCAACAAATGATGCTAGACAATTGAACATGTAAAGGCAAAAAATAAATTGTGACTCAAACCTCATACCTTACTCAAAACATTGTGCAAATAGATCATGGATTTATATTCCAAATGCAGTTGCCCTCCTGGGTGCTTATTCTAGAAAAATGTAAATTTTTGTTCACACAAAATCATGTACACAGATGTTCACAGCAGCTTTATGTATAATAGCCACAGGCTGGACACAGCCCATACGTTCAATAGGTGAATGGTTAAACCAGTTGTGGTACATCCATAACATGAAATGCTACTCAGCAATAAAAAGGAACACACTACTGATACACACACAATATTTAAAGTACCAACTGGCTTGTTTCTACCATTTCTCTTTTATGAGGATGTTCCCATTTGTGGGTTTTCTGTTTTTCTTTTCCTTTTCTATGAGTAGCTCAATTTCCTTCGGATTTTCTTCCCGAGAATTCTCTTAGGCTGAGATCAGAATTATAATTAAATGTATTTAGCATGGGCTTCCCTCGTGGCTTAGAGGATAAAGCATCTGCCCACAATGCGGGAGACCCTGGTTCGATCCCTGGGTAGGGAAGATTCCTTGGAGGAGGAAATGGCAACCCACTCCAGTACTCTTGCTTGGAAAATCCCATGGACGGAGGAGCCTGATAGGCTATAGTCCTTGGGGTCACAAAGAGTCAGACATGACTGAGCAACTTCACTTCACTTCACCATGATAATGGGCACTATGAAATCATAAAAGATCTAGATATAACAGGGTTGATACGAAAAATATTTAACAATTGATATGGCATAGATAATAAGTAATCTATAAAGAAGCTGGCTTAATCAGAATCAATACTAACTGTGATAAATCTATATGGATGTACTAGCATGCTCTAGATAAGTAAAAACTTTTACTGGTGCTGTGTGCTTAGTCGCTCAGTCAGGTAAATTTCTCCATAGATAATTCATATTTGATTTTTCTAGGTGGGGGACAAGACTGTTCAAGGTCACTTTTAAATTACATTTTGTCTTGAGATTTAGGGGGATCTAAAGTTATGTGAATTTCAACTGCAAATTCTCTTAATGGCCATCTTCTTTTCCAAGTATTCAGGGGTTACTACTCTCAGCTTCTGTTTAGGAGATGATTTGAGGTAAGTTTATCTCAGTGAGATAATTCTTATAGGGAATGTGTTTATTTCTGGCTTGTTCTTACAAAGGTACCCTGTATGATGTACCATCTTTCAAGGAGGAAGTTCTGTTAACTTTAATGCTCTTTGACGGCCCCTGGATTTTGTTTTCATGCTCTGTACTACTAGAGTCCTAGAAAATGAAAGCACCAATTTATCTGAGGAGGAGGAGGAGGAGAAAAAGGCAAAAGCCAGCTCAGAGAAAGGTCCCAACCACTCCAAGGGTGTATGTGTATATATATACACATATATGGGCTTCCCTGGTAGCTCAGATGGTAAAGCGTCTGCCTACAATGCAGGAGACCTGGGTTCGATTCCTGGGTCAGGAAGATCCCCTGGAGAAGGAAATGGCAACCCACTCCAGTACACTTGCCTGGAAAAATCCCATGGATGGAGGAGCCCCGTGGGCTGCCGTTCATTGGGTCGCAAAAAGTCAGACACGACTGAGCGACTTTCACTTCACTTTCACTTCACCTCATATACATATATATATGTATGTATATATATATATATATATATTTTTTTTTTCTTTTGGCCTGAAAATTTCTTAACTTTTCCCAGCTTATCAACAAATTTAAGACACTTTAGAAACTACAATAATTGTTAACTTATGACCTATAGAGGTGTTTGAACTAGGTATTTCTTCTTGCTATTCTTAGAAATAAAATTCTTGTGATAATATATTTCTTTTTTTTTAATTAGGCAGAAGGTTTAATCCAGAGACTTTCCTCAGGCAGGATACATTATTGTTATATAATCCTTGTAAAGACCAGAGCTACTCCCATAATTTACATTTGAAGATAACAGGATTAGCCAGAAAGTTTAATCCAGAGACTGTCCTCAGGTGGGATACATTATTGTTATATAATCCTAAAGAGTGTAGAGGAAAAAAATGTTTGTCCTTTCTTCCTCCTTGAGGATTCCAGACCCCTCTCTCCTTCGGGATCCCTAGACTTCTTATCAACCTGCCTAGGAAATGACTCTCTCATTCCCCCCTTGTCTTTTAGGAGAATTATGTTGCCAAGGGAAAGGGGCATCGTTTTCATTCCATAACTACTTCCTGCTGTTTAGGGGCATGGTCCCTAAATTGTCAAGGCAACATATTCTCCTAATATATTTCTTTCCATGAAGCTAGTTAAACTGTATTTCGATTGAACCTAAGACTATAACACTGTTTTGACAGGACTTAAGTCAACTAGATGAGGCAAACTAATTTAAGAATAATTTGGTGTTCAGTGCAATGATGATGAAAACAACAAATATTTTTAATATAAAAAGGCTTTGTTTTCTAGGAAATAAAAAATAATTTGCCTATAAATTAGAGGCAATTTTTCTATCTCCATTGATGATTGCAGAAATACTTGGCATTTAGAGAAAGGAAGAAAGACACATATCTTAGATGGAAATGATCAGAGTTGGATTTGGTAAACTGATTACATCATTAAAAAAAACTTTCATTGATTCTGAAGCTTATTGGCCTGCCTATCATGATATATGGGTAATTTGTAGATAATCAATGAAATTGTCATTAAATCTCCCAAAAGATACATTATTATAGCCCTAAAAGGTACAGAACCAATTCCCAGAGAGACCTATCACAGGAAAAGGGCTTTATTTTTAATAGCAAACTAAGGAATGAACATGAAGCTATAATAGAAGTGGCCAATAAAGTATGGGTGCAAATATTTTAAAACTAGAAATGTGAAATCATTATTTCTGTATTTCTCACAGTCAATATAAACAGTTTGATTCTATAAGTACATTTTAAACAAAGCACTTGCCCCAGACAACACTGAGAAAACATAATTAGCTCTGAGTACAAAAGAATGTGGATAAAAAGATACTACTTGTTTTCTGGTTTAGGGAGCAAATGGTAGCTTAGGTGAGAATTAAAGGAATGTTGGGATTGTTTTAAGAGAAGAAAAAAAAAAAAAGAATCAGGGCTTCTTTGGTGGCTCAGTGGTAAAGAATCCACCTGCCAATGCAGGAGACACGTGTTCAATCCCTGGTTTGGGAGGATCACACATGCCACGGAGCAACTAAAATCCTACACCACAACTACTGAGACTGTGCTCTAGAGCCTGGGAGCTGCAGCTACTGCTCCACATGCCACATCTACTAAAGCCCACACACCCTATAGCCCGTGTTCCACAATAAGAGAAGCCACACAGTGAGAAACCCATGCATTGCAACTAGAGAGTAGCCCTTGCTCTCTGCAACTAGAGAAAATCCTGTGCAGCAGCGAAGACCCAGTGCAGCCAAAAAAATCTTTTTTTTTTTTTAAGAAATCAGATTACATTCATAATGAGAATTTGAAAAGAATACAAATACACACACACACATATACACATACACAAACACATACACACATATGGAATAAAATGAAACCTCTGGTTCTCTAACATACTAGCATAAGTCTTCAGTAAATATGATATATCCTCTCTAAAATAAAGAACATTTTTCTAAAGTTCAATTCGAAAAAGGAAAAAGAGGTTATCATCAACGTATGGTGGGTAATTATTGCATTTGCTTTATTTTATATTCATGATTAAAAAAGATGTAGCACACAATATTTTCTTTTACATTGCTGCTATGAAATCACACTGAAAGCGGATGATACCTCATTCGACTGTTTTGACATTTTTCTTAAAGCTCTCTTATTGCTTAAGTTTTCCCCTGACCATTGTCTCTAGAATAGGATTAAGTTAAATAGCCTAAAAGTTTCTCTTCGTCTTCCCATTTAAGTGCATTTTTTAAGCACTTGCACTAAAGCCATCTTAGAAAGAAATGAGACAAAACAAGGTGATCAGTCTTACATAAGGCCAGAAAAAAAAATCTGTTTATTATGGATTGGCTAGATATTAGATTTCTTTATATTGGACTCTAATAAATTTCAACTTGCCATTATTTTCATTTCTGAAATGGGGACTGTAATGTTTGAATCCCTGGTTTCTCAAACAGTTCTCAATCTGTGAATGTTGAACCTCTCCAAGGAACTATCAGTAGGTTTGGTCATAAATCACAGAGTCTTCTGTTTACCCCTATGACTGATCTCTAAAAACAGGATCAATGCATTTCATTCCTGAAATCTGAAAACAAGTATCTGTGAGAGTGTGGAGAAAGATAAACATTTTTTAAAGGTCAAACTTTAATTCACCTTGGTTCCCAGAAATCGTCCTTTTAGTTTTTTGATGAAAACAATTTCATAGTCCTTGATGATGACATTCTAACAATCTTGTAGTCAGGGACATTAAAGCTAGTTATATGTTCATTTTTATTCTAACATTTTTAGCTCCACTAAGGCAACATCTCCCTTTCCAAACCCAGGAATAAACATAACAGCAGATCAATTTCTTCAGTATAGATTCTCATATAAATACTAATGTGAGTGTGTGTTCAGACTGTAACTTCTACCAAAAAGTAGCATCATTTCCCAGATATGTGTGTCATACCTAAAATATAAGCAATAAGAAGAAAGCATACCTTTATTCTATTTCACTGCTTTTCTTGGTGACTTCCATGACAATTATGTTGTAAATATTGCAATTCATCTGTGTAAAATATTCACAAAATTATACTTTCAACATGAAATCTGAAAAAAAAAAGCTTTATATTTTTATTACTTTAAAATGTGTGCCTTATCCCAGAAACCCCCATTTTCAAAATACGCAGTTTGAAGAAATTGCACTGACAACTTCTTATACAAAAAACTTTTATGAGTGCAAACTTTGAATGATTTTTCTGGTTCATCTAATTTATTTAAATTAGCTTTATTTAATTTCACATACAGCTGTTCTTTGCCCTGAACATAGCCCAAGGGACTATTTAAAGTGTTTGAGTCTAAATGTCATGTTTTATCACTATGTTATATGTAGCAAACCACAAAAATTTTGTTGTTGTTGTTCACTGGGTAGTACTTCCAAAATTCAGCAATCTTTCTCTTGCTTTTTCTTAGATAGGATAATAGTTATAACATGACAAGCTAAATGTAAGTAGAGCTGATTTTCATCTGAACATCATTCATGCCATAACTCAAGTTACAGCAATATCCTTATTCAGGGAGGTCTGAACAAGAATAATTAAAATTACCATTTATAACTAGGATTTCCAAAAATATATCATGACCCAGATTTCTATCTGGTTCTCTAGACCTGCATATCCAATGTCAATGGAATGTTTCCTCTTAAACAGACCACATATCCAAAGGGAATTATCTTTCTTTCAACCAGCTCATTTTGCATTGTCCTAACATCATATGACCAACTTAGACAGCATATTAAAAAGCAGAGACATTACTTTGCCAACAAAGGTCCATCTAGTCAAGGCTATGGTTTTTCCAGTGGTCATGTATGGATGTGAGAGCTGGACTATAAAGAAAGCTGAGTACAGAAGAGTTGATGCTTTTGAACTGTGAAGTTGGAGAAGACTCTTGAGAGTCCCTTGGACTGCAAGGAGATCCAACCAGTCCATCCTAAAGGAGATCCGTTCTGGGTGTTCATTGGAAGGACTGATGCTGAAGCTAGACTACAATACTTTGGCCATCGGATGTGAAGAGCTGACTCATTGGAAAAGACCCTGATGCTGGGAAAGATTGAGGGCAGGAGGAGAAGGGGATGACAGAGGATGAGATGCTTGGATGGCATCACCAGCTCAATGGACATGGGTTTGCATGGACTCCGGGATTGGTGATGGACAGGGAGGCCTGGTATGCTGCAGTTCATAGGGTCACAAACAGTCAGATACGACTGAGCGACTGAAGTGAACTGAACTGAACATCATCAGATGGGGCTTCAGTTACTGTTTAGACTGCTGCTATTAAAAGATTGTGGGGACAAGATAGCTTAGACTTGACATCATGTCTACCCTCACATGGGCTTCCTGGATGGCTCAGCAGGTAAAGAATTTGCCTGCAATGTAGGAGACCAGGAGATGCTGGTTTGATCCCTGGCTAGGCAAGATTCCCCGGTGAAGGAAATGACAACTCATTGCAGTATTCTTGCCTGAAAAATCCCATAGACAGAGGAACCTGGTGGGCTACAGTCCAAAGAATTGCAAAGAGTCAGACATGACTGACCGATTAAGCACACAAGCACACTACCCTTACACAGAATCAACTTCCAGTTTGGCACAAAAGAGCTTAGATTCTGAAATCAGTTACTCTGGGCTTGAATCCCATCTCTATGGTTATGAACCAAGTCATGTTAGGCAGATAATTTTTTCAAGCCTCGGTTTCCTCATCTACAATTAAAATGTCATCAAATTTCCCAATAATAACTAGAAAACCCAAAAGGAATATAGATGTGAACGTACTGAATTAAGCAAAAGGCCTCATGTAAATATTAACTTGCATTGGCTTATTCCTAAAAGAATTCAACAAGGGGGATAGACCTACAGACAAAGTAAATAATTTTAATTTATGAAATAATAGTATACAAGCCACCAGTACTAAGCAGCCACACAATGAAATTTGGTTCTCTGAAAACTCTTTAGGACATGCCCAACTCTAGTGCCAAATAAGCACATGGAGGGTGGATGGACTCATGAATCAAGTGAAAATGAGGTTTCAGCAACACTTAACCCCAGGACAAACTATCTTTAGAAAAAAAAAAAGTCAGCTGCAAAACAGCTGACCCTCAAACAAGGTTTAAAGGTTTAAAGTAGGCTCATCTACTCACAGACTTTTTTTGTCCACTAACTACATACTTAGTACTATGTGATCTGTGGTTGGTTGAATGTGTGGATGCAGAACTTCATATAAGGAGGGTCCTCTGTAAAGTTATACACAGATTTTTAACTACACAGAGGGCTGGCATCCCAACCATCAGGTGCTCAAGGGACAACTGTATATGGATTTTTTTTTTTTTTTAGTTTGCATTTTTTTAAATTTTAATTTTTACTTTATTTTACTTTACAATACTGTATTGGTTTTTCCATACACTGACATGAATCCACCATGGGTGTACATAAGTTCCCAATCCTGAAAACCCCTCCCACCTCCCTCCCCATGTCATCTCTCTGAATCATCCCCATGTACCAGCCCCAAGCACCCTGTATCCTGTATCGAACATAGACTGGTGACTCGTTTCTTACATGATAGTATACATGTTTCGGTGCCATTCTCCCAAATCATCCCACCCTCTCCCTCTCCCTCAGAGTCCAAAAATCCTTTCTATACACCTGTGTCTCTTTTGCTGTCTCGCATACAGGGTTATCATTACCATCTTTCTAAATTCCATATACATGTGTTAGTATACTGTATTGGTGTTTTTCTTTCTGGCTTACTTCACTCTGTATAATCGGCTCCAGCATCATCCACCTCATTAGAACTGATTCAAATGTATTCTTTTTACTGGCTGAGTAATACTCCATTGTGTATATGTACCACAGCTTTCTTATCCATTCATCTGCTGATGGACATCTAGGTTGCTTCCATGTCCTGGCTATTATAAACAGTGCTGCGATGAACATTGGGGTACATGTGTCTCTTTCAATTCTGGTTTCCTCGGTGTGTATGTCCAGCAGTGGGATTGCTGGGTCATAAGGCAGTTCTATTTCCAGTTTTTTAAGGAATCTCCACACTGTTCTCCATAGTGGCTGTACTAGTTTGCATTCCCACCAACAGTGTACGAGGGTTCCCTTTCCTCCACACCCTCTCCAGCATTTATTGCTTGCAGACTTCTGGATCGCAGCCATTCTGACTGGTGTGAAATGGTACCTCACTGTGGTTTGATTTGCATTTCTCTGATAATGAGTGATGTTGAGCATCTTTTCGTGTGTTTGTTAGTCATCTGTATGTCTTCTTCGGAGAAATGTCTATTTAGTTCTTTGGCCCATTTTTTGATTGGGTTGTTTATTTTTCTGGAATTGAGCTGCATAAGTTGCTTGTATATTTTTTGAGATCAGTTGTTTGTCACTTGCTTTATTTGCTATTTTTTTTTGGTGGGGGGGAGATGGGCACACCACATAGCTTGTGGGATCTTAGTTCCCTGACCAGGGATGGAACCTGTGTCCCCTACAGTGAAAGTGTGGTGTCCTAACCGCTAGACAGCCAGAGAATTCCCTGGATCTTTTTAGTTTAGTAGAAATTAATGACAATTGACTTGTATTAAAACAAAAATCAGAAGAATTACTTCCCTGATTTAAAACTAGGATATGGTTAGGAATTTCAGAAAATCCATGGTCAAGATGTGACTATCCTATCTTTTATTTCCCCAAATAATCTTCCAGTACAATTACATGTAAATGAGAGTCTGTCATCAGTTCTGCTGTATTATTATGCCACCAAATCAGCCCAGAAGTTTACCTCCTCACGCCCTAAGGTGGGTGTAAGCATTTTATCCCTGAGAGTATGACTTCTATCATGACTGTCTCTAAAGTGGAGGATCTGGTGAGTCCCCTGATGACCTAGTCTCAGCCTGTTTCAACATCCCTAAAGCATGAAAAACCTGTACATCCAAATACCATTACTCTGATCACAGCATCATCATTCCAATATGCCACATACAGTCACTGGGTCTTTTCCACTCTGAAAAAGTAACTAATGGCAGTATCTGAGAGGAAAATTTTAATCTTCTTTTCTTCCCAATGAAGCCATCCAAGGTCGCCTGTGCTATGCATTCAAATGCTCATTTCACATATACACCCCAAACGTCCGCAATGTCCAATTTTCATTGCACTGACATTGAACTTGTTTGTACAGCCAGTTTAATCTCATGTTCAAACCTTTATCCCTCCACACATTTGAGGGCGACAGTTTTATCTCCTTATCACATTATGTCAGTCCTTTGCAAGCAAGATGTAGCGAGCACCTGAACGTCTTGGGGATAATTATTCTTCCAATAATTTACCACGCTAATGATATTTTCCTAGTTTTTTATGGAGCAAATGTTTTATGCTTCATTAGTTTGCACTTAGTCTTTTCTTAAATACTTTTTCCCTCCAGTCTGAGGTTTAACAGGTTTATTACTTGTATTATTCCTATGAAGAATGTGTTCTTCTCTGAAAGAAGGAAAATGATTAAGGCAATACTGAAAAGGCCAGAAGCTGGCCTTTATAAGAGAAAAAAAAGTACTATAAAACTTGGTTTTGTGTCTTTGTGAGAATAGGAGGTTACATAATAAGTAGAGTGAGGTCAGTTAAGGAGTATGTGTCCCAAGGTTGTATACCAACCAAATGACTGTGATAGACTAGAGTGTCTTTAAGAGGCTAAACCACATAATCAGGTTCCCTCTACAAAGCTTGGAGGAGATCTGTACTACCAATCTGCGATTCCTATAGGATTCAAGTTCTCCAGGTTGAGAGAGTAGGCAGAGCAGGTCAGCATAAGATGAAGCTATTATAACTGTTTTCATCTGTTATAGTTTTGCCATTTCTAGAATGTCATATAAGTTGAATCATATGACATATTGCCTAGGGAGTCTGATTTACTTTATTTAGAAAAATGCACTTAAGATTGATCCATGTTGTTGCATGAAACAGAAGTGTTTTCCTTTTCTAAAAAAAATTTTCTGACCATGGCTTATGCCATGTGGGGTCGTAGTTTGCTGAACAGGGATGAAATCTGCACCCCCTGATTTGGTAGCACAGAGTCTTAACCACTGGATCCCCAGGGAAGTCCCAGAAGTGTTTTTATTTCTGTTGTTGAGCTGTGTTTCCTTCTGTGAACACAAATGCACCACATTTTGTTTTCCATTCATTTATGAAAGGCATCTTGTCTGTTTCCAAGTTTTCACAGTCATGAATTATCCTGCTACAAAAATTTCTATGGAGGTTTTTTGAGGAAATAAGCTTTCATTTCACTTAGGCAAATATATAGAAGTAGGATTGCTGGTACGGTAAGTACATATTTAACCTTCTAAAAAACAGTCAAAATGTTCTCCAGACTGGCTTGAATTCATGTAAGAAGAGCAAATCTAGAGAGTTAATGTACAGTATGATAACTAGAGTTGGTAATACTGTATTAGATACTCAAATTTTACTTAGTGAGTGAATTTCAGGTACTTTCACCACACACACCAAGAACAGTACCTATGTAAGGAGATAGATATGTTAATTAGCTTGATGGTAGTAATCATTTCATTATGTATATGCATATAATGCATTTTATTTAAAAATTTTAGCCATTCCAGTGGGTATATAGTAGAACCTTATGGAATTCATATATATTTCTCCAAAGATTAATGGTGTTGGGCATCTTTTTACATGCTTCTTTGCCATCAGTATATCTTCCTTGGTAAAGTATCTGTTCAGATCTTTTTCCATTTATCAGTCATTTGCTTATTGTTGAGTTTTAAGAGTTCTTTATATATTATGGATATAAGTCCATTAAATTGTATATGATTTGAAAATATACTCTGTGACTTTTCATTGTGTTAATAGCATCTTTCATGACATGATAGTTTTTAATTTTCATATAATTTGATATATCAATTTTTTCATGGCTTGTAGTTTTGAAGCAGTGTGTACAAGTTCATGACCAAAATCAAGGTCATGTAAATTCTTATCCCATGCTTTCTTTGAGAAGTTTCATCATTTTATGTTGTATATTTAGGGTTTTAAGCAATTTGAGTTAATATTTGCATTCAGTGTGAGATTTATGTCAGGTTTTTTTTTCTGCATATGGATGTCTAGTAATTTTCCAGCTCCATATGTTAAAAGGATTGGCCTTTCTCCATTGAGTTGCCTTTGCACTTTTGTCAAAAATTAGTTGACTCTATTTGTATAGGTTTATTTCTGGACTCTCTTTTGCATTGCATAGATTGATATACCTTTATTTTTCTCAAAACTACACTGTTTGGTCACTCTACTTTTCATTAAGTCTTTTTTTAAATTTTTATTTTTACTTTACTTTACATTACTGTATTGGTTTTGCCATACATTGACATGAATCCATCTCGGGTGTACATAAGTTCCCAATCCTGAACCCTCTCCCACCTTTATTAAGTCTTAAAATCAAAGAACAACTGTAGGTCCTGCTTCCTGGCACTTTGTGTCCTCTGACTTTGTGGGGGTTTTTTTGGAATTATGAATCTTTCAATTCCTTTCCTTTTCTCTGTAAATTTTAGAATCAGCTTGCTATTAACCGCAAAAGATCTTATTGGCATTTTGATTATGATTGAGAGTTGAATCTATAGATCAAATTGGGGAGAACTGACATCTCATCAATATAGAATCTTTCAATCCATAAGCATGTGAAATCTATTTGTATACATGTTTCATTTCTTTTATTAGTGTTCTATCATTTTCAGCATATGGACGCTGCACATATTTGGTTAAATATTTCATTGCTTTGAGTTTTATTGTAAATGATATTGTTTTTCAAATTCCAGATATTCATTTCTAGCATATACATATGCTAGATTGGTATTAGTATATTGTTCTTTGCATTCTGTGACGTTTTAAAGTTCAGTTATTTAGGATTTTCTATACAGATTATATTGTCTAAAAATCCTATTATTTGCCTTACAAAATCATACTCAAACTCCAATCTCTACTCCATGAAAGGAAACTAATTTCTCCAATTACTTCACCTACAGCACCTTGCTCACATCTATTTCTGTGCTTACTCTATAATGTAATTATTTATTTACTTGTTTTTCTCCTCCCTTCAATGGCTGATTTCTGGAGGCAGATCAACTATTGCTGCCTTTTCATTCCAAGCACCTATTAAAGTTTCAAAAACACTGGAGGAATGAATTACATGTTTATTTAATGAAGGATGGAGAAAGAAGTCAAGGAAGGAAGAAAGGAAGGAGGAAAAAAGCACTTAAGACCTCAAATTAATGAACTATTAATCAGATGTACAATAAAAACCAACCCACAGCTTTTTCCCAGTATTCATCTATTACTCTTCATCAGCCTTACTTTACCAGGGCTTGAAAGAGGGGAGATGGACATTAAGCTTGCCAACTAAATGCGCGGATCTCTTCTAGTTTAAACCATTTCATTCTGGCAACTTGATGTGTCTGAGTCAATGTTCAGTCTTTCAGATGTTTTCCTATATTCTTCTCCTTCCCAAGATGGCACCTGGGTGAAGACAGGACACACAAGTCCTCTTGGTGAAGGAGGCCTGGGATCCAAGCACAGTGACTTCAGGCTGTTATTGTTCATTTTTGGCCTCTTCTGTAATGGCCTTTGGTTGCCTGGTGGTGTTACTCTTCTGGTATCAACTACTGAAGTCCTGAACAATGTCTGTGATTAAAAGTCTAAGGTCTATACTTTCTGTTGGCTTGGTTGGTCAGGATTTAGGGCTCTCCTTTGATTTTAACCCCAACATAAGACTTTCTGGCAATAAAGACTCTTCTAATAATTTAACTACATTCTCTTTCAGGGCTCTGGTTGAGGCAGCGTGCACCCCAACAATCCCTGCAGGGGTGACCCCATCCCTTGCCTTTGGTTGCTCTATAAATGGTCCAACATCTTATTCTTCACTTTTCTCTACCCCACAGGTTACAAAGGGTACATCTGCATTCTTTCCATATTACCTGGGAGCCAAGGGGTCTCAGGAGGTTTCCTCTCTGCCTACTCATGGTCTACAGGATGTCTGGGTAGACACATTGAGCATGGTAGCCTCCTCTTGAGACTGGGTGAGAATACCACATATGTACAGTTCCATGTGGGGCATTTTAATAACACTTTGGAACTAGAAGAATATACTTTAGAATGAAATGGGTGTTCATCTTTCTGAACAGATTATTTTAAATTTATTTGGAAATATTAGTCCCCTCTCTGCCCAACTATGGCACAAAGTACAATGAAAATGCAACCTGATGCAGTAAGACCTAGTAGGGCAAGGATCCAGCTAATGAAGCAATTGAAAAAAGTAGCTCTCGCTCCCACCATAGTGTGGATGTGGTTGAAACTACAAATATGGGATTACTTATTTGGAACTATGTTTTCTCCTTCACTTGTTGCATTGGATTTCAAATTGGCCCACTTTAGCAGTTATACAAAACACCCTACTTTAACCACATCTTACTAATGACTCCACTGTATGGTATGCCAATTTCTAATAATCAGTGATCCACATTCTGAGGGTTAAAATCATAGATTTTTTTCCCCAAGCTAATATATAAATATAATCATGTTCAAGTAGCTCATAGTCATCTCCTATTACATTGTGTGATAAATAATAATGACTTCTATATGTTCATGTACTCTCTGGATTCTATTACTGGAAACTAAAGACTAAACTGAAAATAAAATCACCGTATGATCCAGTAATCCATCCCACTCAGAAAAAAACTATATCTCCAAAATCTTTTTGTATACATGTTTCATTCATTAGTGGTCTATCATTTTTAGCATTTGGACACTGCACATATTTGGTTAAATATTTCATTGTTGTGAGTTTTATTGTAAATGAGATTGTTTTTCAAATTCTAGATACACTGCACCACTATTTACAACAGACAGAACATGGAAGCAACCTAAAGGTATATTGACAGAGGACTGGATAAAGAAGATGTGGCACATATATACAATGTAATATTACTCAACCATAAAAAGAAACAAAATGATGCCATTTGCAGAGATGTAGATGGACCTAGAGACTCTCATACGGAGTGAAGTAAGCCAGAAAAACAAATGATCATATATTAACATATATATGTGAAATCTAGAAAAATGGTACAAATGAACCTATTTGCAAAGCAGAAAGAGCTATAAGCATAGCAAACACATGGATGCTAAGAGGGGAAGGGGAAGTGGGATGAATTGGGAGACTGGGATTGTCATATATACACTACTGATACTGTGTATAGAAAGATAACCAATGAGAACCTACTGTATAACACAGGGAACTCTACTCAGTGCTCTGTGGTGACCTAACAGCATTAGTCACTCAGCTGTGTCTGACTCTTGTGACCCCATGAACTATATATAGCCTGTCAGGCTCCTCTGTTGATGGAATTCTCCAGGCAAGAATACTGGAGTAGGTTGCCCTTCCCTTCTCCAGAGGATCTTCCCAAACAGGGATTGAACCTGGGTCTCCTGCATTTCAGGCAGACTCTGACCTAAATGGGAAGGAAATCCACAAAAGAGGGGGTATATGTATATGTATAGCTGATTCACTTTGCTGAACAGCAGAAACTAACACAACACCATAAAGCAACAAGACTCTGATAAAATTTTTAAAAATTAAAGAAAGTAAAATGGAGAGGATGGGGAGGGAGAGTGTGAGAACATGTCCAGAGATGCAAGCTGATGGATGAAGCACTGATGGGGGAGATGAACCCCACTGATTCACATTGACTTCTCAGTCCTTCCATGATACTCCAAGGACTGCGACTGTAGAACTCCAAAAGGAGCTACTCCCCAAAGATAATAGAAGATGCTTGGGAAGACAAGTGGGATAGGAAACAGGAAAACATGCAGAGTAGGGAATGAGCAATATATCCTTCAGATACAGAGAAATAGGAAATGCAGCTAAGAGTGCCTAAGACTATGTGCTCCCAATGAGGAGGCCAGGGATCATTACCTAGTCGGGGAAATAGACTCTACATGCTACATCTAAGACCTGGTGCCAAAAGCAGCCAAATAAATATGGAAATTTTAAAAAGAGTTGAGGAACTGGGCTTCCTGATAAATATAGAGCTTATGGAAAACTAGCAGAATGATCAACTGCTAATGATATGAGAAAGGATGACCAAGAGTATGGTGAATGAACTCTGTACTGAAAATTGGAACACCATCTTTCCAGTGTGCAATGAAACCACCTTGAAATCTGGAGCAAATCCATTTCTGGATCCTCTGCTATAATTAGATTATTACTTCTGTGCTGATGATTTTTAAATTATCTTCATATTATAAATTATCTTCATATTTGTGTGTATTGCTTTTATATTTGAAAAAAAAATAATTTAAAATGTACTAGAATGGAGAGACCTGGGTATGGCATAAGCCCTCTTGGAGGAGGTCACCATTAATCCCACCACAGAGCCACTAGAACTTACTCAGGACTGGGGAAACAGACTCTTGGAGGGCACAAACAAAATCTTGTGTCCAGGACCTAGGAGACAGGAGCAGTGACCCCACAAAAGACTGACCCAGACTTGCCTGTGAGTGTCCAGGAGTCTCCAGCAGAGGCAAGGGTCAGTGCTGGCCTGCTGCAGGGTCAGGGGCACTGAATGCAGCACTGTGTGAATGGAACATTTTGAAGGAGGTCACCATTATCTTCATTACCTCCATCATAGTTTGGACTCAAGTCAAACAACAGGGAGGGAACATAGTCCCGCCCAACAACAGAAAATTGGATTAAAGATTTACTGAGCACAGCCCTGGCCATCAGAACAAGGCCAGGTTTCCCCTCAGTCGCTCTCTCCCATCAGGAAGCTTCCATAAGCCTCTTATCCCTATCCATCAGAGGGCAGACAGAAAAAACCACAATCACAAAAATTAATCAAACTGATCACATGGACCACAGCCTTGTCTAACTCAATGAAACTATGAGTCACACTGTGTAAGCCACCCAAGATGGAGGTTTCATGGTGGAGAGTTCTGACAAAATGTGGCCCACTAGAGAAAGGAATGGCAAACCACTTCAGTATTCTTACCTTGGGAACCCCATGAACAGTATGAGAAGGCAAAAAGATAGGACACTGAAAGATGAATTCCCCAGGTTGTTAGGTGCCCAATAAGCTACTGGAGAAGAGTGGAGAAATAACTCCAGAAAGAATGAAGAGATGGAGCCAAAGCAAAAACAAAACCCAGCTGTGGATATGACTGGTGATGGAATTAAAGTCCAATGTTGTAAAGGACAATAATACATATGAACCTGGAATGTTAGGTCCATGAATCAAAGTAAATTGGAAGTGGTCAAACAGGAGATGGCAAGAGTAAACATTCACATTTTAGGAATCAGTGAACTAAAATGGACTGGAATGGGTGAATTTAATTCAGATGACATTATATCTACTATGTGAGCAAGAAACCCTTAGAAAAAATGGAGTAGCCCTCACAGTCAACAAGAGTCCCAAATGCAGTACTTGGATTCAATCACAAAAATGATAGAATGATCTCTGCTTGTTTCCAAGGCAAACCATTCAATATCACAAAAATCCAAGCCTATACCCTAACCAGTAATGCCGAAGAAGCTGATGTTGAATGGTTCTATAAAGACGTGTGAGACCTTATAGAACTAACACCCAAAAAAGATGTCCTTTACATTATAGGGGACTCGAATACAAAAGTAGGAACTCAAGAGATACCTGGAATAAAAGGCAAATTTGGCCTTCGAGTACAAAATGAAGCAGAACAAAGGCTAACAGATTTTTGCTAAGAGAACGTACTGGTCATAGCAATCACCTTTTCCCAACAACACAAGAGAAGACTCTACACATGGACATCACCAGATGGTCAATACTGAAATCATTCTTTGCAGCCAAAGATGGAGAAGCTCTGTACAGTCAGCAAAAACAAGACTGGGAGCTGACTGTGGCTCAGATCATGAACTCCTTATTGCCAAATAGAGACTTAAATTGAAGAAAGTAGGGAAAACCACTAGACCATTCACATATGACCTAAATCAAATCCCTTACAATTATACAGTGGAAGTGACAAACAGATTCAAGAGATTAGATCTGATAGACAGGGTGCCAGAAGAACTATGGATAGAAGTTCATGACATTGTACAGGAGGCACTGATCAAGACAAGAAAAGTGATCCCCAAGAAAAAGAAATGCAAAAAGGCAAAATGGTTGTCTAAGTAGGCCTTACAAATAGCTGAGAAAAGAAGAGAAGAGAAAAGCAAAGGAGAAAAGGAAAGATATACCTATGTGAATGCAGAGTTCCAAAGAATATCAAGGAGAGATAAGAAAGTCTTCCTCAGTGATCAATGCAAAGAAAGAGAGGAAAACAATAGAATGGGAAAGACTAGAGATCTCTTCAAGAAAATTAAGAGACACCAAGGGAACTTTCACGCAAAAAGGGCACAATAAAGGAGAAAAATGGTATGGACCTAACAGAAGCAGAAGATATTAAGAAGAGGTGGCAAGAATACACAGAAGAACTATACAAAACAATCTTCATGACCCAATAATCAAGATGGTATGATCATTCACCTAGAGCCAGATATCTTGGAATATGAAACCAAGTGGGCCTTAGGAAGCATCACTATAAACAAAACTAGTGGAGATTATGGGGAAGGCAATCGCACCCCACTCCAGTACTCTTGCCTGGAAAATCCCATGGATGGAGGAGCCTGGTAGGCTGCAGTCCATGGGGTTGCCAAGAGTTGGATATGACTGAATGACTTCACTTTCACTTTTCACTTTCATGCATTGGAGAAGGAAATGGCAACCCACTCCAGTGTTCTTGCCTGGAGAATCCCAGGGACGCGGGAGCCTGGTGGGCTGCTGTCTATGGGGTCACACAGAGTCGGACACGACTGAAGTGACTTGGAAGTGGAGATTATGGAATTTCATTTGAGCTATTTCAAATCCTAAAAGATGATGTTGTGAAAGTGCTGCACTCAGTATGCCAGCCCATTTGGAAAACTCAACAGTAGCCACAGGACTGGAAAAGGTCAGTTTTCATTCCAATTCCAAAGAAAGGCAATGACAAAGAATGTTCAAACTACCACACAATTGTATTCACCTCACACAGTAGCAAAGTAATGCTCAAAATTCTCCAAGCCAGGCTTCAACAGTATGTAAACCATGAACTTCCAGATGTTCAAGCTGGATTTAGAAAAAGGCACAGGAACCAGAGATCAAATTGCCAACATCTGTTGGATCATTGAAAAAGCAAGAGAGTTCCAGAAAAATATCTACTTCTGCTTTACTGACTATTCCAAAGCCTTTGACTGTGTGGATCACAATAAACTGTGGAAAATTCTGAAAGAGATAGGAGTACCAGATCATGTTACCTGCTTCCTGAGAAATCTGTATGAAGGTCAAGAAGCAACAGTTAGAACTGTACATGGAACAACAGACTGTTCCAAATTGCGAAGAGTATGTCAAGGCTGTATATTGTCACCCTGCTTATTTAACTTATATGCAGAGGACATCATGTGAAATGCTAGGCTGGATGAAGCACAAACTGGAATCATGATTGTTATGAGAAAGATCAATAACCTCAGGTATGCAGATGACACCACCCTTATGGCAGAAAGCAAAGAGCTAAAGCGCCTCTTGATGAAAATGGAAGAAGATAGTGAAAAAGTTGGCTTAAAACTCAATATTCAAAAAGTAAGATCGGGGCATCTGGTCCCATCACTTCATGGCAAATAGATGGGGAAACAATGGAAACAGTGGCTGACTTTATTTTCTTGGGCTTCAAAATCACAGCAGATGGTGACTGCAGCCATGAAATTAAAGGAAGTTTGCTTCTTGGAAGAAAAGCTATGACCAACCTAGACTGCATAGTAAAAAGCAGAGACATTACTTTGCTAACAAAGGTCCGTCTAGTCAAAGCTATGGTTTTTCCAGTAGTCATTTATGGATGTGAGAGTTGGACTATAAAGAAAGCCAAGTGCCGAAGATTTGATGCTTTTGAACTTAGCTGTTGAAAACTCTTGAGAGTCCCTTGGACTGCAAGGAGATCAAACCAGTTAATCCTAAAGGAAATGAATCCTGAATATTCATTGGAAGGACTGATGCTGAAGCTGAAACTCCAATACTTTGGCCACCTGATGTGAAGAACTGACTCACTGGAAAAGACCCAGATGATGAAAAAGATTGAAGGTGGAGGAGAAAAGGATGGCAGAGATGAGATTGTTGGGTAGCATCACCGACTTGATAGACATGAGGTTGAATAAGCTTTGGGAGTTGGTGATGGACAGGGAGGCCTGGCATGCTGCAGTCCATGGGGTCACAAACAGTCTGACATGACTGAGTGACTGAACTGAACTGAACTAGAATGGAATGCAGGTGCTCTAATATCCTAATTCTACAGAGATCTAGAAGTTACACAGGTTGCCCAATTTCTTGGTTTTAGAACTTTGATAAGAATCGATTTTCTTGGGTCTCATTCCAAATTCTAATTTTACCTATTTTTTTTTCATCCATGATTTTACACAGTCACTGCCACATGAACAGGTAAAGCACTGCTACAATATGAATTTCAAAGCACAAAAGGAAGGGTGCCTTGCCAGCACAAAAATATCATCACAGCAGGAAAAGCTGTAAAAATAGAAAGTTTATACAAAAATCTCTGATCTTTTCTATTACATAAAACATAAAAAGTATTACTTTTCCTGGTTTTTGGAGGAATCGAAAACTAATGTATAGCTGGTCGGTAAGTGATAATGAAAGATAGCACTGTTCCTAGCCTTGGATAACTGTATGGAAAACTTAAAATCCTCAGTAATCTGACAGATTCACTGAAAAGTTCCCACAATTCTCAACTCTTCATTTTCCACATTAACCTCTGGGCTACAGAATCATCCTTTAACTACTCATCTTTTCAAAAATGATTATATCAGTTAGTATGTGGCATTTTATCAGTTTATTCATTTTTATGAGTGTCCTTTTGGTTAACACACACACACAAGCAGGAAGCCACATAATAGTGTAATTTAATCTTTGTTCAGAATTTCTCTTAATAATTCAGTTTTTAAAAGTGTGTCAGAATATGAACTTCTGTCTGGTGGAGTCGGGTGTTTCCATAAATGAGCACATTAATTGTGCCCTTGTTAGGTGCTTCTTAAAAGCTTTCAAGAAAATACAATGTGAGATAAATAATGCTGATTAGACACCCTCCCATGGAAGAAATAATAGAAAGGGATCAAGTGATAAATGAAATGAATGTTGCTCTATCAAAGCAAATGGTGATAAATGGAGAGCTGGTGCCATTGCTTACACTGGCACTTCTGGGCTGGTCACACTATTTATAATTGTGTTTTAGTGTTTTGCAGACCAGTCATTTATACGAACAGTAACATTAAAGTGATAAATTAGGAAGAAGCAGGCTGTCTAATCAGCAGATAAGCAGTGTAGCTCCAATCAAAAGGAGAGTCATTCTGTTTCTTTTCCATGTTAATAAGTACGACAGGAAGGACCATTTGGTTTGAAGGGAAATTTACCACATATGCAGCCACTCATATAAAGAAATTATTCTTATATTTCCTCTCCTTTCTTTTTAAATGAAGTTTGCTTTTTATTTTAGTCCTCTTTAAGTAAGCTACCTTTTTTTAAATCACCTACAAGAAAGAGCTGTGGTGAGCCAGTGGTATAAAAGGGGTATTTCTTGTACCTTAACTGTTAGCTGTTTCAAAAATTTAATATTACCTACAGACTATCCTGCTGTGACTTGTGCTTTTACAAGAAAAGCACAGCCAGCAATTCTGTTACTATCTGTTGGATTTTGATGTACCAACTATTATGTGTATTTTTTTTCTTTTTACTTTGTATTGGAGTATAGCCAATTAAAAATGTAATAATTTCAGGTGGACAGCAAAGGGACTCAGCCATACATACACATGTATCCTTTCTGCCCCAAACTCCCCTCCCATCCAAGCTGCATATTAAATGTATTCTTAATTAAGATTATACAGATCTCATAAGTGATGAAAAAGATTTTAAGAAAGCATAGGTGCACTTTAGTATAAAAGTGTACACTTACTAATAAAAATGAATATTAACTAATGAAACTACTCATTTTATGTATTTTTACAAAATAATCCTATTAATGACTAAATTTAATCAGGCAGTAAAACTCTTTTGTTAATGCTTTGATATCCTGAAGTAATTTTTTTTTCTGATTCAGAAAATTACTTTGCCTCAAGATTAATAAACTTCCTTTCCAATTTTGGGATTCTCACGTGCTCTTATTTTCATCCAGATTTCAATAATATGTACTATTAATTTTTTCATTCATTTTTCCCTTTAAATCTATATTCTAGGAGCATGAAATCAAATGGTATCAAATACCACTGGTTACACTGTGCACATGTGTTTAATTTCTCTTTTGAAGAAGTTTTAAAATGTGTTACCATTTTTTTTATTCTAAATTTTTAATACCAATCCTACTCAAAGTCTTCCAAAAGATAGAGGAGAACAGAATAGCTCCAAACATTTTTATGAATCCAGGATTACCTTGATCCCAAAGCCAGATTAGGACACTGTAAGAAAAGTAGAGACCAATATTTCCAATAGACATAGATGCAGAAAATCCTGAACAAAATACTAGCAAACTGAATTTAACAGCACACTAAAAGAATCATTCATCATGACCAATTTGGATTTATTCCTGGCACACAAAGTTGCTTGAACATGTGACAATCAATTGATGTGAAAGAAGATAAGCAAACTATAGTAGATGGGCTAAATTGAACCTACTCTTTTTTGTCCTTTTGGTGTTAAGAACACAACATTAGTTGTACCCTCAACGAATTTTTAGGTGCACAATGGGCTTCCCTGGTGGCTTAGATGGTGAAGAGTGCTCCTGCAATGCAGAAGACACAGGTTTGAACCCTGGCTTGGGAAGATTCCCTGGAGAAGGGAATGGCAACCCACTCCAGTATTCTTGCCTGGAAAATCCCATGGACAGAGACACCCGGCAGGCTACAGTGCCTGGGCTTGCAAAGAGTTGGACATGACTGAACAACTAATGCTAACACTGCCTGCTGCTGCTGCTGCTGCTGCTAAGTCACTTCAGTCGTGTCCGACTCTGTGTGACCCCATAGATGGCAGCCCACCAGGATCTGCCGTCCCTGGGATTCTCCAGGCAAGAACACTGGAATGGGTTGCCATTTCCTTCTCCAGTGCATGAAAGTGAAAAGTGAAAGTGAAGTCACTCAATCGTGCCCGACTCTTCGAGGCCCCATGGACTGCAGCCTACCAGGCTCCTCCGTCCATGGCATTTTCCAGGCAAAAGTACTGCAGTGGGTTGCCATTGCCTTCTCCAACACTGCGTAGGGTATTGTTAATGACAGGCACAATGTTGTATGGCAGATTTCTAGAAGTTATTTGTCTTGTACAACTAAAACTTAATATACATCAAGCATCAAGTGTATTCTCCCAATCCCCAACTACTGGCAACCATTATTCTACTCTACTTGTTGCTCTGTTTGATTATTTTATATACCTTACATAAGGGAATCAGGCACTGATTTTTGCTCTCTATGACAATTATTTCATGTAGCATAATGTCCTTCAGATTCATCCAAGATGTTGCCTATGGCAGGATTTCCTTCCAGTTTTAGGCTGAACAGCATTTCACTGTGTGTATACCACATTTTCTTTATCCAGTCATCCACTGATGGACATTTAGAGTGTTCCCTTATCTTGGTTATTGTTAATAATGCTGCAACGAACATGAGAGTGCAGATATTTCTTCAAGATTCTGATTTCCATTCTTTTGTTCCATTCCAGAAGTGAGTTTGTAGAAATATACAATAGTTCTACTTTTTAATATTTGGAGGAATCTCCATGCTGTTTTCCAAAGTGACTGCACCATTTTATATACTTGAGGATCGTGGAAGGGTTCCTTTTTGTATACATCTTGCCAATACTTACCTTTTTTTTTTTTAAAAAAGAGTGGTCATTCTACCAGGTGTGAGGCGATAGCCACAGTTTTGTTCTGCATTTCTCTGATTATTAGTAAGTGGGCACCATTTAATATACCTGTTGGCCATTTGTATATCTTTGGAGAAATGTCTATTCAAGTACTTTGACCAATAAAATACTATTAGAAAAATCATACACCAACTAATTGTATAACCAATAAGAAATGAATAAATTCCCAGAAATATAAAGCCTACCAAGACTGAATCATGAAGAAACAGAAAATCTGAACAGATAAACGACTAGTAAGGAGGTTTAATCAGTGATCAAAAATCTTCCAAGAAACAAAAGTCCAGGACCACATGGCTTCACTGGTGTATTCTATCAAACACTTGACAAATTAATACAATCCTTCTCAAATTCTTCCAAAAAAAAAGACAAGAAGGCAATATTTCCAAACTATTTTTATAAATCTAGCATTACCCTGATTCCAAAGCCAGACAAGGATACTATAAGAAAACTACAGGCCTATATTCTCAATAAACACAGATGCAAAAATCCTGGACAAAATAGTAGCTAACTGAATTCAATAACACATCAAAAGGATCATATACCCGACCAGTGGATTTATTCCTGGAATACAAGGTTGTTACAATATATGAAGATCAATTAATGTGATATACCACATTAACAGAATGAGGATAAAATTCATATGCTCATCTCCCTAGATGCAGAAAAAGCATTTGACAATGTTAACTACACTTTCATGATAAAAATTCTTAACAAACCAGGCATAGAAGGAATGGAGTTCAATTAGTCATGGTCGTATATGAGAGACCACAGCGAACACCGTATTCAGCTATGAAAAGCTGAAAACTCTCTAAGATCAAGAATAAACCAAGGATTCTTTCTCTTGTCACTTTCAGTCAACATAGCACTAAAAGCTCTAGTCAGAAAAATTAGGATAAAAGAGAGTTCATTTGTTTACTTTGGTTCATGTAAGTGCCAGTCTTTTAAGTCTATTTAAGGACATATAAAAGAGAATATGAAAATTAAAAAAAAATAAAAAAAGAAACCAATGATTTAGATATAATTATTGCTTTGAATGCCTTAGTTCTGTCTGCTTTTGTTTTTCCATAACTCACTTTCTGTCTTCTAGTTTTCATTTAATAGCTACTTTCTCCCCATGGGGCTTCCCTGGTGGCTCAGAGGTTAAAGTGTCTGCCTCCAATGCGGCAGACCCGCATTCGATCCCTGGGTCGGGAAGATCCCCTGGAGAAGGAAATGGCAACCCACTCCAGTAGTCTTGCCTGGAGAATCCCATGGATGGAGGAGCCTGGTAGGCTACAGGCCATGGGGATCACAAAAAGTCGGAGATGACTGAGCGACTTCACTTTCACTTTCCCCCCGTACGTTCCCAGACTCCTCAAAAATGAATTGGGGACCCCACTAGTTTACCCAAACAGTACCCTGTCAAATCCTTTGTTGTAAAACTGGGAATATTCCCTGTAATGGTCTATTTTATCTATTTCTCCAATAGACATCACCCCTATGACCTAATGTATCACCCCAAAACGTGAATGTTAAAATCCTAATCCTCAAGAAGATGGTATTTGGCGGTGGGGCCCTGAGGGTATGAGGACATGAGGGTGGAGCCCTCGTGAGCTGGAGTACTTCCCCTTTAAGAGATCCCAGAGAACTTTCTTGCGTCCTGTGCTCCATGTGAGGAGGACACAGGAACTGCTATCTATGGGCCAGGAGGTGGGCTCTTACAAGACACCACACCAAATCTGATGGCACCGTGATCCTACCCTTTCCAAACGTGAGAATGGTAGAAGCAAATTTCTGTTGTTTATAAGCCACTCAGTCTGTGGTATTATTCTGCTGCTGCTAAGTCGCTTCAGTCGTGTCCGACTCTGTGTGACCCCAGAGACGGCAGCCCACCAGGCTCCCCCGTCCCTATTACAGCAGTTCAAATGGACTAAGGCAAAGATCTTTCTGTAGATCCGACAATGGGCTCAGTGCTTGCCATAGAGTAAATGCTTACGCGGTCATGCTTTGTGATTAATTGAAATGGCAGTGATTTCAATTAGTCATAAAGTAACAGGTGTGAGGTGATAGCCCATAGTTTTAATCTGCATTTCCTTGACTGGCCATTTTTATGTCTTCTTTGGTGAAATGTCTATTCAAGTCTTTAACCCAATAAGAGACTACTAGAAAAAACATACATCAGCAAATTGGTTAACCAATAAGAAATGAATAAATTTCCAGGAAACTATAATGACACCATAGTATGAAGAGTGGAGGTCCTACTGATTATCACCCTTGAAATCTTCTGATTTGGAAGACTGTAATAATACACTTTTAAGAGATTAAGAATGTTAATTTCTCTTGTCCATTTCTTTCTGCTTTTAAAAGAGTCAAGAATAAAGATCTGGCTTCCTCTATACAGGACTTTGTAAGGCCTGAACAAGGATGTATTTTTACAATTGTTATTGTTGTATTTTAGGTGGCAGAAAATTCCAATGACTTTTCTCCTTTAAATTTAAAATTTTCTTCTTAGAAGTTTCTCTTCTATCAAAAGACAAGAAGAGAATCACATGTTATATGTATAATTTTTTTAACACTTTTATTTAACATTTATTTGCATTTATGAATGCTTTCAGTGAAGGGAGTAGGCAATTTCAGCCAAGGTGATGATTTTTTACCTGTCTTCTCTCCCAAAGTTAACATTTCACTTGTGCAGAGGCCAGATCTTGGCAGACCAACATTCCTGCTGATGACTACATTAGCAAAGTATTCACTTCTTTGTTCCTGCTTTTGCAAATACGCAAACAACAACAAAATAATAGCTTGGAACCAATATTCATATAAGTGGGTATCTCATTTCATTTTCTAATTTTTTCCTTTTGGGAAATAAGAAAAAAGTATACTTCTACACAGGACTCATTCTTCCTATAACATGAACAATCCATGGATGATACCTGACTTCTTTCCCTGTGCACATCATTCCTACAAAAATGTTCCATAATTCCTTGAACTGGCAGCTGCTATATTCTTGACTGACAGTTTGTGCTCATCATACAGTTCAGTTCAGTCGCGCAGTCGTGTCCGACTCTTTGCGACCCCATGAATCGCAGTACGCCAGGCCTCCCTGTCCATCACCAACTCCCGGAGTTCACTCAGACTCACGTCCACTGAGTCTGTGATGCCATCCAGCCATCTCATCCTCGGTCGTCCCTTTCTCCTCCTGCCCCCAATCCCTCCCAGCATCAGGGTCTTTTCCAATGAGTCAACTCTTCGCATCATAAACTTATATTTTTCTACTTTATCTGTTGAACAAATACTTACTGAATGCATCCTCTGGGAAAGAACAGTCATCAAAGGAAGGAACTGTTATCTTGTTATTCTAAACGGTATATAGTTGTTACTAAGATTTTTAAAACAGACTAACAGTGTCATAAGAAGTTTCTGAGTTAGGTTAGGTATAAAAAAAAGGAAACAAAAATTTGGAAAGGCTCAAATTCTGCATTTTAAATTGGTAAGGATAGGGTTTTTCTCAAGCCCGAGAGTCAAATGAAAAGGCTAATTCTAGGATTCTTTAAAAATATATTTTATATTTATATTTTATATAGAATATAAAACTTAATATTTTATATACAAATATAAAAATTCACATTATATTTTATATTTTTATATTTCATTTTAAAGTATGTATATTAAAAAATTTTTTGAATGTATAAATCTAGAGGGTAAGTCTTATTCAGTGGTTCAGTTCAGTTCAGTTGCTCAGTCGTGACCGACTGGTTAACAGTGCTCTAAAGTCAAACACTGTTTCACTAGTTCTCTAATTAAAAAGACTAAGTGTATTTCTTTTATGTTCAGGTTTTTTTTTTATCTTTATATTTTCTTAACAATTCGTAATGAATATCAAAATTACTGAATCCATCCCTTTCTTTTCTCAGTTTTGGCTTCTTGGTAGCTGAGCTGGTACCCTGGCTACGTTTGAAAAAATGATGGGAGGTGAAATATAGGCCCACCAAATATGACAATAGAACCTTATCCAAGGGCAACAAACAGGCTTTACTTAGCATTCAGTGTCTGGAAGCATGCTCATTATTTCAGCTAGATTAAAAATATACAGGAACTCAAAAATATAATTAGGCAAAGCCTAGAGCAAAGCATTTTATAAATAGGGTAGATGAAAACAATGAGATGATTTTAAGACACCTGATCTAGTAGATTTCTCTTTCTCTCCAAAGTATTAATTAAAAAAAGGACAGACTTCACATGGTGAGCTATTTAACTTTCTACAGCATACCCACAGTTTCAATAATGTTAAACACTTGGGATAGTCAGCATCTGAATAATGCAGTCTTTTATTATACAGGGTTTCCTTGATAAGGGGCAAAAATTACATTTCAGATTCTGCTCTGTCTCTTACATTTTTGCTATAAATTGTCCCCAGATTAGTGTCATTAATCATATTTTGTAGACAAAGAAATGAGACAGAGAAGAGAGTGATTTTTTCTTTTTTAAGATCATAAAAGTTTGGGAGAGAAAGAGATTTTACTTTACTACTTTTAGTTCATGCTTATCTTTAAAAAAATATTGATTCCACAATTTTCAAATAATTTGTATAAAAATGACAGTAAAAATCAGAAAAGAGTGCCATTCTGTTAGCTTTTCTTTATTAACGGGTTGCTAAAGTAATTTATTATAATTACCTACTACTATTGAATCTAACACTTTATCAAAAAATCATTTTCCTTTTTTGAGCAAGTTATATATAAGCTTACTTGAAGACACAAACAATTTGGTTGCAGAAAAATAGTAGTTTTATATCTCATATTCATTTCTGCAAAGCAAACATCCTCCCCTATGGAGACTTTACCAAAAACCGTATTCTACTTTTCAGTGTGGAAGGCATAATTATAAATCTTTCTTATCCACAAGCAATCTTTCTCCTTCGTCTTTAAGAATCAGCTATTTGTGAATAGGGTAAGTTTTGAGCCCTAACTTTCCACTAGCCAACAATTCATAAGTGATGTGAATGGGATTATTGGTTTGTAATGGATATTCATCTTGAAACACTACCTAGGATAATTAACTTTAAAATAGACAGTAGTTTTGCAAAATAGAAAGAAAATTCTTTACGTCGATAAATAAAGAGGGAGTAATAATCCAAAAAAGTAAAATCACAAACTGATGGTGAGTAATGAATTCCTTATCTGGAGGGTGAATTTATATACCTGCATGCTTGGGATCAACAGCTGAAAATAAAGTATTAAAAACTGGTCTCAAGTTGAAAAAGAAGAGCACCCTAAAGCCCACAAAAGGAAAGAAACAATAAATATTAGAGCAAAATTTAATGAATTAGGTAACAGAAAAACAATAGAGAAAACCAATGAGCCAAAAGTTATTTGAAAGATCAACAAAACTGATGAAACTTTAGATCAAAAAAAAAAAAAAAAAGAGAAAAGACTCAAATATATAAAATGAGGAGTGAAAAAAATGGGACATTACTATCAACATTACAGAAATAAAAAGGATTACAAGTTAATACTATGAACACATGCCAATAAATTAAATAACTCAGACAAATTCTTAGAAAAATATAAACTACTGAAAATGACTCTAGTAACAGCTTTCTACAGAAAAAAAGTTCAGGCCCAAATGGTTTTACTAATGAAGACTATTAAACAGTTAAAGAATAATTAATACAATTATGCACAAACTAATACAAAAATGGAAAAAGTAAATACCTAATTTATTCAGTAAAGCCAGTATTATCCTGATACCAAAGCCAAAGACTTCATAACCAAAGAAAACTAGAGACCAATAACTTATAAATATAGATGCAAAAATCCTTGACAAAATACTAAAACAGAGATCTAATGACATATAAAAATATTGTACACCATTATAAATTGGGCCTTATCCCAGTAATTCAAGGTATCTTACAATCAGAGAATTGATTAATGTAATAACATTAATACAGTGAAAGGCAAAACCACACGATGATCACAACAGACCTAAGAAAACCTTTTGATAAAATCCAGCATCCTTTATTCTAACAATGCTAAAGAAACTAAAAGTACAAGGAGATTTCCTCAACTGCCTACAGGCATCTATGAGAAGTTCACAGCTAACATCATACTTGATACTGAAAACCTATTTTCCTCTAAGATTAGGAACAACACAAAGATGTTCACTATTTAACTTTTTTCTATTTAACATTCTACCAAAAAGTCTAGTCAGGCCAATCAAGTAATAGAGTGAAATAAAAGGCATTCAGATTGGAAAGAAGTAGAACTGTCTCTATTTGCAGAAGAAATAATCTTGTACATAGAAAATCCTATGGAATATCATGAAAATATTACTAGAAATAATAAATTAGTTCACAAAAGTTGCAAGATTCATACCAATGCAAAATATACACAAATCAATTGAATTTCTATGCTAGCAATGAACACTCCAAAAAAGAAAATTAAGACAGCAATTGCACTCACACTGACATCAAGAGAACAAATATGAACAAATTTAACAAAACAAATGTAAACCATGTGTTTTAAAACTATAAAATATTGTTGAAAGAAATTAAAGGTTACCTAAATAAATGAAAAGACATACACATTTAAAAATAAGGAGACAATATTGTTAAGATGGTAATACTCTTCAAACTGATCTACACTTCTATTCAATAACACACTTATCAAAACACCAGCTGGCTTTTTGCAATTGAAAGCTGATCCTAAAATTCACAAGGAAATTCAAAGGACCAAGAATAGCCAAAAAAAGTCCTGAAAAAGAACAGGGTTGGAATATTCACACTTTTTGATTTCAAAGTTTACTACAGAACTATAGCAGTTAAGACAGTGGACTATTTGCATTAGGATAGACAGATGAATCAGTAGAATAAATTAATTGAGAATAAGAAACAATTCATCACATTTCTATCAACCTATTTTCCACAAAAGTTCAAATACAGTTTGATAGAAAGAATAGCCTTTTCAATGATGAATTACAGATTTTTAAATAAAAGTTTATGGACTGTTTCCCCAAGATAGTATATGCTAGACCAAAAACAAATAGCTGGTGATTTTAAAGTTTAAACATCTTTGACATTTTTAATGTCATCTACCTAAGAGAAATTATAAGATGCTTACTCCTTGGAAGGAAAGTTATGACCAACCTAGTTAGCATATTGAAAAGCAGAGACATTACTTTGCCAATAAAGGTCCATCTAGTCAAGGGTATGGTTTTTCCAGTGGTCAAGAAAGCTGAGCATTGAAGAACTGATGTTTTGAACTGTGGTGTTGGAGAAGACTCTTGAGAGTCCCTTGGACTGCAAGGAGATCCAACCAGTCCATTCTAAAGGAGATCAGTCCTGGGTGTTTACTGAAGGACTGATGCTAATCCTTGGAAGGAAAGTTATGACCAACCTAGTTAGCATATTGAAAAGCAGAGACATTACTTTGCCAATAAAGGTCCATCTAGTCAAGGGTATGGTTTTTCCAGTGGTCAAGAAAGCTGAGCATTGAAGAACTGATGTTTTGAACTGTGGTGTTGGAGAAGACTCTTGAGAGTCCCTTGGACTGCAAGGAGATCCAACCAGTCCATTCTAAAGGAGATCAGTCCTGGGTGTTTACTGAAGGACTGATGCTAAAGCTGAAACTCCAGCACTTTGGCCACCTCATGGGAAGAATTGACTCATTGGAAAAGACTCTGATGCTGGGGCAAGAGGAGAAAGGAACAACAGAGGAGATGAGATGATTGGATGGTAAAACCGACTCGATGGACATGAGTTTGGGTGAACTCCGGGAGATAGTGATGGACAGGGAGGCCTGGCATGCTGCAATTCATAGAGTCACAAGGAGTCGGACACAACTGAGTGACTGAACTGAACCTAAGAGAAGCAGAAGATGTTAAGAAGAGGTGGCAAGAATACCCAGAAGAACTATACAAAAAAGATCTTCATGAATCAGATAACCACAATGGTGTGATCACTCACCTAGAGCCAGACATTCTGGAATGTAAAGTGAAGTGGGCCTTAGGAAGCATCACTACAAACAAAGCTAGGGGAGGTGATGGAATTCCAGTTGAGTTCTTTCAAATCCTAAAAGATGATGCTGTGAAAGTGCTGCATTCAGTATGCCAGCCCATTTGGAAAACTCAGCAGTGGCCACAGGACTGGAAAAGGTCAGTTTTCATTCCAATCCAAAAAAAAGGCAATGACAAAGAATGCTCAAACTACCACACAATTGTACTCATCTCACACACTAGCAAAGTAATGCTCAAAATTCTCCAGCCAGGCTTCAACAGTACATGAACCATGAACATCCAGATGTTCAAGCTGGATTTAGAAAAAGGCACAGGAACCAGAGATCAAATTGCCAAAATTTGTTGGATCATTGAAAAG
>SJXQ01006954.1:487030-512845 GCA_006408695.1 Aepyceros melampus | reverse complement strand
GCTGGGAGGGATTGGGGGCAGGAGGAGAAGGGGATGACAGAGGGTGAGATGGCTGGATGGCATCACTGACTTGATGGACGTGAGTTTGAGTGAACTCCAGGAGTTGGTGATAGACAGGGAGGCCTGGCATGCTACAGTTCATGGGGTTGCAAAGTGTCGGACACGACTGAGTGACTGAACTGAACCTACAACACTATGTTAGTTCCTGTTATCCCACACAGTGATCTGATATTTCTATGCACATTTGGGGCTTCCCAGGTGGCCCTAGTGGTAAAGAACCCACCTGTCAATGCACAAGACTTAAAAGATGCAGGTTTGATCCCTGGGTCAGGAAGATCGCCTGGAGAAGGAAATGGCAACCTACTCCAGTTTTCTTTCCTGGAGAATTCCATGGACAGAGGAGGTTGGTGAGCTATGGCCCATAGAGTCACAAAAAAATCAAACACAACTGATGTGACTTCATACACTTGCACACATACGCATTTAAAAATGATTACCACAATGAATCTAGTTACAATATATCACCATACAAAGATATCACACAATGATTGACTGCATTCTCCACACTGTATATTTCAATGCTTGTGACTTATTTATTTATTTTGTACCTCTTAATCTCCAGCACCTATTTCTCTTGTCACCTCACCCCTACCTCTGGCAACCACCTGTTTGTTCCCTGTATCTATAACTCTGTTTTGTTACATTTGTTCACTTGTTTTGCTTGTTATGTTATGTTCATGTGTTATGTTTGTTCTTTTGTTTCTAGATTCCCAATATAAGTAAAATCACACAGTATTTGTCCATCTCTGAGTTATCTCACTTAGCATAATACACTCTAAATACAACCGTGTTGTTGAAAATGTCAAGAGTTCATTTTTATGGCATATATACATGTTGCATATATCACATCTTTATCTCTTCACTTACTAATGGGCATTTAGTTTGCTTCTGTATCTTGCCAGTGTAAATAATATTGCAATGAGCATAGTGGTGCATATATTTTTTGAATGAGTGTTTTCATTATTTTTGGATAAATACCCAAGAGTGTAATTGCTGGATCATATGAGAGTTTTATTTTTAATTTTTCAAAGAATTGCCATACTGTTTTCCATAGTGGCTTCTCCAATTTACATTACCATCAAAGTGCACAAGGATTCCCTTTTCTTTCCTTTTTTTTTTTTTTAAAGATCTTTGATGTGGACCATTTTTAAAGTCTTTCTTAAATGTGTTACAATATCACTTCTGCTTTATGTTTTGGTTTCTCAGCCCTGAGGCATGTGGGATCTTAGTTCCCTGACCAGGGGTTGAGCCCACACTTCCTGCACTGGAAGGCAAAGTGCTAACCACTGGACCACCAGGGAAGTCCCAAGCAATCCCTTTTCTACACATCCTTGCTAACAATTGTTACTGATAACATTGTTATTGATTTGTCTTCTTGATAATGACCATTCTGGTCTTGATTTGCATTTCCCTGATAATTAGTAACATTGAGCATATTTTGATGTGCCTATTATCAAAATCTGCAAATTTAGTTCCAAGGAGCAAAATCGTATATACTTCTATTGTAAAACTTGGCAGTGCTTAGGAAATTGAGTACTTAGGAAACTGAAACAGATTTAAGCAATGAAGGTCCATACAGCAAGAAGAATGAACTATCTACAACAACATGCAGAAATGTAGATGAAACCTCACAAACATAATGTTGAGAAAAGCCAGACAGCAAAGATGACCTACAGTAAGTTCTAATGACACAAAATTCAAAAAACAGGCAATATTAATCTCCAGTGTTAGAGATCAGGAAAGCGGTCATCCTGGTGGCATGGGAGTGAATGGAAGAGGTCTTAGAGGAATACCTGGGATTCTGGTTATGTTCTGAATCTTAATCTGAGTTCTCATACATAGGTGTGCTCTATGAAAATTCGTTGAACATTCAGTTCAGTCACTCAGTCGTGTCCAAATCTTTGTGACCCCATGGACTGCAGCACTCCAGACCTCCCTGTCCATCACCAACTCCCGAGTTTACTCAAACTCATGTCCATTGAGTGTGATGCCATCCAACCATCTCATCCTCTATCATCCCCTTCTCCTCCCACCTTCAATCTTTCCCAGCATCAGGGTCTTTTCAAATGACTCAGCTCTTTGCATCGGGTGGCCAGAGTACTGGAGTTTCAGCTTCAGCATCATTTCTTCCAATGAATATTCAGCACTGGTTTCCTTTAGGATGGACTGTTTGGATCTCCTTGCAGTCCAAGGGACTCTCAAGATTCTTCTCCAACACCACAGCTCAAAAGCATCAATTCTTTGGTGTTCAGCTTTCTTTATAGTCCAACTCTCACATCCGTACATGACCACTGGAAAAACCAAAGCTTTGACTAGATGGACCTTTGCTAGCAAAGTAATGTCTCTGTTTTTTAATACGCTGTCTAGGTTGGTCGCAGCTTTTCTTCCAAGGAGCAAGCATCTTTTAATTTCATGGCTGCAGTCACCAACTGCAGTGATTTGGGAGCCCCCCAAAATAAAGTATCTCACTGTTTCCATTGTTCCCCCATTTATTTCCCATGAAGTGATAGGACCAGATGCCATGATCTCAGTTTATTGAACGTTGAGTTTTAAGCCAACTTTTCCACTCTCCTCTTTCACTGTCATCGAGAGGCTTTTTAGTTCCTCTTCACTTTCTGCCATAAGGATGGTGTCATCTGCATATCTGAGGTTATTGATATTTCTCCCAGCAATCTTGATTCCAGCTTGTGCTTCATCCAGCCCAGCATTTCTCATGATGTATTCTGCATATAAGTTAAATAAGCAGAGTGACAATATACAGCCTTGACGTACTCCTTATCCTATTTGGAACCAGTCTGTTGTTCCATGTCCAGTTCTAACTGTTGCTCCTTGACCTTCATACAGATTTCTCAGGAGGGAGATAAGGTGGTCTGATATTCCCATCTCTGTCAGAATTTTCCACAGTTTGTTGTGTCCACACAGTCAAAGGCTTTGGCATAGTCAGTAAAGCAGAAGTCAATGTTTTTTTGTTCTCCCAGCAATCTTGATTCCAGCTTGTGCTTCATCCAGCCCAGCATTTCTCATGATGTATTCTGCATATAAGTTAAATAAGCAGAGTGACAATATACAGCCTTGACGTACTCCTTATCCTATTTGGAACCAGTCTGTTGTTCCATGTCCAGTTCTAACTGTTGCTCCTTGACCTTCATACAGATTTCTCAGGAGGGAGATAAGGTGGTCTGATATTCCCATCTCTGTCAGAATTTTCCACAGTTTGTTGTGTCCACACAGTCAAAGGCTTTGGCATAGTCAGTAAAGCAGAAGTCAATGTTTTTTTGGAACTCTCTTGCTTTTTTGATGATCCAACAGATGATGGCAATTTGATCTCTGGTTCCTCTGCCTTTTCTAAATCTAGCTTGAACATCTGGAAGTTCTTGATTCACATACTGTTGAAGCCTGGCTTGTAGAATTTTAAGCATTACTTTGCTAGCGTGTGAGATGAGTGCCATTGTGCAGTAGTTTGAGTATTCTTTGGCATTGCCTTTCTTTGGGATTGGAATGACAACTGACCTATATATGTCAATAAATTTTTTAAATGTGTGCCTTGTTGGTCCATTTCCTACTTTGGCCCTCACTACCGCTTTTCTCCCTCACATTTGAACTACAGCACAGTATTCTTGTCTAGAGAATCCCATGGACAGAGGAGCTTTGTGGGCTGCAGTCCATAGAGTAGCACAGAGTTGGACACACACACACTCAGTTTTAGAGACAGAATCCTTGTGTTCAGACAAGACCCACTCTACCATGAATATAGTTCAGTATTTGTGCAACTTCATTGACTGTACTAAGCTGCATAGATGGAGAAGTGAGCCCTAGGAAGCTGGGCTTTAAAACAAAACAAAAACTTTTTTTTTTGGAAGGTATATTCAATAGCAGCTGGATACCACAGGGCAGGGGGGGCAGGAGTTGATTCACAGAGTTAGCCCAAATATGTCATAAACAAAGAAACAAGGGGGAAAGATCAATAAAAACGTTTGGGGAGAAAATCAGAATTCAGAGTTGATACAATATACAATCTCAGATGTCAAGTTTTCAACACAAAATTACAAAAAGTAAATAAAATGTCTATTTAGTTCTTTGGCCCATTTTTTGATTGGGTCGTTTATTTTTCTGGAATTGAGCTGCATAAGTTGCTTGTATATTTTTGAGATTAGTTGTTTGTCAGTTGCTTCATTTGCTATTATTTTCTCCCATTCAGAAGGCTGTCTTTTCACCTTGCTTATAGTTTCCTTTGTTGTGCAGAAGCTTTTAATTTTAATTAGGTCTCATTTGTTTATTTTTGCTTTTATTTCCAGTATTCTGGGAGGTGGATCATAGAGGATCCTGCTGTGATTTATGTCAGAGTGTTTTGCCTATGTTCTCCTCTAGAAGTTGTATAGTTTCTGTTCTTACGTTTAGGTCTTTAATCCATTTTGAGTTTATTTTTGTGTGTGGTGTTAGAAAGTGATCTAATTTCATTCTTTTACAAGTGGTTGACCAGTTTTCCCAGCACCACTTGTTAAAGAGATTGTCTTTACTCCATTGTATATTCTTACCTCCTTTGTCAAAGATAAAGTGTCCATAGGTGTGTGGATTGATCTCTGGGCTTTCTATTTTGTTCCATTGATCTATATTTCTGTTTTGTTTGTCAGTTGCTTCATTTGCTATTATTTTCTCCCATTCAGAAGGCTGTCTTTTCACCTTGCTTATAGTTTCCTTTGTTGTGTAGAAGCTTTTAATTTTAATTAGATCCCATTTGTTTATTTTTGCTTTTATTTCCAGTATTCTGGGAGGTGGATCATAGAGGCTCCTGCTGTGATTTATGTTGGAGACTGTTTTGCCTATGTTCTCCTCTAGCAGTTTTATAGTTTCTGTTCTTATGTTTAGGTCTTTAATCCATTGTGAGTTTATTTTTGTGTGTGGTGTTAGAAAGTGATCTAGTTTCATTCTTTTACAAGTGGTTGACCAGTTTTCCCAGCACCACTTTTTAAAGAGATTGTCTTTACTCCATTGTATATTCTTACCTCCTTTGTTGAAGATAAGGTGTCTATAGGTGTGTAGATTTATCTCTGGGCTTTCTATTTTGTTCCATTGGTCTATATTTATGTTTCTGTGCCAGGACCATTGCATTTTTCTATAATGAGTGATGTTGAGCATCTTTCCATGTGTTTATTAGCCATCTGTAAGTCTTTGGAGACATGCCTGACATTTGGAAATGTATATGCTACCATATGTAAAATAAGAGAGGCTGTAAGAATTTGCTGTATGACTCAGGGAGCTTAAAGCCATACTCTGTGACTACCTAGAGGGTAGGGACAGGCCAGAAGGTGAGAGGGAGGTTCAAGAAGGAGGAGACATATGTATACCTACGGCTGATTCCTGTTGATATATGGCAGAAACTAACACAATATTGTTAAACAATTATCCTTCAATTAAAAATAAAATTTAAAAGTATGTGCTTAAAAGTCAAGAGCAAAAAAAGAAAACACACACACACAAATAGTATGGTTAAAGGAATTGAATAGATATTCCTTGGCCCTCATACAAATGGCCAAGAAGCAACTTGAAATGATGCTCACTATAAATAATGCATAGATTCTAGATGGTTGTGTTTTCATTTCCATTGTCTCCAAATATTTCCTCTTTGATTTCCTCAGTGACTCAGTGGTTATTTAGTAATACATAAAGTATGTAGGAATCATGTGATAAAACCAACTTTTTATCACGTATAATTGACAAAGTTATGTTAAAATTATCCTTGCAATTTTTTACATCCTATGAGTATATTATGTTTAAAAAGGAGCCACTAAATGGAAGAGTAAAAAGATTACTATCCTTTTAAGTCTTGTTAGGTAAATCTTTCTTGGATATTATTCCTAGAAATTAAGAGAATGAAAAATTCTACTGACTATATTATAATAAATGCTTTTATAAGTCAGGTGGATTCTAATCCATTGCTTCCAAAAATTCAGGATAGTTTTCAGATATTAGATCAAAAAATAACTTTTGATTATAAAATACTATGATTTTTTACAACTTGTATTTTTGGTACATAATCCAGTTCAAGTACTTTCAGGACAATGTTATAAGAAAATTCAGTCTTAACAAGTATCACAACCTTATGCTCATAAGGTTTCTTAGTACTTACTTTTAATAACAGCAAAAAGTAAAATAGATTCTTTCTTATTCTAGGAATATTCATTCATGAACACATAAAACAATCGATGTCATGAACACTAGTTCATGACAGTTGCATGCAGAGTGAAGTCAGTTGCATGCAGAGTGAAGACTCTCGAAAAACTTTAGCCAAAAAAGAAGCAAAATACCCACACAATTTTACAATATGATTCCATTTACATGAAGTATGAAACCTCACAAAATTAAATAATGTGATTGAGGAATACAGTTGTGCCAAACATAAAAATAAATTCAAAAATATGATTATCATAAAAGTCAGGGTATTGATTTCCTCTAGCAGAACATTACATGAGTGGAGAAGTGCATATAAGGATTTGCAAAGTACAGGCAATATGTTTATTTTGTGTAGAGTAACTTGGGGAATCATTTTATTTTCATATTAAGCTGAAAATACACACTTAAAATACACACACACACACACACACACACACACAATAAGAGCCTATTCAATGGCTGCACATTAGAATTATCTGAAACTCTAAAAATTATTGATGCCTGTAACCCACATCCAGAGATAATGATTTAATTGGTCTGGAATGGGACTTGGGAAGAGATTATTTTAAGCTCCCCAAGAGATTTCAGTTTCAGACCAGAGATAAAGGGCACAGCACTGATGCATTTCACAGTAGGAAGTAAATAATGGGTTTTTAAATTTTTTCATGAGAATATAGTTTTTTCTTTTTTAAAATTTTTAATTGGAGGATAATTGCTTTACAATATTGCATTGGTTTCTGCCTTACAACAACATGAATTGGCCTTAAGTATACCCCAGCTTCCCTGGTGGTACAGATGTTAAAGTGTCTGCCTGCAATGTGGGAGACCTGGGTTGGATCCCTGGGTCGGGAAGATCCCCTGGAGAAGGAAATGGCAACCCACTCCCGTATTCTTGCTTGGAGAATCCCATGGACAGAGGAGCTTGGTGGGCTACAGTCCACGGGTCGCAAAGAGTTGGACACGACTGAGCGACTTCACTTTCACTTTCACTATGCATATGCTCCCTCCCTCGCAAACCTCCTATTCCACCTCTCTAGGTCACCAGAGAACAGCCAGTTGAGCTCCCTGTGTTATATGGCAACTTCCCGCTAGCTAGCTATCTTACATATGGTACATATCTTACATATGGTAATGTGTATGCTTTGATGCTACTTTCTCAATTCACTCCCCCTTATCCTTCCCCTGCTGTGTCCACAAGTCTGTTCCCTATGTCCACATCTCTATTCTTGCCCTGCAAATATACTGATCAGTACCTTTTCCTAGATTTTATATTCAGTTCAGTCACTCAGTCATGTCTGACCTTTTGACCCCATGGACTGCATCACACCAGACTTCCTTGTCCATCACCAACTTCCGGAGCTTGCTCAAACTCGTGTCCATTGAGTCGGTGATGCCATCCAGCCATTTCATCCTCTGTTGACCCCTTCTCCCCATGCCTTCAATCTTTCAGATTTCATATAAATGTGTTAATAGATGTATTTGTTTTCCTCTAGTTGATTTACAAGGAAGTAAATATTGCTTTTAAGAAACAGTAGAGGAAAAGAGAGTGAGAGAAAGAGGAGTCTGGAACATTGGAGATGTTGGATTTTTCGGATCATCTGAACACAGGGAATATGGTTCATGCCTTGTTGAAGGCCTCTGTATATTTTATTGAGCATATGTTCTCATCGTCTCTGTAAAACATTCCATAACTTATTGGGCAATTGCATCCAATAACCAAAGAGAGCTGTATTCCTTTCAACTTCATTTAAATGTGTTTATAATATTTAATATATCAGAGATGACTTTCAACCACTGATTCAACACATAAAGGTATAGCTGGGCATAAAACAACTCACACTAAAGTGATCTATTAACAAGAGTGAAAAATCAATGAATAATAAAATCATTAATTTCTTACTGTCATTTTTTATTTTCTTATTAGGTCAACCAACACATTTAGCTTATTACAGATTAAAAGAACCTTTTAATAATACTATGCTTATATTTAAAGCAATTAAGAAAATGAAAGTATGACCCTGGTAAATGAATTCCTATGAGTCCTTGATAATCAGGATAATCACCTAATTCCATATTTTAGTTTCCACCAGAGTGGGATAATTAAGAGAATTCTAATTAACCACTAAGAAATAAACATGTAAAATCAATGCAGAATGTTCCCCAAGTGCAAAGCACAACAAATTAAAAAAGAAAAGAGTAGATTACAATCCTTGGAAAGTATAATAAAATGAACCAGCATGTTGTAAACAAAAAAAACAATCTAACAGTGGTTTTATTATTATTATTATTATTTTTTTTTTTTGGTAGAGGGCTTGAGAAAAAGCAACAACCAAAAATATAAAGCATAATTAAAGTCAGAAAAAATCTGAATGGTGATGAAGTAGTATGTTCAAGAATATTTAAATATAAGCATTAAAATGTAAAGATGGAAAACAGAATAAAATGTATTTATTTAACCTCTGGTGTTTCTTAAGCAAGTCAACAAATGCATATGTATAAACCAAACCTTCATTAAATTAGATTAAATAAATTGGACAAGGATGCTTTCATCAAAAGTTCCTTAGTGGCTCTGACAGTAGAGAATCTGCCTGCCATACAAGAGACCTGGGTTCAATTCCTGGGTCAGGAAGATCCCCTGGAGAAGGGAGTGACTACCCACTCCAGTATTCTTGCCTGGAGAATCCCATGGACAAAGGAGCCTGGCGGGCTACAGTCCATAGGGTCTCAAAAAGTAGGACATGACTGAGCAACTAACACTTTCACTTCATCTTAAACATGAAAAACACAGTAAAAGCAAGAAAAATATTTACAATATATCTTATAAAAGAATGTTTATATAATTAGTGAAGAAAGAACATGTCCAAATCAATGCAAGAAGCAAATAGCTCAAAACAAATTTTTGACAAGGAAAGGAATGCGCAAATCTCAAAAGAAGAAATGTGAATGACCAATAACAGGCATTTTAGTAAAAAAAAAAAAAATTATGTGCATTATTAAGTACAGATGTAGATATATCATTTCACCTGCTAAATTAGGAAAAAATTATTTACAGAAATTTAATGCAAAACAGTGGGCAATGAGGATTTAAAGATATAGATAGTTTACCTAAAGAGGGAAAGCAATCTAAATGGAAAAGGTAGGAGGTTAAGAAAGGTTTAATGTGTGGAATTATGGAGGCAAGGGAAATACGGCCAAAGACTGAGAAGAACTGAGCAATAAGGAACCTTAACAGACAGCATGAGAAGAAACAGAAAAAACAATGAAGGATTGCCAGTGGAAATCTGCATTTTATTAATCATTCTTATTGACAATATATATTAAATTCATCATTCCATACACCTTTAGGCTGGGATATTGCCTGTAGGAACTTGTAGTAGGCTAGTCATTCTCTAAACAAATATCCATTCCTTTCCTCTTCCTTAGTTTTGAATAAACATATTTCCTAATTTTTCTTATGATTTGACTATGAAACAAAATTTTGACTAATTAGTTTTAAGTGGAATTTTAAGATACCAGCTTCAGAAAACTTTTTAAAGAACAGTTGGTATGGGCGCTTTTGTCTTTTTCTTCCATTTTTTTCTTGCCAGCTGGGAGGGAGATATTACGACTGGAGCTAAAGCATTCATCCTGAACTACCCCCTCCCTGCCAATACCTCATACAGCTATCTCCCCTTCTCTATTTCTATGGCAATACTCTAGCTAACTACTTTTCACCTATGCCATCAGACTAGCCATCCACTGGAATAAGTAACTCATCTGTGTACTTATTTGTGGAGGCATTGTATTCATATTTGTTGAATGAATACTATTCTAAGAATACCTGATCAATGAGCCAAAGAGTGGACCTGTTTACCCCACTCCCTTCATCTGACGACTCCGCATCATTCACCTGGCCACATGGTCACCAGAGTGGGGGCTCAGTAGGCATGTTTGCACATGTCTCTGACATCAGATTAGTTAACTGGTCTGAAGATGGCTATTTGACCCAAGATAGGTCCGTTGGAGTCACCTACCAGAGAACTGAGAAATGTAACTAATGGGTTTCTGCAATGGTGTTTTGAGGCTCTTGAATCCTGTGGTGTAGTAACATTTTTTGCCATATACAGTGAAGCAAAGAAAGCTGGTTTTACAGTAGGAGAGCCCAAAACAGACATACAGAGGGAAGCAAAGAGGCACAGAAAGATTACAGCTCAATTTCCCTCTTTCCAATTCTTGGTTTTAGAATCTTCCTGAAGCTGGACTGCTCTCCTGAGCTTGGGTTTCCTGAGATTTCTTGTATCCTTAAATAAACTCTTTATGTTTGATGTTTTTGGCGATTAAACTAGACCTAATTAATCTAGAGACTTCTCAGAAATGATCATGAGGGTGTATAAAGATTGACAGCCCAAGGAGTAAACGAGTGGAAAGAAATTCAACCACACTTGTTTTTCTGCTGAACTCCTTCCTGACCATTTAATCAACAATTTAAAATTGTATTTCCCAACTCCTTCGAGGCAACTTTCCAAACAATTTGTTTGACTCATTTTGCTCAAATCCCTCAAGACCTGTTCTGTATTAAATATCCTATTCCTGTCCTAAAAGACATTATGTATGCACTGGGTCTGGTTTCACCAAGCCACGCACGATGCTAGGTGTTCAAAATATATTAGCTTCCTTTCATTGTCTTGATGATCATGTATGCAAGGCAGGTTTCTGTAAAATAATGAAGTTTGTATGCAGCTAAACAATGAAGGAATTAAGTCAATACAGCACAGAATTTGTATGGATTCCTACATTATTTTTCCCTCTCTGATAAAGTCTTCTGCAGAGAAGGCATAGAGGAAGAAAGGGAAGTACTCTATCACAGCTCACCCAGAGAGCAACAAAAAAAATACAGGGCTGTTAAGCATGTACCTCATTCCATGTTTCTTTGCTCTGTTTCTCCACACGCTCTCATTTGTTTTCTTTTGCCACTTTCTCATGTCTCCATAATTCAAAAGCCATAAGCTCTTTTTCACACCACCCGTTCATCAAGATTCTTTGCATCCTACCCCACACACCTTTTTAGGTAAAGTAGCACATTTGCTGAAAAGTTCCTCTATTAGGATTCCTTTATTAGGATTTTTAAAATGTTTTAAACTGTGCCTGTATGGTTGCTATTTCTACTAGCACTGTATAACTTAGTCATCTATGCTTATAGTGGCTTGTCCCAATCCTGTTTTCCCATAAGCCCTTTTGTATGATTATCCAAATTATGAGGTATTTGCATAAACTCATGCTTGCCTCTCTGTATATGTATACATGTATATGTGTGTGTGTTTCATCAAATAGACAAAAAATTAGTTTCTGGTCCTGGCCTAATATTTGTAAATGTGTAAACACCTATGGATTTTGTTGAAACCTATTTATGTTTGAACTAACTGGATATAAATTTGAGTTCCACATCTACTTATTTTGCATACACTTCTATCTTGCATAAACTGTAAATATGCATATCCTATCCTATATTTGTTTCAGGACTGAAGACTTTACCTTTCAACTGTGTAATGGAAAAAAATATATATACACACACACACACACACACAACATATATAATATCAGTGTAAAATGGAAGTTTCATAAACATTAATATTCATTTTGATTAGAAATTAGCAAAAATACAGTTAAGTAAAAATTGAAATGCCATACTATCACAAATTCTCTAAGCAATGGTCTTACTGACCTAATAGATATTAAGTGGGGAAATGTTCATTGTAATTGAAACAAATTCTGAAGAAAATTTAGTATTCAGATCTACAGTAGTCTTCATTTGAACTTATGGATATTTCAAGGGTTATTGGACACTCACTAAAATGTATGTTCAAGTAATTATATTTTCTTAATACTATGAACAAACCAAGTTATATTATTGTGCTTGATTATAATCAAGTACAATCACATTAATTGTAATATTCAGTTTGTCATGATGATACAATTATAGTTACATCTTTAAATGTAGACTTTTTTGACCCTGAAGTGATAATTTTATCAAATTTATTAAAAGATAAATTAAGATTTGATATCTTCTAGGTACGTAATAAATGGTTGACTTGAATGTGACATTAAAATAATTAGATCCATTCATGGCTTTGATTTTTTAATTTAAAATAGCTGATTAAAGATATAATAAACTCAATTATTTAGTTAGTCCTATTGTCTAAAACATGGACATGGAATCAGGAATAAGAATCTATTCTCTGATTTTACAAGAAGCAAATAAGTTGGCTCTCAGAGTTAATGAAGAATAATGTTGTTGGCTGACTATAACAAGGAGACTTCTCCCCTAAGGCCTGGCTAAAATTAATTCAAGCAGTAAGGCAAAGTGAGCGTAATGCTGTCAATGTCTGGAAGGAGAGGGTTGATGTCACAAGGAGTCTCTACACCTCTTGGTTTTGAATTTTGCTTAGTGTTGACTTAATTTTCTGACTACTCTCCTCATAAGACTGGAGCCAGGAATGCTGTGGATATTTAAAGTATTTAAAGTTTTAGTATAGGAACAGTAAATATATTTTTTACAGAATAGCCCTAACTGTAAGCAACCCAGTGCACTAAGCATGGCGGAAAGGAGTACCCCACTTCTGAGGTCAGGGGCAGCAGCCGAGAGTGCCAGGCTGCAACAGCACAGGAAGGGCCCAGAGGAGCTGCCCAAGTCTGAGGTCAAGGGCGGCGGCCAGGAGGAGCTACCCTGCATCCGAGGTCAGGGGTGGCGGCTGAGAGGAGCTACCCCGCGTCCGAGGTCAGTGGCAGCCGGGAGGAGACACCCTGCATCTGAAGTCATGGGTGGGGGCCAAGAGGATCTACCCCATGGCCAGGCCAAGGATGGCGGCTGAGAGGAGCTACCCGCAACCGAGGTCAAGGGTGGCCGGGAGAAGCCAACTCATGCCGGAAGCCAGAGAAGGCACCCAGGAGGAGCCACCAAAAGCCCAAGGCCAAGGGAGGTGGCTGGGAGGAGCAATCCGAGGAGCAGTGGTTGCTCGGGCACAGGAGGGCCTAGAGGAACTATCCCATGTTGAAGGTCAGAAAGGGCAGTGGTAAAGAGATACCCCTCATCCAAGGTAAGGAGCAGCGGCAGTGCTCGAACAGTGTTTTGCTCGAACAGCCATGAAGAGATAACCCATATGCAAGGTAAGAGAAACCCAAGTAAGATGGTAGGTGCTGCAAGAGAGCATCAGAGGGCAGACACACTGAAACCATACTCACAGAAAACTAGTCAATCTAATCACACTAGGACCACAGCCTTGTTTAACTCAATGAAACCAAGCCATGCCCGCGGGGCAACCCAAGACGGGCAGATCATGGTGGAGAGGTCTGACAGAATGTGGTCCACTGGAGAAGGGAATGGCAAACCACATCAGTATTCTTGCCTTGAGAACCCCATGAACAGTATAAAAAAGCAAATGATAGGATACCCAAAGAGGAACTCCCCAGGTCATTAGGTGCCCAATATGCTACTGTAGGTCAGTGGAGAAATAACTTCAGAAAGAATGAAGGGATGGAGCCAAAGCAAAAATTTAAGACAAAAATCCCCTCACATCTTCTTGAGAGGAAGGTGTGGTGAAAGATCATAGCCATTTGCAGCCATTTAACAAGAACTTGTCTGCTGATGAATGCAGCTGTGCTCCTGCCCTGTTAGTTGTTTGGCCTGAGGTGATCCAGTCCTAGAGTCTACAAGCTCTATGGTAGGGCTAACAGCAACCTCTAAAAGGACATAAGCCAATATGCGCCTCCCAGAACTGCTGTTGCCAGCACCTGTGACTGGCCACTGCCAACACACACCTCCAACCTCCAAAGGAGACCCTAAAACACTCACAGGTAGATCTGGCTCAGTCTCTTGTGGGATCACTGCTCCTTTCCCCTAGGTACTGATACACACAAGGTTTTGTTTCTGCTCTCCTAAAGTGTCTGCTTTCCCCAGTCCTGTGGAGTTTCTGTAATCAAATATCTCTGTTCTTCAATGTCAAATTCCCTGGGGATTCCCAGTCCCTTTGCCAAATCCCCAGGTTGAGAAGTCTGATGAGGGGCCTATAACCTTCATAACAGAGCAAGAACTTCTTTGGAATTATTGTTCTCCAAAGTGTGGATAACCCAACTGTTGGGTATGAGATTTTATTTCAATTTGATTGTTCCCCTCCTATTGTCTTATTGTGGCTTCTCCTGTGTCCTTGGATATAAGGTATCTTTTTTAGTGGTGTTCCAATGTTCTCCTATCAATAGTTACTCAAAAGCTAGTTGCAATTTTGGTGTTCTTGCAAGAGAAGATGAGTGCATGTCCTTCTATTTCACCACCTTGGGCTTCCCCATCACCCATCAGCATGCCATTGTATTAAACATTTACTGAGCATGGCCTTGCCCACCAAAGCAAGACCCAGTTTTCCCCAAAGCCAGTCCCCCCATCAGGAAGCTTGCACAAGCCTCTTATCCTCATCCATCAGAGAGCAGACAGAAAAAGCAAGAATTACAATACCACAGCCTCCAGAATGAAAACCACAATCACATAAAGCTAAACAAAATGATCACAGGGGCCACAGCCTTCTGTAACTAGTGAAGCCATGAGCCATGACATGCAGGGTTAACCAAGATGAGCAGGTCATGGTGGAGAGTTCTGACAATAAATAGCCCACTGGAGAAGGGAATGGCAAACCACTCCAGTATTCTTGCCTAGAGAACCACATGAACAGTATGAAAAGGCAAAAAGATATGACACCAGAAGATGAGCCCCCCAGGTCAGAAGGTATCCAATACTCTACTGCAGAAGAGCAGAGAAATAGCTCAAGAAAGAATAAAGCAGTTGGACCAAAGAGAAATGACTCCTAGTTGTTGAGTGTCTGGTGGTGAAAGTAAAGTCTGATGCTGTAAAGAACAATATTGCATAAGAACTTGGAATGTGAGGTCTGTGAATCAAGGTAAATTGGACGTAGTCAAGCAGGAGATGGCAAGAGTGAACACTGACATTTTAGGAATCAGTGAACTAAAATGGATGGGAATGGGGGAATTTAATTCAGATGACCATTACATCTACTCCTGTGAGCAAGGATCCCTTAGAAGAAATGGAGTAGCCTTATTGTCAACAAGAGAGTATAAAATGCATCACTTGGGTGCAATCTCCAAAACAACAAAATGAACTTGATTCATTTCCAAGGGAAACCATTCAACATCACACTAATCTAAATCTATTCCCCAACCACTGATACCAAAGAAGCTGAAGTTGAACAGTTCTATGAAGACCTACAAGACTTTCTAGAACTAACACCAAAAAAGATGTCCTTTTCATCACAGGGTCTGTCATTCAATCACCAAGTCGTAGTCAACTCTTTGAAATCCCATGGACCACAGCACACCAGCTTCTCTGTCCCTCACCATCTCCCAGAGTTTGCCCAAATTCATGTCCACCGAATCAGTGATGCCATCCAATATCTCATCCTCTGTCGCCCTCTTCTTCTGCTTTCAATCTTTCCCAGCACCAGGGTCTTTTCCAATGAGTTGGTTCATAGCATTGTACAGGAGTCAGTGATTAAAACCATCCCAAAGAAAAAGAAATGTAACAAGGCAAAATGGTTCTCCTAGGAGGACTTACAAATAGCTGAGAAAAGAAGAGAAGTTAAAGGCAAAGGATAAAGGGAAAAATGCACTCAACAGAATGCAGAGTCCCAGAGAACAGCAAGGAGAGAAAAGAAGTCTTCTTAAGTGAACAATGCAGTGAAATAGGAGAAAACAATAGAATGGGAAAGAATAGAGCTCTCTTCAAGAAAACTAGAGATATCAAGGGAATATTTCATTCAAAATGGGCACAATAAGGGACAGAAACAGTAAGGATCTAACAGAAGCAGAAGATATTAAAAAGAAGTAACAGGAATACACAAAATTGTACCAAAAAAAGGTCTTAATGACCAGGATAACCATGATGATGCAGTTACTCACCTAGAACTAAACATCTTGGAATGTGAAGCCAAGTGGGCCTTGGAAGTATTATTAAGAACAAAGCTATGTAGAGGTGATGGAATTCCAGGTCAGATATTTCAAATCCTAAAAGATGATGTTAAAGTGTTGCACTGAAATGCCAGCAAATTTGAAAATTCAGCAGTGGCCACAGAACTGAAAAAGGTCATTTTTCATTGCAATCCCAAAGAAAGGCAATGCCAAAGAATTCTCAAACTACTGTACAATTGCACTCATTTCACATGCTAGCAAGGTAGTTCTCAAAATCCTTCAAGCTAGGCTTTAGCAGTTAAATAGACAACTTCCAGATCTACTAGCTAGATTTAGAAAAGGTAAAGGAACAAGAGACCAAATTGCCAACATCCACTGGATCATAGAAAAGGCAGTGGAATTCAAAAAATGCCCCTACTTCTGCTTCTCACAGAACTGAAAAAGGTCATTTTTCATTGCAATCCCAAAGAAAGGCAATGCCAAAGAATTCTCAAACTACTGTACAATTGCACTCATTTCACATGCTAGCAAGGTAGTTCTCAAAATCCTTCAAGCTAGGCTTTAGCAGTTAAATAGACAACTTCCAGATCTACTAGCTAGATTTAGAAAAGGTAAAGGAACAAGAGACCAAATTGCCAACATCCACTGGATCATAGAAAAGGCAGTGGAATTCAAAAAATGCCCCTACTTCTGCTTCACTGACAACATTTAGGCATGACAACATTTAACTTACATGCAGAATACATCATCGAAATACCCATCGTGATGAATCCTAAGCTGGAATCAAGATTGCCAGGAGAAATATCAACAATCTCAGATATGCAGATGATACCACTTTAATGGCAGAAAGTGAAGAGGAACCTAAGAGCCTCTTGGTGAAGATGAAAGAGGAGAGTGAAAAATTAACACTCAACATTCAAAAAACTAAGATTATGGCATCTGATCTATCCCTTCATAGCAAATAGATGGGGAAATAATGGAAACAGTGACATATTTTATTTTCTTCAGCTCCAAGATCACTGCAGATGGTAGCTTCAGTCATAAAATTAAAAGGTGTTTGCTCCTTGGAAGAAAAGCTATGACAAACCTAGACAGTGTGTTAAAAAGCAGAAAAATCACTTTGCGGACAAAGGCTTGTATAACCAAAGTTATGGTTTTCCTGTAGTCATGTATGGGTGTGAGTTAGGCCATAAAGATGGCTGAGTGCCAAAGAATTGATGCTTTTAACTGTGGTATTGGGGAAGACTCTTGAGAGTCCTTTGGACTACAAGGAGATCAAATCACTCAATCCTAAAGGAAATCAACCCTGAATATTCATTAGAAGGACTTATATTGAAGCTGAAGCTCCAATACTTCAGCCACCTGATGTGAAGAACTGACTCATTGGAAAAGACCCTGATGCTGGGAAGGATTGAGGGCAGGAGGAGAAGCGGGCAACAGAGGATGAGATGTTTGGATGGTATACCAATTCATTGTATTTGAGTTTGAGCAAACCCTGGGAGATACTGAAGGACAGGGAAACCTGTCATGCTGCATTTCATTGGGTTGCAAATAGTCAGACACCTCTTAGCACAATAACAAGCACAATAACAGTAATTTGTACATTGACAAAAAGAGATTTTCTTTTCTAGTATTAATTTTCTGCAATTCTCAGTGACCCAAAATGCCCTCTAGTTACTTATAGAGTAGCCCCCTACAGAGGTCAAAAGGTGGATGCATTCTTGGTCTAAGCTCATACAATACTTGATTCTGTGGAGTAGTAGACCCATCTTGAGGTTATTTCCCTAGCTACAGAATAATTCCTGGGGTAGATAATATGATAAATAACTGTCAGACTCTCCAAAATTGTTCTCTTTTATATTAGGAAGCTTATCATCCATACCAAGATAGTAAAAGCAAAAAGTACACCATCTCAGTTTCATTTCTCAATGGAAAATTTAAAGGCTAATACCAATCAGTGACTTAAAATTACCCTGCAAAATGAGAGACAAATTATTGCACTAATCACACACAAAAATTTAAAAGTACAATTATTGGAGGTCCATTTTCAATCTTGTAGGAAACATATAACACATTGGAGAAGCTACTCCAACCCATTACCAGATGACCCCCTGAAGCTGCAAATGTTGAGGAACACTCAAGCAAATGAAGACCCTTCAGCAGGCCTAGCTGTCAAGCAATCTGCCTTGTCAATTGGGCCTTTTGCAATGGCATAGCACATTGAAGGAGTCTCAGTGTCTCTGGCTGACCTCTCTGGGGAAATCACAATGCAGAGCATGAATGGTTGGACATGCTCCCATTCTGACTACTAGTCTTCACTGTAAAAGCTTCTCTTGGCTGCTGCTGGGCCCTGCTACAGATTGAAGACCTTATTGTGGGAAACATTGCCACCAGGCAAAATTAAACTATATGCTGTAAACCAAATATCCTCTAACCAACTGATCCATAAAGTTAGGCATTCACATTGTCTTCTGTTATGTGGTGTTAGGAGATTGGGGCCCAAGATCTGCAAGGCACACACAAATTGCAACAGGAAGTGGTTCCAATTCCCATGTTAGTTGTGTCTGTTGCTTGGCCACCTGTCCCTCCACCCTTGCCTGCACATGGCCTTAATCTGGATAGAGGTGACTTTCAAACCTGTACATAGCTACTAATGCAACTCAAGAAGGACATGATCTTCATATGCAGTAGAAGAACACTCTTTATCTTGAATTCAGACTGTAAAAGTGTGTCTCCATCGTCCTTGGATCTTCAGAGTTTACGCATGAAGCATCGGAACAATGTTTAACTGTCATTTCAACATTCATAGAAAAGCCATTTGTTTCTGCAGTGCTGTCTCTTTCTATCATGATGAAATAGGATTTAATAGGTACTGGATCGTTTACATATTAATTTTGGAGACAGTATCAGGAGAATTGACAAACTTGATAGAAAATCTGGTGGCACTTTCATTGTTTCTTTTATTGCAGACATGAACTTTTTTTCATTTGCTAAAGAACAAAAATGATGGACAGAGCTAAGTATCTTCCATCTGCCCATTCAGATCTACTTTCCTTCTACTTGCCCTGCTGTATCCACAGGAGCAGACCTATATGGACAACATCAATAGTTTCTCTACTGAAAAGTAAGAGACTAACAAATTCTAAGACATTTTCTCAAGGGGCAGTATGTTTTAAATACATTTAATGTTTCCTTCCAAGTTGTATGCCCTTCCCAAGAAGGGTATGCATTCAGAGTATACACAATTTGAATTCTTATTACTTTAACATAAAAAGTGATTACATGAAGGAAAACAGTCACCTCAGAAGAAGTGACATTTAAACAATACAAGCCTTTGTGTCTTTTCCTATAGAACAGAGCAAGATATATATTGAAATATACACATTTTCCTATAGTAGAATCTTGGGTAAGTTATCTCGTATTTATCAGTTTGTCAGCTTCATCCAAATAAGAATGTGGATAGTAAAGGTCTCCATTCCAGAGCACCCCCATGGTAAACACCTTTTTTCTCCAAAGAGTGGTTTTGTGGCAGTTTTCTACTGACATTGATGATGAGTCAAGTTTCCCTTAGTCTTCATACATTGTATATCTACTAATTCCATCCCATCACGATATGAGCAACAAGGAGGTAACACATTCCAACCATGCAGGAGACAACCATCATTGGAAAGCCCAGCCTGAAACACAGAGAAGTGGATTATGGTATCTCGTGTCTGGAGAGTACTGTGAGATCTGAATTTATAATTATGTTATTGCAAAAGAATGTGGCCTTAAGAGCTTTATATATCCATAAAGGTAATTGTCTCTTATTTCTACAAATCAAAAGTTGGGTTCAGCCTAGATGAAGTGGATGCATGTCTCCATGAGATAGCCACCACTGTATCCCCCAAATAAATTTCAGTTCATTTTGGCAGCACTATTTTACAGGCACCACCAATGACTATTTCACCCAGTTCCTGCATCCAAATTGCAGTGGTGCCATTAAAAAACAAGCATGCAGAGGCTGGGGCCCCAGAGCAAGCCCAACTCCCTCAGAGCAGATTCTCCTTTGCAAGAGCTGGCATCAGCTGCACTCCCCCATCCAGGGACTCCTCTCTGTGCTATACTCCTGAAAGGCATCTGCTCCCAGTCTCCCCCTAGTCTTCAATATTCCTGGATCCTTTCTATCATGAATTTTTTCACTAGGTAATGCCATGCAGGATGTCAAACTCTCATTATGCACCCTCATCCTCAACAGTCAAGGCACAAATCCCCATTGGAATATTCAAAAAGAATATTCAAAACAATATAAAATACCAATGTCTTGGTGATTATTAAAACATACTTATATTAAATATGTGTGGCCTATTTTTAATTATTTAAGCTTCAGAACTATATAAATTTAGACTATATAGAAAATTTATTTTTTATTGTGCATAAGTTTTTTTTTCTGTTTTATACCTTTCTATTTTTTAATAGAAATTATTTATTTTAATTGCAGGTTAATTACTTTACAATATTGTATTGGTTTTGCCATACATCAACATGAACTACCACAGATATACACATGTTCCCCATCCTGAATCCCCTCCTTCCTCCCTGCACATACCACCCCTCTGGGTCATCCCAGTGCATCAGCCCCAATTTTTTAAGTACCTGAAAAATTCCATGAAAGAGAATCCATATCCATGCTGCTCTGCAATTCCTGCACAAACCACATTTGCTGATGCTCCAATCAGTGTCCCATTACCTAGAATCAAAATTCAAAAAGTAAAATAAAATCTCAGTTCATCTTGGAGGTAGACTTCTATTCTCTTTTGTTCTGTAATACTTGAACCATCTCACAGGCTTTTGATTTGATGATTACAGTTCATTATGAAGTGATTGCTTTTCGAATATCTGCAGGGAACACAAAAAATACTGGCAAACAGAAGACAAATTCATTGCTTGCAAGTATTCATTTTTGAATAGGACTATTGTTGGGGAGAAGGCAATGGCACCCCACTCCAGTACTCTTGCCTGGAAAATCCCATGGATGGAGGAGCCTGGTAGGCTGCAGTCCATGGGGCTGCTAGAGTCGGACACGACTAAGCGACTTCACTTTCACTTTTTACTTTCATTCATTGGAGAAGGAAATGGCAACCCACTCCAGTGTTCTTGCCTGGAGAATCCCAGGGACGGGGGAGCCTGGTGGGCTGCTGTCTATGGGGTCGCACAGAGTCAAACACAACTGAAGCGACTTAGCAGCAGCAGAAGCATTGTTGTTGGATGTAATAGGAAAGAAGAAATGCTAAGGAAAACTAGCAAGTCACCATGCTGTGGTGGCATATATCTTTTCGAGGAAATGCAAGCAGATTCAACATGAGAAATGCAAGGAGGTTCTCATCTCAAATGAAAACCACCACCTTTAGGACTCCAGGTCAGGACATGTACCAGGAAATCTTTTGTGTGTATGGAAAGATGGATGCAAGCAACCAGGATAATATAATGCTTCGCTGGGTGGGCCTTTTTGACAGAATGCATGATCTTCAGGCAGACTAACGTGCACACATATACACAAGTGTGGCCTCAAGGATGTGACTCAGGCCTGACACCCAACAGAGAGATGGGATCACAGAAGGGTTGAATCTACAGGGTGAAGCCCTTTGAGATCTTTTACCCACTAACCACAGAGGTCAGTGTTTAGGGATGGGTGCAGAACCCAGGCTTAGACAAGTTACTTCAGTTCTGGCATTGTGCATCGCTGAGGACTGAATTGTGAGACACAAATCTGCAACTGCCAACAGCCTTTATTGGCCTGAGGGATAATTTTTTAATGCTGGACAGCAGAGCAGGAGGGTAAGGATCAAGGAAGCTGTGCTCCAAGGTGCTATGTTGGCCCAGAACTCCACACTGGAATACGGAGGATGGAGAGAAGTAAGGAATAAATAATAAGCTGTATCACTTATGAGGTTTACCCTGCCCCCCCCCTCCACTTAGTTCTTACACAGTCCTGAAATACAATAGGCATCCAACACAACTACCAGGTCCATAGGCAGGCAGGGCAAAGGCTAATAAAGTTTTACTTCACTTTTCCTGCTTTTATTCCATATAAGAGTTCAACCTAGTTTCCATGAAAACTCCTGAAATAGCACACCACATCCATTTACATGCTTGCTCTAATGATGAAATATATTTGACATGTCAATAATATAAGACTTTGGATCTTAAGAGCCTGATAAAAATCTTCAGGGTCTCCTCAGAGCTCTGAACCCCACAAGCCCAAGCCCCAGTCTGCTGTGCTCATTGTGTTTCTGATGGTCCATTTCATGACAATCCTCCTGCTCCTCAGTGTAATTCAAAGTGTATGAACTCACCCAGAATTTTAGGAAGGGTGCAATAGAGGTGGGAGGTCGGGAGGGGCAAGCCCATCACCAAGGGAAGATGGATAGCTGCCTCACAACAGGGGAGAGCATGGCAGATCAACATCCAAACTGCTTGGGCAGGACAGATTTTAGGGTGGCAACAAAGGAGGCATAGACCCTAGTTGGTGGACAGTCCAGACTATAAGATGTTGCCATGTTCCAGGTAGTAAAATGATGATACCCCCTAGCCCACAGAGAAACCTACACCTTAGTACTCAGAACATGTGCTTATGTCATTATGTTACTATGTACGGCAAGAAGGTCTTTACAGACGTATTTCAGGTTATAGATCTTGAGATGTGGGATTACTCTCAGTTATCTGAGTGGGCACAACTGCCTCACATGAACCCTTAAAAGTAGGAAACTTTCTCAAGCTAGAAGCAGAAAAGAAGCCTCAGAAGGAGAGTCATAGAGATCCTGGAGACTCCAGGGAGCTGCAGCAATACAGCAATAGGAGAGGTCCCAGAGGAGAGCTGGAGGGAGCCCAGGGTAAAGAGTTTGAGAGATCCAAAGGGGTGAAAGAATTCCCACCATGAAACTTCCATATAACATTTCTGGCTCTGAAATTTAGGTCCAAGGGCCATAACCAGAGAGGCCTCTAGGAGCTAAGGGCAGCCTCAGCTGACAGCCAGCAAGGGACAGGACATTCAGTCATATACCTCCGAGGAACTGGATTCTGCCAACAACCTGAATGAGTTTGGAAGCAAACTCATCCTAAACGTCCCCAAAGTTTATCTATTTTTTATGACCAGAACTGAGTCTGGATTTCCGTCTCAATTCTGAGATCTGCCTCGGCCCCCACCTCCCCGCTACCTCAGACTTCCATTAGCTTCTTCCTAACTGCCTAACCCTAGGCAGGCTCTCCCTCTCACCCTAGCAAGTCATTACACGTGGAAATCAGCTCATATCCTTCAGGGGCTCACAGGGAGCATGTTACCAAAGACACGGCACAATGTAGGAGATGTGCAGCAGGCTTGTGATCAGACAGGCACAGAGAAAATGCTCAAGGGGCTGAGCACTGAGGTCCTCAGTGTCCCCATGAAGAAAGCAAGGCACAGAGAAGCAACATGCTGACATGCAAATGTTCCTCAGAAGGCCCTGCTAGCCTCCATTGAAGAGCACACATCTCAATAGCTGAGTAGCATCTGCTCTGCATCCGAAACATTGCTACTCCATGATTTAACATTGAGAACTCTCCTTCTGGACAAAACAAATTTCACACATAATTCAGGGTCACATTCAAGAACTTGAATGAACTCTAAAAAATAAAAGGCAATACTTTCTTTCTCTCATGTTAAGGATTAACATTTGAAAAATGCTCTTTTGGAATCAAAACGGTGGAGTAGAAGGACATGGAACTCATCTCCCCCAGCAAACACATCAAAAATACATCTACAAGTAGAATGAATTTCACAGAAAACCAACTGAAAGCTAACAAGAGATCTCTTATACAACCAAACAGCAGGAAAGATTCTCATGTAACTGAGCAGGATGGGAAAAATGTATTGGAATGAGACTGGCACCTCCGGGAGGAAGTTGTGGAAGAGGAAAAATCCATACAGGTGGTCCCTCTCCCTTGGAACTCCCCCTTTCCTTCATAGAGTTCTTCTAGGACAGAGAGATGGACAGGAGGGGCATGAACTCTACTTGCAAGGAGTGCATGTGTATCAGCTGCTGTACATTTACCAGTTGCTACCTCATGCCACTTCCCACCCAAAACAGGCACTGGGCAGGGTTTCTAATGTGCCCTGCCCAGCTAGGCAATGAAACACAGGCTTCAGTAGAAGGACCCTGAGAGAGAATATGGTCTAATTCCAGAGGGCTTGGTGTGTAGTTCAGGCCGAAACTCAGAGTCCATCATTAGCACACACAGAGCTGGGCATAAGTCTGCCATAGGAGCACCACCATTAGCACATGCAGGTTAGAGCATAAGTGCCCACAGGAACATTATTGTCAACACGCTCACAGCACGTCACAGCTCCAGTGTTGGCAGGCTTGTGACCTTGACCATGGCAGATTTGGCGGCAGCAGACTTTGTTGATGCATAAACCAGCTGGTTGGTGGCATCACAGAATCACTTATCTACCATGGAGAGTCCCTACAGTGTGGTACAAAGTAATTCCTTTCCCAGTGGGAGCCCTTCAGTTTTGTCCACCTCCAGTACAGCTTAGAGCTAGATCTGGAATAGACAGGTCCTGGAGAGTCCTACCACAGAGGCAGCCTAGGCCCCAGGGTAAGACCAGCAGTCACAAAACCTTGCCCCCCAAGCAACAGCCTAGCAAGAGGTCTGGGATGAATACAACAGAGAAAGAGACACAACCTTGGGCTACTTCTGGCAGAAATGCAAATGGCTGCACGGGTAGCATATAGACCTGATATGCACATACAGGGCTCACTTCCTTCATGCTCACCTCCTTAGGAATAGAGCACACACTTCAGGGCAATAAAGCCACATGGAACACAACTCTCAGTGCTTCTACTCTAACTGGAAAACAGACCCTCTTCCATGGAAATAACTGCCATGGAACAGAATACAGAAAAAAAGAATGAAAAGAAATGAGGGCACAACATTATTTTTTTGGTGCATTTCACCAACATTTGAGTAATAGGGATCCCAGAAGACAAAGATAAAGAGAAAGGGCCTAAGAAAATATTGAAGAAATTATAGTCCAAAAATTCCATACAATGTGAAAGGAAACATCATACAAGACCAGGAAATGAAGATACAGGATAAATCCAAGGAGGAACATACCAGAACACATATTAATTAAGCTCAGAAAAACTAAATACAATGAAAAAATATTAAAAGCAACAAATAAAATATAAGGCAATTCCTATAAAGCTATCAGCTGAATTTTTAGCAGAAACTCTGCAGGCCAGAAAGGAGTGGCATAATATATTCAAAGTGATGTAAGGGGAAAACCTACAACCCTAGAATATCCTACCCAGAAAAGTTATTATTCAAACTCAAGGGAGAAATAAAAAACTTTAAGGACAAGCAGAAGCCAAGAGAATTCAGCACCATCAAGCCAAGGAGCTTCTCTAGGCAGGGAAAAAAAAGCCACAACTAGAAATAAGAAATCACAAATAGGAAAGCTTACCAATAAAAGAAAAAAGCTAGAAATCAGCCATACACAAATATATCAAAACCAAGAACTATGAAGAGAGTACAAATATAGGAAATGGGAACTGCATTTAAAAATAAGAAACCAGTAACATATATATATATATATATATATATATATATATATATATA